>ML785414.1:68397-133186 GCA_009831015.1 Picea engelmannii
ATCAATCAACAAAAGTTATGAAATTCACCTGTAACATTAAAAAAATGAAATATTGCAGTAATATCATAAAATAAATAATGAAATTTCAGAAATTTAGTTGTTGTAGTCATAAGTTGTTACTATATTTAACATTTACCTGTTGAGGCACAACGGGTGCATTTCCACAGTCACCCTGAACATATGTAGCATGTGATTTCTCACGGTCACCCTGGACAGATGTTGACATAATAAATTAATCAACAAGATTTATGAAAGTAGTTGTAACATTAAAAAAATGAAATATTGCAGTAATATCAGAAAATAAATAATGAAAAATGAAATATATGTAGTAAAAAATTGAAATATTGCAGTAAAAAATTGAAATATTGCAGCAATAAATTATAACAATGATTGATCAAAGGTTGAGTTGAACGGTATGTAATATATTTACCCCCATAGTTGCACCCCCTCCATCTATTCGATTTAAGTTGTAATCCATCAAAAACTCTTCACCTGGAACTATTGTTTTTGTTGCACATACAAATATATGATTTCCTTTGTGTCCCTCAAATATGAAATTCGGTTTCTTAGTTGTTTCCACTGGTCATGTACTATTTATAAAGCCTGCAATGTTTCTAGAAGCTTTTGGCCTTCCATCAATATACATAGTTTCCCCTTTATTTTGATTTTTATCTACTAGTTGGATATAATTTGCGGCAACTCCGTATCTCTGAATACTTCGCGTATATCATACCAACATCAAAGAGTGATTGTATTTTTATAATGTTCTAACATACTCCATCAATTTAGTTACAGTGCCATAGTCGGCCTTTATGCCATCCATGGAAAATAACCCCAATCCATGTAAGGATGAAGGAGCAATGTGATACATCCTCCCACTGATGAAGAAATCTATGTCCACTTTAGGTATCTCCTTAGTTTCCCATCGTTGCACTAGATGTATATACCTCAAGGGAAAATCAATGTCACCTATGCTCTCAGCATCATAATTATATGACCCTCCGTTGGAAATAAAAAAGTTGCACGTGTATACAAAATATTTTCTTACCTTTTCAGATCTAGTTGATCTAGAACCAGTAGATCTAGTATGACATGTCTCACTTTCAACCTCTCTGAGTATATATTGATCATCACTCGAGGAATATAGATCCGACAGATACCTATTTGGTGGTACCTACACTCGTTAAAACAAGAATATAAGTTATCGTGCGAATATAAGCTTGTGGTACCAACACTCAAAAAAATGAGAAGATAAGTTAGCGAGCAAATATTTAGAGAACCCATGTTTTGCTTGGATAATATAATTGATTCTATTGTATGTAACAAACTTATTGGGGTCCTTGTTTACTTGATTCATATCATACTTGGTATCCCATTATTGTAATCTTGGTATGCTTTGGGGTGTGAGTATTCTCTTTTATAGAATAACATTAAAGTCCCAACATTAGAGGTGTATGAAATTCGTTAGGATAGAAAGAGGCATTAAAGTCCCAACATTAGGATTGGGAATTGATGTAGATAGGGTGATGAAGGAAATGCAGCCTTAGCGAGGATATTTAGGGTCTATGATACTAAAAAGTCTTAGTGGATGACACTTTTCACCTTTTAGATTTTTTAACCTATGTTTTGATATTATTAACCTATGTTAGTTTCCTTTCTTGTTTCCCGAGACTTCCCCATTTCCTGGAGTTTCCCACATTTTGTGTTGTTTTCTGTAAGATGTCTAGCCCATGTTTCCTTCTCTGGGTGGGTTCCATTTACAATTCAAGGACAACAATAGTTACAGATAAATAATAAAACAATATTTTCCACCATAAATGCAAATTTTAAATTTATATCTGGTAGGGCACATGGAGAACCAAGACACAATATTCTATTTAACTATCCAGATTATGAATCAATAGTTGCACACAAAGAAAAAACAAACCTTTTCCAGAACTCATCACTCTTGTCAATGACGGGTCAGGAATCAATTATAGTTGTGTAGTGGATAACTGCATTGACATGACCTTCTTTACAATGTTTAAATATGACTAGATCAAAGTTAAAAATAGCAATTAGGGTTTAACATGGTTTCACATATAATTAACATCCCATTATAACAACTGGAGTGCATTGATGGGGGTCATAAATAATCAAAATTAGTGATTTTAAAGGGAAGCACAAATTTTGGGTGGTATATCTACACTATATGCATGCATATAATGGGGGAAATATCTATAATAACCTCTTTTGGTAAATTTCAAGGTTTGACTAGGTCGATTCCAACAAATTTGAGGTCATGTGATGATGGAAAGGGGATTCAAATGAGGGTTATGCATGCCAATTGTGATGTATTCATGTGTAACTACTAAAAATGGTGCAAGTGAGCAATTTTAAGGTGATAACACCCTCATCCTCAAGACTATAGCCTATTGATGAATGCCACCTACAATTATACATGTGTAGGATTTGTCAACTATTTTGGGTGAAACAAGGTGCTAGATTGCACACTAAGGAGGTCCTCCAGGTGAAGTTGTTGCATGGATAAAGTGTTGGTAAGTATGTGAAACATAAAAAAATTGTTTCCATGATAGGAACCAATTGGTCCTAGTAGAAGGAGGTCATTCACACATCCTCTTGTGGAATTGGTACATGATAACATAGCATGTTGGAGTCACACTGAACAATAAAACCAAAATTCTACTTGGATTCGTTAACTTGCAATACAGATTGTATCCAAGTATGAAAATGAAAGAGACTTTCACTCTAAAGATGGGAATTAATTATGAGTGAAGAGTTGGATCTTAATTATATTTCTTAGAGCTCAGAGTCAACGAGGATAGTTTTCTAATGAAGGAAAAAGAAAGCTAGGAACTAGAGATAAATCAATAGAAAGAACTCGAGCTAGTAACAAAATCCAACATTCATAGTTAGATCCATGTTCAAGAGAAACAAAAAGATGACACATTGTTTTAGATTGGTCCTCTAATATTTTGGAGACCAAAAATCCTCTCAATGGGGAGGCCTGATTTGAAATGGATCTAAACATGAGAATCATTGTAAGAATCAATACCTACAAGTGTAATTTAAAAATTAGTGAAGGTTATATAATAAAGGACAATGCAAATTTTATAAATTAAATGAGACAAAGAAAGAAAAGTAAAACAAAATAAAATAGAAAAATGAAAATAGGAGAAAACAACAGAGAGAGAAATGGGAACTAAAAGGTCGGTCTCTTGGCCTTCCCATTGCCTCCAAGATTACCCCCAAGATCTCCTATTATGTCATTGTGTGACATCTCATTTATGTTAAATTAATGGAATATAAGTTGGATTGGAGTTTAATTAAAAGAACAAGAAACTTGTGAAGGTATTGTGAATTATATTCTAATGTTTGGTGAGAACTAATTTGAATCCTATGTACATGTCAATGATAAGAATGGGTATTGGTTTATTGAGCTAAGTTCTTGGTTATCCAAAAACTACAAAGAAATATGATATCATTATGTTAATGATTGTTGCTCTGAATTGGGATAGAGACATATGTGTTTCAATGCTGGGAACATAAAGGTTGAGTAGAGCTTGAGTGTTCTAGTCTATATAGATATCTTTATCTCTTGGAGTGACATATTGTGTTTGTTGTTGGAATAAAATTTATTATCGTGGAGAAACTCACTAATTCTCGATACTAGAGCCTTGCATATTTTGTTGTTGGGGTGTTGATGACAATTGTATTGTTGGGTTTCATAATATTGTGTAGAGAGCTAGCACATACCTCTATGAGTGTAGCACTGCCAAGCTACAACCATTTTTGTACAATAAGAGCTTAGCACTCTATCACTCCATTTAACCTTTTACTTCATGTTTGTATCCAACTAAATCTGCTTTTTTAAAAAGAGAGAGGTGAATGAAGGAATTAGAAATATCCAACTCGCTTGAATACTTAAGAAATATCCCTTGTGGTTGGCCCTTGTTCTACACTTTTGATCATTGAATGGTGTTGGGCCCAAGATATGATCATTTTCATGATGGTTATTATACACTTTTGCCATATGTATATATGTGTTTTTCATATTTTGAAGGATCTTTTTGAAGAATTTGATGATAAAATGGTATGATCGGCATAAGGTATGTGTAATTCATGTTTAATTATTAAATTGAGTATAATTCATCATGTTTTAATCCTTCCAAGAGCTAATTCACGTTTTTCTGGTGTTACAGGGAAAAAACGCACTACATTTCTAGTTCCGACACTTGATCCGACACTCATTTCGACACTCATTCTGACACTTGATCCGACACTCCGTCCAACACCTCTTCCTGCACAAAAATGTAGGGTGACTTGGCGGTTATGGTATTGGCGGCCAATGATGGGAAAAACGAGCACGTGGGTTTTGTTCATAATTGTCCCCTCCAGCTACTGAGCTCCCGACAACTCAGATTCAATTGTTCAAAGAGGGCGATTATTGGCTCGCTCTGTTTCGGCAGTTAGGGCACCATTAATGAAATTTACCAATTTTAGAAGTGGTTCGAACCTCTTGTGGTCAACCACTTGGCATGTAAACATTATAAATACCACTAGGATGATCAGAATATTGTTAACCAAGTAGAAAATCCATTATATTAGAGACAAATTAGTTTTTCTCTGTTTTGGTATTTTACATTGCCAGAATTGTGCCAGAATCGCGTTTTCAAGATTTCATGGTGAATTCGCCTTGTTAAGTTTGTGGTGTGCTTGTAGGAGGTAGACAAGACTTGTTGGGGGGCCCACCAACAGTCTGATGATTGTTCTTATGTTTATTTATGCATTTCTTAATTCAAATTGCTCTTTCTTATTTCCTGTATATGCATGTTTTTATTTATTTAATTAGTTTGTTGTAGCTTATTGCTTTACTTCTCTTTTGTAGGTTAGATGATGATATGTGTTAGTATGTGTTGATTTTATAGACTAGGAAAAGACTTGCAAGTCTCTCTCTCTCTTTATACTAACCCCGTGTGCAACGTAGATGTTAAATGATGCTTTCTTTTATAATTTTACAGTCAAGTTTAGAACAGATTTTTAATTAGAATGGAACATAGTTTTAATTTGGGTTTTCGTCTGACAAAGATTGATGGATGGGTAGATTTACTTCCATTTTTGATAGTTTTCTTATGTTTGTTTTACATAGATTTCATTTCTTAGTTATTGGTTAATGTAATTGTCAATTTACTTTTTAATATCATAGTTTAATTTCTGTTTTTAATTCATTTTCTTATCATAGTTTGAATGGTTAAAATAGACATAGTATAGTTTTATTTCACACAATTTCCTTTCTTAGAATTAAAGTGAAATTGAATTTCTTAGTTAATGAATGAATCTAGTTTGCTTACATAGTGTATAATTGTAATAATAACCTCATTATGTTGTTGATGGTTCATACATGAATATGCAGGGTATTTAACATTATCTTTGACATGGCTAAATTCTCCTTAGATTGTTTAATCCATACCTTTAATTTTGCCATTGAGATTAGTGTTGAGTTTATACCGTTGGAATTGTCCTTTGTTGTCAAGTGTCGTCGAGATATCACCCATCACCACCGAAGGCATTCACACAACCACCAACATTACATTTGAGTGTTTCATAGATTAAATATAGTTTCTTGCTTTCATAGATTAGAAGAGATAGTTTCTTGTTTTCATAAGTTTAGAAAATAGTTTTATTGTTTCTATAGGTTATATAGACTTTGCTTTGATAGATAGTAGTTTGCTTATCATGGATTAAGAATTAGTTGGTAGCCTTTCTTGCTTTCAATAGAATAGATTTCCTTTCATGCATTGCATTGAACATTTAGATTTCCTTTCATGCAAGAGAAATAGTTTTGCATTAGGCATTTATTCCAGTTGCCTCTTAGGCTAGATAATTGTTCAATGAGAAGTTTTACTTGCAGTAGTTAGTTTCCTTTTCTTACTTGTCTTTTTCTTTAGTAGGTTAGTTAGGTGTCTTTTCTTACTTGTCTATTTTCTTTAATAGGTTAGATAGGTGTTTTTGCTTACTTGCTTATTTATTTGCTTTCATAGGGTAGTTGCTCATTGAATGTAGGTTGGCAAGTTAAAGAAGTTTGCTTTTGTCATTTGCTTATTATGCTTGGTAGTTTTCTTTTGCTTATTATTGAACTAGTTTGATTTACATAGGGTTTTACTTTCTTTCTTAGGAACTATCCATCGATCCTTGGCCCAAAAGTACTTAGGTTACCTAGCTTCAAGTTGCTTAGTAGGGTTTGCTCATTAGATAGGTTTTCTTGAGTAGATTAGCCTTAGATAGCTACTTTCATTAGTTAGATTATACTCCTACTAACCTTTTACCTTTGGCATATATTTTGCTACAACTCTAAGTTTACTTACCCCGTGTTGAAAATTTAATTGAGGGTAGTTTAGTGTATTTTTAGTACATATAGAACACCCATCATTTTTGGTGCCACTTTCGGGGAGTTGTATTAAGGTAAGAAGTAGTTAGGAAATAGATCATTCCTAGACCTTAGCATTAGATTGGAAGCGGGGGAACTTTAAGACGAGAGGTAAGAACCTGTGCATCTGCTATAGCAGGTTCCCGCAAACCTAATGGTAGTTTTTCCTTTCGTTTTTGTTTACTTTCATGAATAGGCCTAGAGATCCAAAAGGTAGATACGTTAAATCTAAATCAGACCTTACAACCAAGGTTCCTTCTAACCTTTTTGGGGGAAGGAACATTCCACTCATATGCTCCGCAGACCAATACCGAAAAAAAAGAGCTAGCTCAACCCAAAGAGCTAAAGAAGTCTCTAAAAGAGACTAAAATAGGGAGCACTTTAGAACAAAAAATTGAAGCACCAATAGTATTGGGACAGGAGGCAAGACCACTCAAGCCTTTCACAAAACCAAACAATACAACCTTTTCTTTTACACTACCATCAGGAGATCCTAAATTTTTGGACATCATCTTTGTGTGAACCGAGTTTTATCAAATGGAAAGATGAACTCAGAAGCAACCATTAGCTTGAGGGAAATTTCTCAAATCCTAGCAACAGTCGAGATTTCTTCTTTTCAAGAAGAACATATTTTGGCAGTAGCCAAGAACTTGTCTACCTCTCTGGAAATATTAGAAGAGTCAAGGTCCTATGAGCTACAAAATGATTTTCCTTGCCAAAATGTGAAGGAAGCTGAAAAATTATGGACTACATCCAATGGAGAGAAATCATTAAGACCTAAGATTGCGGAGTTCTCAACATCCATCTCAGTAGTTCCTTTATGTACTTCAGAAATCAATCATTGACAAGAAGAGGATCTGCATAGCATGATGAAGGAGAGCATATAAATTACTGTTGATGAACATCAAGATTACATTGAAATTTGGTTTCAAGAGGTCATCAGGCCACAATACTATTCTCTTCTTCAACACCTTCTGGTGCCAAAACAAGTAGGTTGGTTGGTTCTTCATATCTAGGTAATCAACGAGGTAACTTTTTCATATATGGATATGAGTATGTTTTTTATCTTTCTCCGCACATGGTTACATTGGAAGAGTTCTTACACTTGAATAAAGATTTTCCCTTTCTTTTTAGGTAGGATAGGATAGTAAATAAAAGATGCATGTTGTTAGTTTATCTTAGAAGTCTAATGCAACCTCATTTTACATTTTCTTTTAATAAAACAACTATGAGATACTTGTTCCTATGACTTGATCTCATTAATCTCATTAGTTTATTATATTTTAGAGTGTGGTTTTTGCAAAGGGTCTTAGAGATCTCTATAGGTATTTATCTCACCAGGAGTAGACAGTTCAAGGAAATATAAAAGAAGGATTTTTCTTCAAAACGTTGTTACACTTGAACCCTGTTGTCTGCTAAGCATCAAATGAGTAATGAGTTGTTGTAATTAGCCATGTTTTTGCAAAGACTTTCATCTTCTTGTTCTTAAGGCATTCCAAAGCAGTTTCGCTTGAAACTCTTCACCACTGTATAAGGAAGTGACACTATAACCATCAAGCTTAGAGGTGTCTTGTACAATTTTCCCAAGAAACCTGAGTAAGTGAGTAAAGTATATTTATTAAAGAGTAACACAGAGGTCTGATTAGCGGTTAGTCATGGAAACATCACAATAACTTACAAAAGAAGAAAGTGAGTTGAGCCTAGAGATACCTTTCCATTCTTTCTCAATGGTACCATCCACTACACACTAAATAGCTTGATTATATCACATCTTTAGATAGGCCACGTCCTCTTAAGTACCCCTTACATCAGGACAATTACTAAGGAATATAACAGAAAGTCATCCTCTAACATAAATACCATCCCAATTGAAAAAAGAAAGAAAAAGTTGTTTTCAGAGCTGTCCCCCCATTCTCTTGCATAAAGAAAACTTATATTAAAATATTAAAATATGGAGGGCGAGTCTCTGAGGGTGTAAGGGGATAACCCGCTGGGATACTGAACATGTTTGCTGGTAGTGGGTACCAGCCTGTGGTATGACTAGGTAAACCTGCCGGGGTACTAAACAAACTTGTTGGCAGTGGGGCATTCTACCTAGCGAGGATGGTAATCTGACAAAAAATAAATAATAAATTTAAACTTGTCCTGATGTATGACATTACTTGTAGACAAAGATGACATGAAGTATGTATTTTTAAGCTACGGTTAATGAACTCCATAAACTTGCCATTGGGAACTAACTCTAAGACTATATTGAAACTCTCTTGCATACCTCTTCTTATCTATATATAGGATCTCTTATCCTATAGGTGGGACCATCTTCTAACCGTCTCGTCAGACCAATTTGTGAAATTTATCTTTACACTTTACAAACTGTAAATCTTCGACTATCGGGAGAACTCACTGGTTTCCTATATTTTTTATTGTGAGGTGTCCTAATACTTATGTGTGGGGGAGGGGTTCATGAGTTGACAAATGATAACATTGCCTAGAAGAAATAAATATTTGTAAAAATTCATGTATTGTTTTCATGATATAGGTTATTACGACAACATTCATTTTATTTTGAAGTGATAAACTCCTATGTGCTATAACTTGTTGTATATGTCCTTAACGGACCACTCTGTTGGTTTATTTTTATTTCAGGTTGTTCATTGTAGGTTTGACATTACATATGCAAGTGGATTGAGTGAGCATGGTGGAAAGATCAACAAAAATGGAACACTCTTAGCCTGCCTCAACTCCTATTCACTATGTTTGTGGCCTCTGAGGAATCATTGCCTCAACCACAAAGCTCCCAAGAGTTGGAGACCGTTGATTTAAACACCACCAATTTCCAAGAGCAAGCTATAACAGGGTTTTCAAAACCAAATTTTAGAGCATCTCTAGAGATAAGGGATACTCCAAGGAGTGGATAAAAGAGGAGATAATCAACTCTCTCATAGTGTTATAACCCTAATTTGCACCAGACATGCTTACCTAGCATCAAGCAATCTCAAATTCCTTCTTTTCCAAAACACTGTTGAACAACTCTTCTTAAAAACCCCTTTTATAAAGGCCCACGTGCCTTGCTTCATTACTGCACACGTGTACATGCTAGATGACCCAAGACAACCCGCATGTACCTACAAAAGAACGAAAAAAGGAAAGTTGCTAACAAAATACACATATTTGGGTGAGTTAACTAAACCTTTCAGCCATGCATGGCTGGAAGTTTGACTAAATACCTAGCTTCTTCTAGCCTATAAAAGAAGGGTTAGGAGTCCCATTTGGAGGAGGAGAATCATAGTAAAGAAACTATACCCGATTGTGCATTCCCTTTGTCCCAACCTTTAGCCATCCTTTTGCAAAGAGAAATATAGAGCAAAGAAGTTGGAGGACAGTTGAAGAGGAGCCCAGGACCAGGTTCATGGAGCAGTGGCTGGTTTCATCATTATAAGTTGATTTGTTGAAGTTAATAATAAAGAAGTACTTTTCCATCCCACCATATGAGGTTTTCATGGTTTATTGCATACATGTTGATTGAATCTCTAACCCATTAATCTATATATCAAATGCATGTGGAGTTCTTTGTTTGTCTTGTGTGAATGCAGGTCAGCCTTGGGAGGAGAGTTGTAGTCGAAGAGTGATCAAGTGTGAAGAAGGATCGATATCAAACGCCCGAAATAAGGTATGCTCACTTGATCTTATTAACTACATATTTGCTTAAGAATAATGGGGATTAGGTCCGGGACGACGGTAGAAAGTAGGAATCTTTAGGTATTTTCTGCATGCATGATAAAACCCTAAGTGCTAGTCCGTAGAGGGATTTCCCACTCACAACAGAATTGGTGACCATATTGGGGATTATCTAGGGTTTCTGGGAATGTTTTGTCTGGGGTATTTTTAAGAACTGGTTTCATTTCCTGTTTTTAAAGTTTCTGCAAAAGTCTGAGCTAACAGAGATTCTGGTCTTCCATACCAGTTATCTCTGTTTCTTTGCTTGACTGTATTTTTTCTCCGAGACCTACAGAGGTACACACGGCTTGTATAAGGTCTGCACGCATGTACCCACACCCTACATTCTCATACCCTGCGTGTACACATGAGATAAGGAAGTGTCAGTCACGTGTATGATTCCAAAAAATTTCTTTTAGAGAGGCAATCATCCTCTTCCCTGTCAGAATTAGTCCTTCTCAGGGGTTTTTTGGAACTCTTTCTAGTCTTTGTTGTTTGCAGTCTATAGCTTAGGTTTCACCTCAGATTGGTTTGTTCTATGAAGTTTTCCTTGAATTGTTTTCTTTTTTCTGTTAAAGTAAGTGTCTAAGTGCCCCCGGGGGGGCAGCTCAATTGTCAAGTGCCGTGAAAATGAAATTCCATGAGGTTTCGAGTTCAACTCCCCCCGACTTACAATGTATGTTGCATAAGGGGCCTCATGGGCACAACTGGAGGTTATAGTGGTAGAAGTTGGATAACACGGCCACATGTAACGCGAACACGTGCCCAACTAGTTGTTGATTCCTCCAGACATTAAAAAAAAAAAAAAAGTAAGTGTCTGAGTCTTCAAGAGATTCTAGTTCTTAGTACCAGTAGTCTCTGCCTGGGATGGATTACTTGGATTTTCATTTGTCTCAGAGTTCCAGGGATACACGCGGCCTGCATAAGGCCAAAATGCGTGTACATGCGCTCTGACTTTCCATAGCTTGCGTGCACACGCTTGTTGTTGAACTGTCAACAATGTGCTTGTGGAGAAAATTTTTGTTGAAGGGGAGGCAGTCATCCTTTCCTCTGAAAAGAGTTATACCTCTCAGGTTTTTGGGTCTCTTTCATAGTGGTCAGTAACTTAGGTTTGATCACAACAATAGCTTTCTTTTTCATTAAGAAGTTTTTCTTCAAAATTTTCTTTTATAGGGTTTTTAGACAAGTGTGAGAGTCCAATTTTAATTTGCTTGTGTGTGATTTTTAAAGTGACTCTTTGCGATCTACGCTTAGGCCAAAAGTTTTCTTGGTTTTGACTTGTCGATATTTTTCCTTTTTTTCTTTGTGAGCATTCAAATAAAAAAAAAACTTGTATTTCTTTGTTTGGTTAAAAAGTGTTGTTTTGCATTGGTAACCAGGGAAAAGTCTTTGCTTTCATAAGTTCTTGACGGTTTAATTATATCATAAGTAGCTCATAGTCAAGTGAAATCATGCTTTGAGTTTGTTGTTCAAAGATCTTAGAAAAAGTTTAAGTTTGAAAAGTTGTTTAAGATTTGAGTTAAGTGGAGGTATTTTGTTTCCATTTTTCTGTTTATTTTTTCTTTCATCTTTCAAACATCACTAGTTTCACTTTCATAACCTTTGACTTAAGACAAGCCATAAAAATTAATGCTAAATCTAAAATTCATTAGACTTTGTATGTTTGTAGGGTCAACCAATTAGTTTAGGGTTAGGGCCTTGAATTAGGTTGGAGAGGAAACTCTTCAAGGCCATTAAAATCAAACATTGGAGTCTGAGTTAGGGAGTGTCAAAGTCTAGTATCATGAAAGTTATCCGGGACCCCCCTCTAACACAGGGGCGAAACATGAGGTCTCTTGCAGAAAGGTAGCAGAAATAACACTTCCAAAGCTAGACCAATCATAGTGGAGAACACATATAGAGGGCTTGTCTTGAGATTCCGTCGATTGCATTTTCCATGGAGCTTCGTGGGTCTCGAATCCATTCAAGGTCCTCAATTGTCTTCCGGACCACTTTCCTTCGATAGCCTTGATAGGTTTTGGGCTTGATACCCTACTAATTTTGGTCTACCCGACTTTCAACTGTACCCTCTTGGTGACTGTTTGCGCATTGAAAACCTAGTTGCATATCTTTTTAGAGACATACACAGGTCACTGCGGGGGTATACTTTGGTACCTAGGATAGACATCGGGCCATGCTTTGTAGAGTATACCTGAAGGGTTCTTCTGTGTTCGAGTTGCACTTGCACCGGTAAGTTTCTCTAGTGTTGGTTGTTGTAACTGTTCTTCCAATTAGATTAGTGTTTTCTTGTTTTATCTTCGAGGGACTTTTTTAGTGTGTGTTTTTTTTTGAACGAATAGAAATCCATAGGGTGTCTTTGATCTTCTCACATAGTGGAGGATCATGAGCTCTTCCAGTCATGAAGGCTTCTGGGCCTGTCACCGGTTACACTAGAGCTACCCCCACCACCATTAAGGTGAAAGCTAGACCAACAAGGGTCTTTTGAAGTGACCGAGTCACAAGAAATTGTGCCTGACCAACATCTAGAGGAAACGACCGTTTTAGACTTTGGAGCAAAAGATCTTGGTCCACCTGAAACTGAAACCACTAATCTTTCAACACCCATCATCGTACCGATTCACCCTTACGAGTGCCAGACAGTGTTGCATGCAACAATGGAAACAAATGTTGTAACTCCTTCTGGGAATTCTTCAATTCCCACTACAGTTGTCACCACAGGAGAGTTTCCACCTCCTAACCCACCGTCACCAGTTTGAGCCACCATGGTCTCAACCACCTCTACCTCGCATAGTGGTCCGATCCCGTCTATGGTGGCGGCCATAGCCCTTTTCACACCAAGTGCGATAGGCCCTCCGTTCTCATATGGGATGCCTAGCTCAGGTACAAGTCCTGTACTTTCCTACTCCACTTCACAGACTTTAGGTCTGGGGGCAGGGAGCTCTAATGCTCGTCTGCAAGGCCACATGGGGGGCACTTCCGCTCCTTTTAATGCTTCCCCTTATGGGGGAGGTCATATACCTCCTTCGTCCCCTTCGCTCGGTGGCACCCACCAACAATCTGCCGGACCACCTACACACCATAGTTTATTTGGAGCAGGGAGTCAAGGACCACCTTCGCATAATATGTCTGTAGGTTCGACACCATTTTCTTTGTTCGATGCATTTGGTAACAACACTTTTTCATCAGCTTCTTTCCCGACTGGGGGCAATCCTGGTTACAGACAACCTATTCCTATGCAGGGTACTATTCCTGCACAGGGAGCAAACCCAGGAACTTCTTCTACATCAGGGCCTTGGAATTCTTTTCAGGGATTAGTTCCCTCATCAGGAATGTCGATCTGGGGCAATTCTTTTCACAACCAATGGAACCCCAGACAAGGTACTATGCCTATCCCCATGGGATCGACATGGGGCAACGCTTCCCAATGTCCTCCAAATGTAATGCATGCCCAACCGTCTACGTCCTATTTTGGGAATCAACTGATGATGTCTCCTCACACATAGAACCCATAGGCTAGTCATGGCCATGGTTTTTACCAGAACCCAGGCCGCCAGTCGAACATTTCCTGGCAACTTGGTTCCATTCAAACTCTAGGTCCCTTTTTCCATGGTTATCACCAACAACCCAAACTACCTTTCTTGGCAACCTTTCATTTGCCAGATTTGATGAGGTTGTTGAATGACCCTATCTGTCACGATCTGTGTTGGCCCTCTATGCCGATGAAGTTTCCTTCAGACATACCAAAGTTCGAAGCCAATCCTAAAGAATATCCAGGAGATCATATAACTCGTTGGTTCTCATATAACTCATTGAAAGATGACTTCGTACAGTTGCGATTGTTTCAACATACTCTCATTGGGAGTAACGCGAAATGGTACATTGAGCTCGAACACTCAAGATACTCTTCCTTTAGCGAATTCGCAATGGCTTTCCTAAACCATTTCCAATTACCTGTGAGAAATGACGCTGGCATAGAATTGCTGGCCAATTTCACACAGACAAAAGTAGACTATATCTCTAATCACATCCGAGAATGGAGAAGCCATAAGAGTTTAATTAAGGTGCCAGTCCGACCAGCATTCCTGCTTGAGTGGTTCCTTAAGTCTTTGGTCCCATAGTTATCCAAAGACGTCGCGACGTCGGGAGTGTTTTCCGAAGATGATGACATCATGAGAGCTCAACAACTTGAGCTAATATATTCTCAGTCTGGTTTATTATATGAGATCTTTCCAGATGTGCCATGTTCAATACTTGATAAAACCAGATAGAGAGATGGACCACATGCTGATGGTATTGTTGGTTCAACACAAACAAACCCTGTTGAGCAACTGACGAAGAAATTGCAGCAATTGTCTATACAACACACAAAAGCCAACCAAACTACTGCTTTGGCTACCCTCCCTACTAAAATGTAGGATGTACACATAGTGCATTCAACAAATCCAAAGGCCACCCAACAACCTGGAGGAAAGAAAAAACAATGAAAGAAGAGTAAGGGGAATAAGAAACCCACTAATAATGCTGGCAGGGGAAACACTGAGAAACATAAGGAGAGGTATCCGTGCAACTTGTGCGTGAAAGACCACCCGACCCACCAATGTCATCGGCTTGCAGAGGCCCAAAATCTTGTGACACAACAACAGCCTGTCGTGTTAACCAATCCATTTCAGCATGGGAAAAACCTAACCCAAGCATCTACAAGCGTGGAAGGGGGCAGTCAAGGGCCCTCTCTGTCTTCGAACAATCCCACATCTGTGAATGTGTATATGATGAAGGGTGATGCTTTTATATCGACTAGAGCGCATGACTACAGTAAACCAAGAACTTCTGAGAAGGGCAAAGAAGTCGAACTCCCATCTCTTCCTCTACAGATTGAGAAGACTTTGGGTGAAACAATGACACGCATCCCAGAAGGTGCGTTCAAAAAAGATTCTCATAACCCAAACGCAAGGGCCACCCATAACTATTCTATGGTGGAGGATTTGTCTCAAACCCCTTATGCGATGTCTTCTTTGGAGGTCCTCCAAAGCTTCCCGTCCCAGAGGAAAGCCTTGTTAGCCTCTTTAGGATCTACCGAGACTTGTAATCTGGGTACCATTATGCTGGATACAATCGACTTAAAACCTCATCTGCATTACCACATAGCGTTTCATATAGTAGTGGCTTACCCCACGAAAATTTTTAGTCAGAATATCTTCCGCACGGTGGTTGATGAGGGCGCGTCGACATGCGTTATGTTGTTGACATGTTGGAAGGCCATTGACCAACTCATTTTATCTCTGTCACCTACTCTTCTCATGGCTTTCGACGGTCGTTCGTTCCAGCCACATGGTATCATTCCCTCTTTCTCCATGCAATTAGGAGGGACAACCATGTGCATCGAGGTAGAAGTAGTCGATGCATCACTTGACTACAATCTCTTGTTAGGAAGGAGTTGGACTTACACCATGCAAGCAATGGTTGCTACAGTTTTTTGGGTCTTGTTATTTCCACACGAGGACCAGATTGTGACCATTGATCAATTTTGTTTCTCCAGACCTGACCCTTCATTGGGGGTATCCACTATCCCGATGATTGATAATCCCCAACCAGGCATAGTCAACATAGGGGTTGGTTTGTGCCCATCTTTGATGGGTATCTTTGATTACCCGCCCCCTCAAGGTGATGTCAAATTCATATCCGACCACCATAAGGTTAAGATTTTCCAAGTTTCTTCATTTCACATGACTTACTTCAATGATCCATGGATACTTCCTTCCCCATCGGCCATGATGGAGGGGACAGGGCACCCGATCATGTCCATGCCTTTGTCCGTAGCTGAAGTAGCGTACTCTTTAGTCCAACAAGCTTCAACTGACATAGATCCAACTCCCACACATGAGTTAGATCCGCTTCTAGAGCTTATTTGGGCTTAAGGTTCTCTCCCTAACACCGATTTGTTAGACTTAGTCTTTCCCTCCAACGAAGCAATAATTGAAGCAATGACTAGTTCGGAAAAACCCTAGGATGATCTTCATCATAGATCATACTTCCTCCCAAAGTTAAGCAGAATCGAAGCTGGAGAATTCACCTTGACTATGATTGGAGATAGGTTTTGTCCTATTAATCCCTTAGCTACACATGAGGTTTATGCTGAGGGTAATATGGAAACCATTACTGAAACCATACCGATCAATATCTCCAGAACCCCTGGCATCGCGGAGAATGTTTTCGTCGGAGCTAACTTCTCCCCTGGAGAGATTCAAATCTACACAGATCTATTTAAAGAATTCCATGACATTTTTTCTTGGTCTTACGAGGAAATTCCAGGCATCGATCCAAAGATAGTAGAACATGAAATCACAACTTATCCAGATGCCAAGCCTGTTCGACAGAAGCTTCATCTAGTTAATCCCAAGAAACTAGAAGTCATTAAGGTTGAAGTTGAGAAACTGCTAAAAGACGGTTTTATCTATCCTATCCATTTGACCCAATGGGTGTCAAATCCTATGTCGGTCAATAAGAAACAAGGAACAATTCGTGTATGTACGGACTTCCGTGATTTGAATAAGGCATGTCCAAAATATAATTTTCCCACACCATTCATCGACCAGATAATTGATGAATGTGTAGGTTGTGAGGCCTTCTCTTTCATGGACGGTTTTTCAGGATATAATCAAATACAAATCAAACCCGAAGACCATCACAAAACGACATTCATTTGTCCATGGGGTAAATTCGCGTATTGTAAGATGCCCTTTGGTCTCAAAAATGATGGACCGACCTTTCAACGGGCCATGTCTTTTTCTTTCCATGATATCAAGCATATAGTCGAGGACTATTTAGATGATTTAGCATCTCGATCTCACAAGAGAACGGATCATCCCACACACCTCCGACTTATCTTTGAGCATTGTCGCTACTTCTGGATTCGCTTGAATCCAAACAAGTGCAACTTTTGTGTAACATCAGGATGTTTGTTAGGTTTCATAGTGTCAACAACAGGGATCATGGCCGATCCTCTCAAGGTTGAGGAAATAATTCAGTTGCCTCCCCCGCGCACAATCCTTCAAATTCAGAGTCTATAGGGCAAGGTGAATTTTTTAAGACGTTTCATCGCTAACTATGCCGAGATCACAAAGGGATTTATGTGCTTACTGAATAAATATGTTCCTTTTTAATGGGACGATGCCACTCAATTCTCTTTCGAAGCATTGAAGCATGCCCTAACTACTGCCCCTCTGCTTTGGCCACCTAACTATAACAAATATTTATTTTTATACTTGGCTGCAACAGAGTCAACCATTGGCATGGTCTTAGTTCAGGAAGATGATTCCTTCTCAGAATATGTGATCTATTACCTGAGCCGAGGCCTAGTCGGACTAGAACTCAATTATTCTCATATCAAAAAAACTTGCGTTGGAAGTAGTCCATGATGTTCAACGGTTCCATCATTATGTTATGTTTCGCAAGACCACCGTCATTGTTGTTGTGAACCCATTCTAGTACATGTTGACACGACGGGTAATAGGCAGAAATATCAGTAGATGGATAGTCGTCCTCCAGGAGTTTGACTTAGATTTCATTTCAACGAAATCCAAAAAGCCACTGGTCTTCGCAGAACTTATTTTGAAACTTCCGGTTGAGTGAGGTGATGTTTTTCCCAAAGAGTCGCCTATCAGAGGAGATATGTTTTTGATCACATCTTCGGATCCTTGGTACGGAGATATACTTATCTATCTCCAAACTTTGAAGTGCCCCACCTCTTCTTCTCATGATGAGAATCTCCATATCTGCCATTAGGCAAAGAATTATCTCATACTCAATGATACGTTGTATTGAAGAGGTGTACATTGCATCCTGCGCCAATGTCTCACTCATGAAGAAGCAGTTATCGTGCTTAACGATTTCCATATCGGAGCATGTGGTGGTCATTTGTCTGGGTTGGCAACAACCCAAAAGATTTTATGAGTAGGTTACTTCTGGCCGACACTAATCAAAGATTATATCGAGTCGGTCAAGAAGTGCCACCCGTGTCAGATCTTCTCTCAGAAGAAGAGGGCACATCCCGCTCCCATGTTTCCTATCATCACAGTTGGTCCCTTCACCAAGTGGGGGATTGATTACACTACATGCAACCCTCCTTTAGCAAGGGGGCATCGTTATATCATTGTAGCCATAGAATACTTCACGAAGTGGGTCAAAGCTATGCCAATGTTTAAATATGATGGAGAGACTGTGGCTCTCTTTTTATTCAACTAGATAATAATAAGGTTAGACGTCCTGAGAGAGATTGTCACTGACCATGGTAGTGACTTTCAGAACTAGATGATGATTGAGTTAAAATCAAATCTTGGGTTGCAGCAAGAACATTCGTCACCCTACTACCCCCAAGAAAATGGTCAGGTGGAAGCTGTAAATAAATCTCTTAAGACCATCCTACAACGAACAATCAACTCATCCAAGTCAAATTGGAATTTGATGTTATACTTGGCATTATGGGCTTACCAAATGTCTGTTAAGACTACAACCAGTTTCTCACCTTTTCAACTCATTTACAGGCTAGAAGTAGTCTTGCCTATCGAATGTCAGATCCCATCCCTAAAGTTGGTTGTACAATTATTGCCAGACACTTCTCCACTTGAAGAACGGTTATTATACCTTGAACGACTCAATGAGAAACGTTGTGATGCAGCCTTGGCCAATGAGGCTCACAAATATAAATTCAAGTGTCAGTATGATCGGTCTGTTCATCCTCATATTTTCTCGGAAGGCGACCTTGTCCTGGTCTATGACCAAGATAAGGACCCCTTGGGGGCATGAAAATTCAAACCCATGTGGTTCAAACCTTTCATCATAAAAGAGGTTCTAAAAAAGGGCGCTTATCGTATGGTTGACTTTGAGGGAAATGCTTTGGTAGAGCCTAGAAATGGGCTCTACTTCAAGAAGTATTACTCATAGGTAGGTCACCATGGGTAACTTTTTGTAACATATGTATAGTCTTTGTACTATTACTTTCTAGTTTCTTTCAGTATTATGGACGTATCATTTTTGATGTTATCTTTCATCACTGTGGCAGATGTCAAGTGAATCCGAGGTGTTCATTGGGTACGCAGATGGTGCTAGATGACACACTCGGAGGCTTGCCTCCACAACTTGGGTAATTTTTACACCTCGAGGCCAATTATTATCTTCCGAAGGTATATTCTTAGGTGACACCACAAACAATGTCACCGAGTATAGTGCATTTATTAAGTTGCTTAGTGATGCCCTCTCATTTGGTATCTCTCATCTCTGGGTCTATTTAGACGCTCAGCTGGTTTTGTCTCAGTTAAATAGAGTCTACCATGTTCATGATCCGAATTTACACTGATGATTCCTTAGGGTACATCTCTTAGAACGAATATTTGATTATATTACATATTTTCATGTTCCTAGGAGATTAAACCAAATTACAAATACTCTAGCTAATCAAATTTTAGATTGGAATCTCGCACACATATGAAAGGACATACACATAAAAATGTAAATACATTTTTTAAGGAAACTATGGTCCATAAGACACAAAAAGACATAAAAATCCATATATAATATCATAATCATCAGAGTACATAGGTGGACGCAAGCACCTAAAAAGTATGACCAGTAATGAGTCATGTGGCTTATGCCTTCAAAACATATATACAAGTAGTGCTCTTGGCATGTGAAACGTCTAGGCTAACTAAGGTTAGGGCATGTGGGCCCCGTTGTAATATTCAACAACATTTTCCAAATGTCGAAACAATCGGACCCACGTCCGTGGTACCCCCACTACATGAGGCTGCATAGATGGTGGCAGATCCTCAATCTCTGCCATAGGGACTGTGTGGGTGAGCGAGGTAAAGTTTTTCTCGACTCGTCTCAAAATCCTCTCAGCCTCACCGATTGGAAGCTCTCCTACTGCTTCTAGTCCCCCCGCGGCGGCAGGTGCGGCCCTTGGCTAAGGACGACGCATGTTCCTCACATAATCAATAGGTCGTACTGGCCCCACATATACACACAATAGACACATATCCGTCAAATACTTTGGTATAAAAAAAAATGATATATAAAAATAAAAATAAAAATTACATATGTTTCACAAAAAAACAAACAAACAAACAAAACAACGATGCAAACTTACCCATCTCTCCTCGCTCCTCACCAGGAGGTACTGGTATCTTAGGATATCTCGAGAAATCAATCCCAGCATAAGGGTACTCCTCTATGACTAGGATCTGTCGTGACAACCAAGCGAAGAAATCATCATCAAAGGACTCATTGGTCCTTCCACCACCCTGTCGTGGTAGTAACACTGCCCATCTGCAAACCGCAGGAAGAGAGGCCTGATGTCCTCATACCACCACTCGAAGAATGAAGCTTGGAACTCTTTCAAAAAATAAAGAGCATAGAATTGTTCCAAACCCGAAGTTCCTCTACATCCGCGACCGACAATCTATCAGCCGCCTCTTCATACAATCTAGCAGTGTGGTGCTCCAGTCAAATATTTGTGCATTTAAGCACTGGACTGCATAGTTCATATGTGCACAAGACACTTGATGTAGAGCCACAGAACTAGTCATCCACCCAATAAGAAACACAATCGCTTGCAATGATAAGTCTGTGATCTTTCTTATGGGAGCCTATGAGCTCGATCGGTCTGTACTAGCCTCACAATAAAGTCCTATCAATTCTGATATGTTATGAGGCCTCGAAGGAAATGTTTGGAAATTGAATGGCTCCCCTCTCCTTAAGAGGCCAGTCAAAAAGTATATGTCCTCTGTTGTAGGCACCAGTGATTTCCCCTCTAACATAAAGGCCTCCGCGTCGGGATGCCAATAATAAACCAAGGCATTTAGTAGCCTAGGTTGTGCCCGCATAAAATGACATAGGAAGAACTTAAGCAACCCACATTGCATTAAGGCAACAACAACATTGGGGTCTTCTCCGACCAACTCACTAACCTCCTCATGCTCTCTTTCCCTCCAAAGAACATACATCCTGCAAAACACCAAGTTTAGGAGGGTTAACCCTTGTTTTTTTTTTTTTTTTCATTAATAAGGAGGTCCACGCGGGCTGTAATGATGACAATCGCGTGTACACACATGCAGTTTTTCCTCTGCCCAAATGTACACGCGGTATGTCATAAGACAACCCACGTGAACCTAGGGCCAACCTTTTGAAGGTCGACGCCCCCCCAAAACTTGAAACCAAAAACATAAATAAAGATTTAAATTGGAAGAGGAGAGAGTTTATAATTACTTGGTCCAAACAGATGGTTGTTTCGTCCACTATAGCTCCCAGAATCACCACTTTTATCAAAGGGTTTTTTTTTTCTCCAGAGTCAATTTCCAAATCAACAATGGTGATAATGAGCTATCACTAGATTGATTACATGTGAAGGTAGATATTCCGTCTTTAAATCCTGCCAGTTTTGATTATTAGCTCACTTTCAATTCCATAAGCCATTGTAACTTTCCCTTTTACTTCTTAAAGATTCTTGAGAAGATTTCTTCCTAAGTGAGGAAGGATGTAACCAATCCCCATATCAACCTATTTTACCATGACCTTATCAAACTACTTGTCTTAGCCGAGTTGGAAAAACAGGAGAAAGCATGGGATGAGTATATTTACCAATTTGCAAACCCTCATCTTACAATCAAGACTATCAAGAAGACTCTTGATCTAGGGACTGTTACTCCACCCAAATCCTCATACTCAAGCTATTCCTTTACCGAACCAAAAATCCAAGAAACTTGTTGATACCCCTACAACCTCATCGGGCAAGAATACCAATAAGCCTATTGCTAATTCATGGCACGAGGACATGCCATATCTTCGGTCTGGGGGGAGTTTTCCTGAGATAAAAATGCTAATCATTGCCCATTTGTATATCAAACCCATGAGAAAAGGAAGTAGGATTTCTATCAAAATTATGTCATACTGTCTTTTTACAATGTCTTGGGATATTATATCAATAGTTGTTTATATTGGTATGCTAAAATTATATACTGTTGGCATCATTATGTGTGTTATAATCTTGATGTGCATTTTTTTATACTTAACTACTCTTTGTGACAAATACAAAGCAATAACAACTGCTAAATACTTACTGCCATCTATATTACAAGCTTATGAAAAGAGGAACAATTGTTTGAATTGTTACAGATCGATGAAAGGAAATAAAAATTCTCCTTATTCACCATGCCTACCAGTACAAACCAAACCTTTTGTTAGTATTTGTCAGTCTGTCAGTCATCCGTGATCAAGTTTTCTCTTTCATGTGATTGATAGGGTTATTAGGTCAAATTGTTATATTTTCAAAATAAAATTCTCAAATACAATTTGACATATATTGGTTGTAAAATGGTCATAGGTGTGCCTAGGTGTCCTTACTAATCCCTCCACTCATCCAAAGTCATAAATTTTCATCATGGTCATGTCATCATTCCTTCTCATCAATTTTCAAATGATTGTCTTGGTCAAAGATTTACTTCAAAATTGGCTTTTGAATTAAGGAGGATGAATTTGACAAAAGTGAAAGAGATTTTTGTCAATAATATACCAAGAAACAAAAACCTCCCTCAGTTTATTCACAGGTGTTATTGTTTGAGAGAAATCCCCCAATTACAATCATTATAGGAGGGTTTCTGTACATTTGGACAACTTGACTTGAAGTCAGTTTTTCATAGGTTTGGAGAAGGCATTTGCAGTTATTGATGGTTCCATTGTGTATCATACAACATAAAATTTCCACCCATACCATGTTTAGCCTAAAAATCCTTCGGTAAGGCCTCCAAAATCCCTCTCAAAGACCACGTTGTGCTTCTGGTAAGAGCACACTGCACTTCTGGAAGTTTTGAGTAACCAACTTCAAGCTAGGATTCTGAGCCAATGAGAAAATAATTTTTAAACATGGAGGATGTTTTTGTTCTTAACATACCAAAATACAATAACCTCTCTCGGGTTTTGAATATACTTTATTTTTTGGGATATATTCTATCATCTTAGAGGCCTATGCTTTCAGAAAATAAAACACTTTGTTTTTTTCCTGTTATAGTCATATTTTGTTTTGTTTTTTCCTAACAACAGGGAATGAATTTTTGAAAAACAAGAGAGGTTTTTATCAAGGACATATTAAAAAACAATAACTTCTCTCAGTTTCTAAATATACATTATGGTTTTGGATATATTCAATTCTCTTAGAGGCCTAGTTTTTCAGGAAATAAAACACTCTGTTTTTCTTGTTTTAGTCATGTTTTCTTGGCGTGATTTTCTAACAATTGAAAGTGAATTTTTGAAAACCAAGAGATGTTTTTGTCAAGAAATTATTCAAAAACAGAAACCTCTCTCAATTTTTATACATGTTTTACTGTCTTGTAGTTATAGGTGTCACTTTGATACCTATTTTTCACAAGTTCGCCAGGCCAGAATTGTTGCACTTATGGAAAGTCACTTTTGGAACTAATTTTTCAGAGGTAACATTGTTGTTTTGCATGGTTTAATGAATCAAGGGTATAACATACATCTCAAAGCTTCCTCACATGTCATCAACAGCCTCCAAAAACTCAAAACCATCCAATTTAAACTTAGAGAGCATGAAACACTGAGTTGTCATTTACACCATGATAACGTTGTCCTACAAGCCAAGATGAATTTGATACAACATTAGGTTGATGATATTAACTGCCACCAATAATAGTCTCTGGATGCAATTGAAACACCACGAAAATCCTAATTCAAAATCCCCCGGGCAAGAGGGAGAAGCTTCTAAAGCTAATCCATCCCCTCCTTCACAAGTTTAGTCATAAAGGGAAAATTCTTTTTGTTTGTAGTGGGACCTGCAAAATCTTAGGCGTGGGGGTAATGTTGGGCCCGAGATATGATCATTTTCATGACGGTTATTATACATTTTTCCATATGTATATATGTGTTTTTCATCTTTTGAAGGATCTTTTTGAAGAATTTGATGATAAAATGGTATGATCGGCATAAGGTATGTGTAATTCATGTTTAATGATTAAATCGAGTATAATTCATCATGTTTTTATCCTTCCAAGAGCTAATTCACATTTTTCTGGTGTTACAGGGCAAAAACACACTACATTTCTAGTTCTAGCACTTGATCCGACACTCATTCTGACACTCGTTCCGGCACTTGATCCAACACTCCGTCCAGCACCTCTTCCTGCACAAAAACATAGGGTGACTTGGCAGTTATGGTATTGGAGGCCAATGATGGGAAAATCGGGCATGTGGGTTTTGTTCATAATTGTCCCCTCTAGCTACTGAGCTTCCGACAACTCAGATTCAGTTGTTCAAAGAGGGTGATTATTGGTTCTCTCTGTTTCGACAGTTAGGGCACCATTAATGAAATTTTCCAATTTTAGAAGTGGTTTGAACCTCTTGTGGTCGACCACTTGGCATGTAAACATTATAAATACCACTAGGATGATCAGAATATTGTTAACCAAGTAGAAAATCCATTAGATTAGAGACAAATTCATTTTTCTTTGTTTTGGTATTTTACATTGCCAGAATTGTACCAGAACTACGTTTTCAAGATTTCATGGTGAATTCACCTTGTTAAGTTCATGGTGTGCTTGTAGGAGGTAGCCACGACTTGTTGGGGGGCCCACCAACAGTCTGGTGATTGTTCTTATGTTTATTTATGCATTTCTTAATTCAAATTGCTCTTTCTTATTTCCTGTATATGCATGTTTTTATTTAATTAATTAGTTTGATGTAGCTTACTGTTTTACTTCTCTTTTGCATGTTAGATGATGATATGTGTTATTATGTGTTGATTTTATAGACTAGGAAAAGAATTGCAAGTATCTCTCTCTTTATACTAACCCTGTGTGCAACGTAGATGTTAAATGATGCTTTCTTTTATAATTTTACAGTCAAGCTTAGAACAGATTTTTAATTAGAACTTAACATAGTTTTAATTTGGGTTTTCTTCTAACAAGGATTGATGGATGGGTAGATTTGTTGTGGTGGGAAATCCCCCTATGGACTAGCATTTAGGGTTATATTATGCATGCAGATAAGACCGAAAGAATCCTACTTTCTACCGTCCTCCCACACCTAATCCCCATTTCTTTTAAGAAAATACATGGTTAAACGAACATACCGTGTTCTGTACATTCGATGTTGATCCTTCTTCACGCTTGATCACTTGTTAGCAACTATCCTCCCAAGACTGACCTGCGTACTAAACAAGCAACAAACCCTACAAGCATTTGTTCTACAGATTAATGGGATAGAGATTCAAACATATATTCACTAAACTATGAAGAACTCATACAGTGGGACGAGAAAATCATTTATTTATTATTAACTTTAATGAATCAACTTACAATGTCGAGACCGGCCACTGCTCCGTGAACTTGATCCTGGGATCCTCTTCAAATGTCCTCCAACTTCTTTGCTCTGTATCTCTCTTTGCACAAGGATGGCTAAAGGGTTGGGACAATGAGAATGTGCAATTGGGTAGAGTTTCTTTACTATTATTCTCCTTCTCCAAATGGGACCCCTAACCCTTCTTTTATAGGCTAGACGAAGATAGGTACTTGGACGAACCCTTGGCCATGCATGGCTGGGAGTTTCAGTTAACTCACCCAAAGCTGTGTGTTCCATCGACAACTTTCCTTTTTTCATGCTTTTGTAGGTACACGCAGGCTGTTTTAGGTCAGCTAGCGTGTACACACATGCAGTAATGGAGTAGGGCACGTGGGCCCTTATAAAAGAGTTTTTTAAAGAGTTGTTCAGTAGTGTTTTCACAAAAAAGGAATCTGAGATGGCCTGATGCCAGGTAAGCATGTCTGGTGCAAATTAGGGTTATAAGAAGATTTACTTCCATTTTTTATAGTTTGCTTATCTTAATTTTACATAGATTGCATTTTCTTAGTTATTGGTTAATGTAATTGTCAATTTACTTCTTAATATCATAGTTTAATTTATGTTTTTAATTCATTTTCTTATCATAGTTTGAATGGTTAAAATAGACATAGTATAGTTTTATTTCACACAATTTCCTTTCTTAGAATTAAAGTACAATTGAATTTCTTAGTTAATGAATCAATCTAGTTTTCTTACATAGTGTAGAATTGTAATAATAACCTCGTTATGTTGTTAATGGTTCATACATGAATATGCAGGGTATTGAACATTATCTTTGACATGGCTAAATTCTCAGATTGTTTAATCCATACCTTTCATTTTGCCATTGAGATTAGTGTTGAGTTTATACTGTTGGAATTGTCCTTTGTTGTCAAGTGTCATCGAGATATCATCCGTCACCACTGAAGGCATTCACACAACCACCAGCATTACATTTGAGTGTTTCATAGATTAAATATAGTTTCTTACTTTCGTAGATTAGAAGAGATAGTTTCTTGTTTTCATAAGTTTAGAAAATACTTTTATTGTTTCTATAGGTTAGATAGACTTTGCTTTGATAGATAGTAGTTTGTTTATCATGGATTAAGAATTAGTTGGTAGCCTTTCTTTCTTTCAATAGAATAGATTTCCTTTCATGCATTGCATTGAGCATTTAAATTTCCTTTCATGCAAGAGAAATAGTTTTGCATTAGGCATTTAGTCCACTTACCTCTTACGCTAGATATTTGTTCAATGAGAAGTTTTACTTGCAGTAGTTAGTTGCCTTTTTTTAATTGTCTTTTTCTTTAGTAGGTTAGTTAGGTGTCTTTTCTTACTTGTCTATTTGCTTTAATAGGTTAGATAGGTTATTTTTCTTACTTGCTTATTTATTTTCTTTCATAGGGTAGTTTCTCATTGAATGTAGGTTGGCAAGTTAAAGAAGTTTGCTTTTGTCATTTGCTTATTATGCTTAGTAGTTTGCTTTTGCTTATTGTTGAACTAGTTTGCCTTCCATAGGGTTTTACTTTCTTTCTTAGGAAATATCCATCGATCCTTGGCCCAAAAGTACTTCTGTTACCTAGCTTCAAGTTGCTTATTAGGGTTTTCTCATTAGATAGGTTTGCTTGAGTAGATTAGCCTTATATAATTGCCTTCATTAGTTAGATTATACTCCTACCAACCTTTTACCTTTGGCATATATTTTTCTAAAACTCTAAGTTTACTTACCCCGGGTTGACAATTTAATTGAGGGTAGTTTAGTGTATTTTTAGTACATATAGAACACCCATCAAATAGGCCAATGAAAATAATGCGATAATCAAATTCAAGATAAGGGAAATGTATTTGATTCAAAAGGAATCTAAGTGACTTAGTTTATTGACTCAATCAAAGGGCATACTTACACCGAGTCAGTGAATGATTTAATGGATGGATTGATGGTTAAACAAATGTATAATGTAATTTCTATCATGACATATTAGTATGTTAACTCTACTTCTAACGGAATTGTGATTTGGTGAAATTTATCTTCATTTGAGTATGATATTCAGGATGCCATGCAAAACTGGTAGGAATGCAACCACAAGTTGTCCTCCAGGGACCTTATTTTAGTGAAAGTAGTGTGTGGGATCAATGTGGAGTTCCAGAATCCCCTAATATATGATGGAACTAATGATGTTGACGACTTTATGGATATAATACAATAGGAAATTCCTATGGAATAAGTGATTTTAGCTTTAGATGTTGTGTTATGAAATTCTCATGCTAGATGGTGGACCACGCACAAAGAAGCATCCAACAATTGGGAGAAGGTAGAACTTGTGTTGCAATACCAATTCTTCTCACCACCAAAGTTCTAGATCATTAATATTTGAAATTTACATGACAACATTGAAATTGAAGGGTTTTGAAATTTGGAAATATTGGGACTGTTGGTTTCCCCACAATGATCATTCTCTGTGACCAAAATTCCCTAGCAGTAATAGACGACGTCATTTAGGTTGTCATTCTGGTTCCAAACAACTGTGAATCGCCTACTGAGACATATGACAACCCAATAAAGGCCATTACAAAGATGTTGCAAGAAAACAAAGCTGAAGGGAATCCCAATCACAGCCATTTCACTGCAATCTGACATCAAAATCAACACTATTTCTATTGATGAAAATGCCAAAATCACCCTAAATACCTCCTCACGATTCACACTGTATAGAAAAAAAAACATATTTGGAAACAAGAAAACAATGAATCTCTAACAAATCGAAAAAATGAATACTGTAATAATCGAAAATCACTTAGGCCAGGTAAAACAATTCTTACCCCTATTTTTTTGTGCTCCATTCCATCTGTGTGCCCTAGCTCCTGCACCTCGATATATCTCCTCACCTCGAGCTATCTTCTCACCGACTCTCTTTTTGCAGTATGGTAAACTGTCCCTCATCATCTTTCTCTTCTACCTCCAGGCTCTGTCTTCTCCTCCCGCAGGCTCTCTCTTGGGCATGATTTGGAACAACCTGTCAAACTCTCCTCTGATCTTCGTGCGCGATGGTGAGTTTCAATGTTTAAGTTTTAATGATTTTTTTTTATGTTTAATTTTTATATTATATTTATAATTTATATTTATGTTTATTTATATTATATATATATATATATATATATATATATATATATATATATATTATATTATTTATAATTTATTATATTTTTTAATTACTATTAAAACCACACATAGATTAACACCCACCCCTACCTTCCCACCATTGCTAACCTTCAAGGATAACATGAGAAAAAACAAAACCACAGATTTCTAGATGATACAAACATTTGAGATAGATTTTATAGGTGAACTGATCCATTCCTGAAAATTTAGTGGATCTAAATGTTTTTATAGAATTACCTTTTGCCTTAAACCTTCATGATTAAGAAGTCTCTATGAACTCTTAGTTTTTATAGCTTTACCAAATTGTAAATATTTTTTAGAATCTATAAGATATACTTTGAACACCTTACAATGTGAGTAGATCCCATATTGGAAACCAATGTCCTCCACATACCGATGTGAGTAGGATATACATGGTTGTTCAAGGCCTAGTGCATGGCCCTTAAACTCAAAAATATTCATTTTGGACTCAATTCCCTTCAAGATGGTATAGTCCCTAAGATCCATTCTTACTATGTAAAAAAACATATCAATGATGTTAAAGATACCGCATAAAGGTGAAAGATCCCCTACATAGGTCTTGTCTAGTTTTTTGATGACTACATCACGAATCTCTCTCCTAAGAATATTTAAAAAAGGAATAATCACCTTATGTTAATTCCCTAGTCATGGTAAAGACCCTAAGAATATTTCTCTAGGACCTAAATATATTGTTTTCCTCCCTTGGCCATGGTGGAGGTTCTAAGACCCATTCTTATTGTTCAAAACATATTAATTTTGTCCATATTCCTAGTCAAAGACATTTTCCATGGAAATTTATCACAAGAAAGATTCATTTATGGCCTAAGGCCCTTGTTTTCCTCCACCAACCATGGAACATGCCTTGACTCCTATATGTGGTGCAAACATTCTCCTAAATTATAATGGTTCCCATATCTTACCCGAACACCAAATATGACTTAGAAAGGATCTATCTAGTTGTTTTAGGCCTAATTCATGTCCCTTGATATTGAGAAGCTTCCTTTTAGGCCCAAGGTCCTTGTTTTTCTCCCCTCACCATGGTATAGGCCTAAAAACCCATTCTTATTGTATAAGACATATTAATGGTACCAAATATTCCCCACATAGGATAAATATCCCCTAAACAAGTCTTGTGTGGTTATTTGAGGACTACAACATGAATCCTAATACTTCCAACATTCAAATAGGGCCTATCTTACTCTCTGACCATGGACAAGATCCCGTGTGCCTTACATGGTGCATAAAACTTGTTAGTGGTGTCCATATCCCACCCAATGGTCACAAATTCCAAAGAGAGGATTAGTGTGGTGTTTTAAGGCCTTTTTCATGGCCATTAATCTTGAGAAATTTGTGTAGGGCCCAAGGCCTTTGTTTTCCTCGCTTGGCCATGGTATAGGTTAGGAGATCCATTCTTATTTTTATATAAAAAATATATTAATGGTTCTCACATTCCAAATTGGATCCCTTCTTCATGGCCATTAAGTAAAATAAATGTTTGTTTACAGCCTAAAGCCCTATTTTCCCTCCCTAAATGATGTTATAATCCTTGACTCCCATATGTGGTGTGAAAAAATTCTTATGGAATCCATATCCCACTCAAAGGTAAATTGTACCTTACAAAGGTTCTACATGTTTGTTTGAGGCCTATTTCATGGCCCTTAAACATCAAAAGATTTGTTTTGGTCCTAAGTTCCTATTTGTTTTTGTCCCTTGACCATGGTGTAGTCCCCAAGATCCATTATTTTTGTACAAAACATACTAATGGGACAAAATTTCCCACACAAAGACCAAATATCTGCTACATAAGTGTTTTGTCTTTTTTCAAGGATTATGTAACGAATCTCAATTCTAAGAAGATTAAAATAGGACCTAAGAACCTTATGTTCTTTTCTTAACCATGGGTGATATAACACTATCATTCAATAGTCAAATTGTTACATTTCATTGTCATGCATCATGTGTGAGGGCTTGAGCCACCACACAAGAAACATACAAAGAATATTTGTCTTATGAACAAGATATGGTACTATCCATTTTGAGATTTGGCATAGAGATTGTTCTTATAGACTACACTACATTGCACCATATAAGCCCTATAATTATTGAAAACCATGTAACACCATTCAAAGACACATTTTTGTGACGAATTAACTATACCATCGACGGAATTTTTTCGTTGATAGTATAGCTAATTTGTTGCAAGATTATTTTCATTCGTCTCTCTTGCGACGATATCAACTGATGCTTGGATTCATTTCTTATTTGGTTTATCAACTTGAAATTAAAATTTGGTACTTTTCTAGCTAGTTGTACCTAGATTCAAATACAAATACGAAATTAGGAATCATTAACAAATCTACTAGAACATATGAAAAATAGGGTTTATGGTTTACATGATGATCATATAATGATGGAAGAAAGTGGGTGTGTGAGTCAAATTTGAGTCCAGAAACCCTCCCATATCGTTAAAGAATGAAAATAGTCTATCCATGTCAAATTTCAGTGCATATAGAAACAGTTTGAAAAAATTTCAAAGTTGGCCCCATTCACAGGTCACTGTTGCCCGTGTCTAGTCCTAGTACAATTTATGTTCCTTGTTCCTTGTTCCTTGTAAAATTAGATCGATAGTACACACGTCCCTGCATCTAGTACTGCAAGGGAGTATTTTTATGGTGTTGATTAAGAAATCGATGAAAAAGATGGATTTTTCATCACAACTATGAAACTAATACATTATATATACAATATTAATGTAGAACTTGAAAGAAAAATGAAGAAAGACTGATGAAAACTTAAAATTTGGGTCAACCAATTTGTGTACTTTGAAATAAAATTATGGTTTATGGTTTACATGATGAATTAATGATGGAAGAAAGTGGGTGTGTGAGTCAAATTTGAGTCGAGAAACCCTCCCATATTTTTAAGGCATGCGAATAGTCTATCCATGTCAAATTTCAGTGCATACAAAAAGAATTTGAAAAAAATTCAACGTTGGCCCCATTCACAGGTCACTGTTGGCAGTGTCTAGTCCTAGTACAATTTCCGTTCCTTGTTCCTTGTAAAATTAGTTTGACAGTACACATGTCCCCTCATCTAGTATTGCAAGGGAGCATTTTTATGGTGTTGATTAAGAAATCAATGAAAAAGAGGGATTTTTCATCACAACTATGACATAGATACATTGTATATACAATAGTAATGTAGAACCTGAAAGAAAAATGAAGAAAGACTGATGAAAACGTAAAACTTGCGTCAACCAATTTATGTACTTTGAAAGAAAATTAGGGTTTATGGTTTACATGATGAATTGATGATGTAAGAAAATGTGTGTGAGAGTCAAATTTGAGTACCTTGATTCAAATACAAATACGAAATTAGGAATCATCAACATATCTACTAGAACATATGAAAAATAGGGTTTATGGTTTACATGATGATCATATGATGATGGAAGAAAGTGGGTGTGTGAGTCAAATTTGAGTCCATAAACCCTCCCATATCGTTAAGGCATGCAAATAGTCTATCCATGTCAAATTTAAATGCATACATAAATAGTTTGAAAAAAAAACAACGTTGGCCCCATTCACATGTCACTGTTGCACATGTCTAGTATTTTTAAGGTGTTGATTAAGCAATCAACGAAAAAGAGGGATTTTTCATCACCACTATGACAAGAATACATTGTATATACAATATTAATGTAGAACCTAAAAGAAAAATGAAGAAAGACTGATGAAAACTTAAAACTTGTGTCAACCAATTTGTGTACTTTAAAAGAAAATTAGGGTTTATGGTTTACATGATGAATTTATGATGGAAGAAAATGGGTGTGTGACTCAAATTTGAGTCTAGAAACCCTCCCATATCGTTAAGGCATGCAAATATTCTATCCATGTCAAATTTCAGTGCATACATAAACAGTTTGAAAAAATTTCAATGTTGGCCCCATTCACAGGTCATTATTGCTCGTGTCTAGTCCTAGTACAATTTTTGTTCCTTGTTCCTTATAAAATTAGTTTGACAATACACACGTCCCCACATCTAGTACTGCAAGGGAGTATTTTTATGGTGTTGATTAAGCAATCAACGAAAAAAAGGTATTTTCCATCACAACTATGACACAGATACATTGTATATACAATATTATTGTAGAACCTTAAATCAAAATGAAGAAAGACTGATGAAAACTTAAAACTTGCGTCAACCAATTTGTGTACTTTGAAAGAAAATTAGGTTTTATGGTTTACATGATGAATTGATGATGGAATAAAGTGGGCGTGTGAGTGAAATTTGAGTCCAGAAACCCTCCCATATCGTTAAAGTATGTGAATAGTCTATCCATATAAAATTTCAGTGCATATAGAAACAGTTTGAAAAAATATCAACGTTGGCCCCATTCACAGGTCACTGTTGCCCGTGTCTAGTCCTAGTACAATTTTCGTTCCTTGTTCCTTGTAAAATTAGATCGATAGTACACACGTCCCTGCATCTAGTACTGCAAGGGAGTATTTTTATGGTGTTGATTAAGAAATCGATGAGAACGACGGATTTTTCATCACAACTATGAAACTAATACATTATATATACAATATTAATGTAGAACCTGAAAGAAAAATCAAGAAAGACTGATGAAAACTTAAAATTTGGGTCAACCAATTTGTGTACTTTGAAATAAAATTATGGTTTATGGTTTATATGATGAATTAATGATGGAAGAAAGTGGGTGTGTGAGTCAAATTTGAGTCCAGAAACCCTCCCATATTTTTAAGCCATGCGAATAGTCTATCCATGTCAAATTTCAATGCATACAAAAACAATTTGAAAAAAAATCAACATTGGCCCCATTCACAGGTCACTGTTGGCAGTGTCTAGTCCTAGTACAATTTCCGTTCCTTGTTCCTTGTAAAATTAGTTTGACAGTACACACGTCCCCTCATCTAGTATTGCAAGGGAGTATTTTTATGGTGTTGACTAAGCAATCAATGAAAAAGAGGGATTTTTCATCACAACTATGACATAGATACATTGTATATACAATAGTAATGTAGAACCTAAAAGAAAAATGAAGAAAGACTGATGAAAACGTAAAACTTGTGTCAACCAATTTGTGTACTTTAAAAGAAAATTAGGGTTTATGGTTTACATGATGAATTGATGATGTAAGAAAATGTGTGTGAGAGTCAAATTTGAGTCTAGAAAGCCTTCATATCGTTAAGGAATGTGAATAGTCTATACTTGTCAAATTTCGGTGCATACAATAACAGTTTGAAAAAATTTCAACGTTGGCCCCATTCACAGGTCACTGTTGCCCGTGTCTAGTCCTAGTACAATTTTCATTCCTTCTTCCTTGTAAAATTAGTTCTACAGTACACACGTCCATGCATCTAGTACTGCAAGAGAGTATTTTTATGGTGTTGATTAAGAAATCAATGAAAAATAAGGTTTTTTCATCACAAATATGACACAAATACATTATATATACAATATTAATGTATATCCTGAAAGAAAAATGAAGAAAGACCGATGAAAAATTAAAACTTGCGTTAACCAATTTGTGTATTTTGAAAGAAAATTAGGTTTATGGTTCGCATGATGAATTTATGATGGAAGAAAGTGGGTGTGTGAGACACATTTGAGTCCATAAACCCTCCCATATCGCTAAGGCATGCAAATAGTCTATCCATGTCAAATTTCAGTGTATACAAAAACAATTTGAAAAAATTTCAACGTTGACCCCATTCACAGGTCACTATTTCCCATGTCTAGTCCTAGTACAATTTCCGTTCCTTGTTCCTTGTAAAATTAGTTCGACGGTACACATGTCCCCGCATCTAGTACCGAAAAGGAGTATTTTATGATGTTGATTAAGAAATCAACAAAAAAGAGGGATTTTTCATCACAACTATGACACAAATACACTGTATATACAATATTAATGTAGAACTTGAAAGAAAAATGAAGAAAGATTGATGAAAACTTAAAACTTGCGTTAACCAATTTGTGTACCTTGAAATAAAATTAGGGTTTATGGTTTACATGATGAATTGATTATGGAAGAAAGTGGGTGTGTGAGTCAAATTTGAGTCCAGAAACCCTCCCATATCGTTAAGGCATGCAAATAGTTTATCCATGTCAAATTTCAGTGCATACAGAAACAATTTGAAAACATTTCAACACTGGCCCCATTCACAGGTCATTGTTATCCATGTCTAGTCCTAATACAATTTATGTTTAGTTCGACAATGCACACGTCCCGGCATCTAGTAATGTGAAAGGGAATATTTTTATGGTGTTGATTCAACAATCAACAAAAAAGGGGATTTTTCATGACAACTATGACACACATACACTGTATATACATTAATGTAGAACTTCAATGAAAAATGAAGAAAGGAAACGAATTGTATCCCAGGTGTAAATTTGAAGATACTTGCGACGAATTAGCTATACTTGGAACCACATCATCCATTTCCTTTGTTTATCCCATGTAAATATTCTTGTGATGAATTAGCTATACTATCGATGAACTTTTTTCTTGATCGATAGTATAGCTAATTCGTCGCAATATTATTTACATTTGTCGCTCTAGCGACGGTATCCTTTCCTTGTCTCTTGCTGATGAATTCCATTCTTTGTCTCTCTTGTCGACGAAAATGTTTTCATAAGTGATGGGTACTAAATTATCCTTGATTATTATTCTTGATTTTCTTCTCTAGTACTTATTCTTGAAGGTTAAAAATATTAACATAAACTTAGAATAGAATCCAATATCAATATATTTCTCTACATCTATAGAGAGTACTCTCTCTATGTTTTAAAATATAACTACATGACACTACACTTAAATGACAAATTCCAACACTTGGTGGTTTTAATTAGGATTCATTTCATATTTGGTTTATCAACTTGAAATTAAAATTTGATACTTTGCAAGCTAGTTGTACCTTGAGTCAAATACAAATATGAAATTAGGAATCATTAACATATCTACTAGAACATATGATAAATAGGGTTTATGGTTTACATGATCAATTTATGATGGAAGAAAGTGGGTGTGTGAGTCAAATTTGAATCCAAAAACCCTCCCATACCATTAAGTCATGAAAATAATCTATCCATGTCAAATTTCAGTGCATACAAAAACAATTTGAAAAAATTTCAATGTTGGCCCCATTCATAGGTCATTGTTGCCCATGTCTAGTCCTAGAACAATTTTTTTTCCTTGTTCCTTGCAAAATTCATTCGACAGTACACACGTCCCTACATCTAGTACTGGAAGGGAGTATTTTTATGGTGTTGATTAAGAAATCAACGAAAAAGAGGGATTTATGGTCCATGCCTAGGGATTTATGGAATCACACATGCAATATGTGATATTAAGATGGTCATTTCAATTGAATTTGTAACATGAATTATGGTTCTCATGGTTGTCCAAGGAATGATCTAGGGTCAAACGACAAGGTACAAGATCATATAAATTTCCTTAGGGATGCATGGGCCATTCATCACAGTCATTTTTATAGTGTTGATTAAAAAATGAACAGAAAGAGGGTTTTTTCATCACAACTATGACATACATACATTGTATATACAATGTAGACCCTAAAAGAAAAATAAATAAATACTGATGAAAAATTAAAACTTACATCAACCAATTTGTGTACTTTGAAAGAAAAATAGGGTTTATGGTTTACATGATGAATTGATGATGGGAGAAAGTGGGTGTGTGAGTCAAATTTGAGTCCAAAAACCCTCCCATATTGTTAAGGCAAGTGAATAGTCTATCCATGTAAAATTTCAATGCATACAGAAACAGTTTGAAAAAATTTCAACATTGGCCCCATTCACAGGTCACCATTGACCATGTCTAGACCTAGTACAATGTTTGTTCATTGTTCCTTTTAAACTTCATTGGCAGTACACATGTTCCTGCATCTAGTACTGTATATTTGAGTCTAGAAACCCTTCCATATCATTAAGGTATGTGAACAATCTATCCATGTCAAATTTCAGTGCATATAGAAACATTTTGAAATAATTTCAACATTGGCCCCATTCATAGGTTACTATTTCCCATCAGGTTATTGTTGAACTAGATTACATATGAGAATGAAGATACATATGAAAAATCAGGCTACATGGGCTCTTGGTGATACATATTATTAGGATGGGTGCCAAATGGAAAAATGGAACTACTCTAGGGTAACCCATCATAGGAAGGCTCCACCATTAGATGTTTTCAAAGTGAAGAAGATGGAATAATGTACCCATGTTAAATAGGGATATTCCTAGGACAATTTTAAATGAAACAATGTCGATGGAAATGATCATAATTCTATATGAAAGTTCAATAATATACCTTACTCATCTAAACATGGCTAAGAAAATGATATATAGGTCCCATACAATTCAATGCAAGGTCCTACACTCATCACAAAAAGAGTAATGAATTATGTCTTTCATTGTGTACATACAATTGTGCCTAAGGAACAGGTTGGAGTTTTTTGGGTGTGTGAGTGATGTTTGAGTCTGGAAACCGTCCCATATCATCAAGGCATACAAACAATCTATCCATGTCAAATTTCAGTGCATACAAAAACATTTTGAAAACATTTCAACATTGGCCCCATTCACAGGTCATTGTTTCCCATCATGTACTCAATCCCTAGTACAATGTCTTTTAATATTTGTTTTCTTTAAAATTCGACCAAGAAAATTAAAAAGAAATGAGGACGAGATGGGTTGATATATAGAGTGGGTGTGTGAGTAATATTTGAGTCTAGAAACCCTTTCTGAATGGCCCGATGGGGATGAAATTCAACCACATAGGTTGGTGAAATTCCTCTACAACCCAAAATTTCATTAGAGTCATGTTGGGGAATATGATTCATCAATTGACACTTGTGCTCACTGTCACCTAAACTCCCTTCCTGGTAAACTCACTTTCAACCTATAAGATAACTCTTTGCAAAACTATGAAACTTACCCTAGACATATTAATGCCTCTAATGAAATCTTTCCCTCTTCTTCTTGTGGTTGTTTGTGTAGGTATATAGGATATCAATAGAGTGGATATGGAAAGGCCTATGAGGTCCTATAGGAGAATCTACACAGAGTAGCATGGGTGACAAGGTGCATACATTGTTATATTAAAAATTCTTTGGTTTCTCCTTATTTGAAGCCATACTTCATTGTCCAATTATTAAGTAGGCTTGAAGTGTTCTAACTCTAATCCTAAGACACTTACTATCATGCCTTAATGGGGTCAATTTGTACATGATTAGGTGCAGTCGCGCAAATCTCCTCCTAGTTTCGAGAATAGGTCATTCTCTACTAAACAAGGGAAACCACGTGAAGGTGGAATCTCTAATTAACCCCCCCCCTCACATCACTCTCAATTTCCCCATACATAATTTGAAATTATAAAGAACATGTAACATATACTCTATTATACAAAATAAAAACATATAAATATCATATAAAAGATATAAACACATACCTCTTCTTTTCAACAATTAAATATCATTCATCTTCTTCTTCATCAAGCTCAAAATCTGTATCGGGATCTTATTCATAATCGATATTGGTGAAAGGATCATTCATATCAACATCATCATCAATGTCATTGTCGCTAATATAGTAATCGATATCATTAATGAGATCGTTGTCTACTACATTTGGATGATCAACTTCTTCAACTTCTTCATATGACACATCAACTACAACCACCTACTCCTAATATGCATAATCATGATCTTCTTCCTCATTATTATCTTCATCCTTGACTACATGGTTATACTTTACTGGTCTTCCTCTTGGATCATATCTAACAATGTATGACCAACCTGATTTACCAGGTACCTCTGAGTAAAATACTTGCTCACATTGACTTGGAAGAACATAAGGTTCTATACCAGGTTCAAATGCCCTTGTATTAACCATGGTAAATCCATTATCATTCTCAATAACATTTGTTTTAGGATCACATTCATGCATCCGTAGCTTGTACCATTTCACCTCAAACAAAACTATTTTAAAGGAATTGAAATCACACTCAATTATATCCTCCAAATGCCCATAGTACCTATTCTCAGTTTCTTCTGGATTTTTGTCACTTCTAGAGGAAATGTTGGTGACCATAAACATTGCAGGTTTCCCACAATCCGAGGTTTTCATCTTATCATCCAACATTTTGATCCGAAATTTATGACCATTACACCACATAGCCTTGTGATGTTTCAACTGCAACATGGACAACAAGTAAAAAATACATTGCCAATTAATAAACCTCATATAGGACTTAGTAAATATATATTTCAAAAATTAAACAAACCAAATACATTGAAAAATTTGGAAATAACTAGGAAAATGTGGGTAAACAATTTACTTGTGTGTTTATCTTTTAAACCAAAGGCTAAATCAACTTCCCTTGATGTAAGATCAATAAATTGATCTCGATGACGATGCATTGTTTTAAACATCTTACTCACCCCTTCCCATGATAACCTATGGAAGTATTCTTTAGTATATTCAATCCAATTCTCCATCCAAACAAGGTTTTTTGCAATGTATAAATGTAAAGCATCCCAGTCTCGAGAAACTATATGATAAAATAACAATTTAATATCATTAATTAGTTACTGTTAATAAAGGAATAGTTTAATATAGTTCAATATGAAGGAATAAAAAATATAAAAATCAGTATGATAAAATAAAATTGGAAAAAAAAATGTGTAATATATTAAATCTACGTCAACATCTAATAATTACTTTTCACAGTCCTCATTTTACCTTTCCCCAATAGGACCTCCCCTTCAAATTTGTTGATGGAGTCGAGATGCCAAATGTGAGGCACATTCATGTTTTCTGCTAATTTAGGTATATATTGACTAATATACACCATGCATTGATATACCATATATCCCTCAACCATAGAACCCTCAGGGCATGCTCTTTTTCTAACAAAATCCTTCAATGACTTCAACTGCATCTCCACCATCCACATCGACCTTGTGTGTACTGGTCCACATAATTCAATCTCCTCAACTTGGTGTATGAGGTAGTGTTCTTGTGCATTGAAAAATGATGGAGGTAGATACTGTTGCATTTGACACATTAGCCAAGGAATTTCTCTCTTCCAATAACTTATATCTTCTTTATGGATTTATTTTGATGAAATCCACCTACAAATGCCAATGCAATAAAACAATATCAAGGCATACATAAATTTTCAGATAAAACATAATATGTCAATAATTTCCACTACAAATCACATAAGAAGTAAATTTTCCATATAAAACATTACTTACCTCATGTATTTGCAAAGTAGATAAATAATTTGATTTATGTTGTTGTCAAAGTCATTTAGGAGAGATAAAGGTAGAACATGCTGTAACAAAAAACAAATAATTATTATTTGTTTCCAAAAAATGCATACCAATAAGGAAATACATTATAACCTACTAATTACCTTAATGAATGTATGCCATTCATGTGTTTTAACCCCACCAAAATCACCTTTTTTCGTTAAGATATTTTGTATGTTCAACGAAAACCCCGTCAGAAACCTAATTTTTTGATTGACCTCTTTTACAATATTGCTCTGTTTCTCCGTAAATAACCAAGGAAGACTAGTATTTTGTTGACGACCATCGCCATTAGAATTAATAATAACACTTTGCAATGTGTGATTAGCTTCCTAGATGTCACTACAAATGTTTCCAATTCTCTCTTTGTCAGTCCTTCCATCTAATATTCACCATAACAATTTTGTTATGTTCTTCCTGATATGCATTGTATCAAACAGATGAACTATTTGTAGGTGCTCGTTTTATGGCAACCTACTGAATTGCATCGGGTAATGTTTCATTCCTCGTGGAAGCCCATTCGTGCCTTAACGAGATTCATGAAACATCAACAAATTGAAATTAACACTAATTAATCAAACAAAATGAAATTAATACTAATGAAATTAACCAAAGATTTATATAATATATCATACATAAATAATTTTTATACCTTGACGATTTCTAATATATTCCAACTTCCATAGGTGAGGTGTCATTCTTCGTATTTTTTTTTCCATTCTCTTCTTTACCATTAAATTTTGCTTTATCTGTAGTTCGATAACTATGGTTCTTAGACAAAAAGTGCCTATACTCATCAAACACTTCCTTTCCTAAACTCCTTGAACGACAATATTTTATCTTGGGACCACAAACTGGGCATGCAAATTTACCCTTTGTTTCAAGACACACAAGATATATGAATTAATGTAGAGAATTAGAGTTACAATTTAAAATAATGCATGATATTTTCAATATATATATATATATATATAATATTAAATCATAGAAGAAAGTAAAAATATACCACAAAAATGTGTTAACCCGTGAGCATCATGAATTGTCCATGATAGTATTCCATGGAATTGAAATCGTTTTTTCCCTATTGGTCTAGAGATGTCATACATAGTGATGCCAACCCATAACTTCAATAACTCATCGATAAGAGTCTCAATATATATGTTCATATCTTTAACTTGGTACTTACCTAATTGGTTCAACATACTGCATGATTAATTATACTTATCTAGATGTTGTTATATATAAAAGACATAATTACCATGCATGAAACAAAGAAATGAAATATTTTGTTATACTTTAAAGAAAATAAAAGGTAATTAAATACCTGGAACAATCATTGCCAACATTGTGTTCTCTCTCTTGATCGACATCCAAGGAGGAAGGTTATTGTTTATAACAAAAAAAGGCCACACCGAGTATGTAGAACGAATCTCTCCAAATGGATTGACCCCATCAACTGCCAACAAAAGTCTAACATTACAAGGTTCTTATTTAAAAATTGGCCACTTTTCTTCGATGTACTTCAATGCAGAACCATTTGCAGGCATCTGAAGAACATCATCTCAACTTCTATTCTTTTCATGGAAATCCGTAAACTGTGCTATACTTTGGCACCTGAACAACCACTAGAAACGTGGAATTATCAGAATATAACGAAGAACTTTGCGAGGCACCTTATTTGACACTTTATTGGTTTGATATATACTTATTTTACATTGTGTGCATTGATTTTCTAATGCATATTGTCCATAGTATATGATATGATCATTAGGACATGCATCAATATCTCGATACTCCATTCATATTTCTTTCTCAATCACGAATATTTCTCGATATGTGCGTGGCAAAATATATGACGTCGGTAATAGAAATTCACCTAACAATCTACAAAATTCAAAACAATAAGTCAATGTAAACAATATTAATCATCAATATCACATCCATACTTTACAAATTAGAAAACAATAGAAATATAGGAATAAATCGAACCTTTTAAGTATTTGTGAACATGCAGACATAAATAATTAACAAATTAAATACCTTACTATCTGTGTGAGGCATGTGTTTGATAAAACATTCAAAACCTTCAAGTTCACCAACAACAATATAGCAAATAGAAGATTTGTTGTTGAGCCTTCATAAAGAGGTTGACGTGATTTCTCGAGTAGAGGATCAACATCATGACTATCATCCTGGTTGTCCTCATCCATTGGAGAAAATGTGTCTTGGATCAATCTCTGTATCTCATCTTCCTGATTTGTATCACCAATGTTATCTCCATCCATATCATAATTAATAACTTGATCAACAACTTCAGTATTATGATCTCAAAGTTCATCACCCTGTAAGGGAGTATTTCTTCTAGTACTTGGAAAATAACTCTTTGGAGGTCGACATTTTGGGGCATCGTCTATATATTTAAAAACAATGTATAAAAGTTAATGTGTATAGAAAATATAAAAAAAACGATAAGAAATATTACTAAAATTCATGACATGATGACTATTACAGAGAATACATTAAATATTGAATCTTATTACTAAGGGACGATATCCATAACCCCCTTTGGTGTGCCCCTTATCCCTACAATGTCCTTCAATTGTTGTTATTAAAATTCTTCTTCTTTGCAATCCCCTACAATCATATCAAGGGAAATAACATTTTCCATCGCCCCTCACTTCTAATGCCGCTCTAAACTGAGCAAGCCTCTTGCCATTTTCATTCATAGTGACAAATCCTTGTACTAACAAGTAATTGTCTTACCTACACCATACCAAATAGTAAGTTGACAAATTTTAATATTTTATCTACTCCTTCATGATATTTTAGCTACTCATTTCAATTATGATATGTTTATTTACAGTGACCTACAATTCTCACAATTATTTTTTCTAAGACATTTTGACATGATTTTTTTTTATTACCGATTAACTATTAAGATTGATATGCTTCAATTTGTACTTTAGAGTAGTGTGTATTGAATCACCATGGAAAATAATTACACACTATTTAACGAAAGTGGTCAAAATTTCTCAAACTTGAAACTCTCGACACCATACACTAGCCTCTAAGTTGTTTTTAGAGAAAATGTCAATCTTTGAAATTCACCACTAAAAAAAGAATGCCATCCACTCTTCATCCATAATTGGGTTTGGTTGGTTTAAATTATGACGTGTTGATTTGCAACTACATATAATGGTCACAATGTTATGCTACTTACAGTAGTCATGATTTTATTTTCTAAGACACTTTGGCATGTTCTCGTTTTCATTGGCTGACTAGTAGATTTCATCATGAAATTTTTATATTTTAGCTACTCCTTATTAATAGTGTATAAAAAAGTCACATCAACTACAAACTAGAGTTAATCACTACATCTAGAATTGCGTGTGATTATAAAAAATTGAGAGAAACATCACATAAGAATACAATGTTATATGACTAACCTAACCTAATACTAGACTAAAAATATGACATTAATATATATAGGCACAACATCATAGAAACACAAAAGTTAGAGAGATAACAAGGTCGCCAAGGGATAGGATTAGACCTAAGAGGATTTTTTTTCCACTTTCTATTTTGAACATTAGTCCAACCGATAAAGTTGTTCTGAATTGGTGGTTTTGTAATAAGGATTAAATTTACATAAGGAATTGTAGGGTCAAATTGATCTAGATTGATAATGACATCTATTTTTAATGTTTGAAATGTCTTATTGATGGAGTATTTTTCCCTTTTCTTAAAATACTTCTTCGGAAAATATGTTTCTTGACATTTCACATGAATTTCCACATAATATACTAACTAGATGCAAAAACCAATGACATAACAATTTTGAAATATGGTAATACACATATAATATATTATCAAGGAAAAAACAAGCTACATGAAATTTCATTTGAACACAAATTTACAAATTAAATGAGTATATGTAAATAAATAAATAAAAAAACATATTAACCTTGCAAGTTCAAAATCTGAGCTATATAGATCGAGAATTGGATTTTTTTAATGGGTGGGTGACAGAAAAAATAAACAGCTCAAACAAAAGCCATGAACAGTGTCAAAACTATAGCAAATGTGTTGCAAAGTCTCTTAAAGTCAGGTATATATAGATATATTATCGTCGATATAGCGACAAAAATGCATGAGTTGACCCGCAAAAAGTCAACTAGCCATTGTAGGCCAAGTGTGTTAGTAGATGCTTTTTGAGGGAGGAAATATTCCTAGCAATAGCGAAGAACTTTCATGGCAATAACGATGAAAATCCTGCCCAATTAAAAAAAAACATATTCATGGAAATAACAATGAACTTTTGTGGCGATAGCGACAAAAATCCCGCCCAATTTTAAAAAAAAACATGAAAATAATGGAAATGTGGAAAAAAATTGTGGAATAATCCACCCATATGTAGTAGTGTCACAAGAGACCCTTGTCTCTTATTTATGCTCTCCAAGTAGCTTCCTTAGAAGCATCTTCTAGGCCACTTTGTCCACATAGCCACTTTGTCCACATAGTCACCTATGTCCAACTTTACCCAATTTTCCACTTGTCCATGTATCCAATAGCCACTTGATCACTTAGCCCATTTTCCTCATTTTAGGGTTAACCTTCTTATGACCATTTTCCATAATTAGAAAGTTCTCCATTTACTTTATTATTTAAATAATCCTCCTTGACTTTGTCACTTCACTTTATTATTTAAATATTCCTCTTTGACTTTGTCACTTCACTTTATTATTTAAATAATCCTCTTTGCCTTTGTCACTTCACTTTATTATTTAAATAATCCAATTTGGCTGTGTCACTTCACTTTATTAAATAATTTATTCTTTGCAAGAACTTTGACTTCTTTGACCTTTAGGGGCTTCAAGCCAACATATAAGGGTCCTCCAGCTTCGTAAGGCCATAAATCTCAAATCGTGAGGAGTTATGTGACGTTCCACACACCACCGAAAATGGCATGACAAGCACTATCCATATAGGATAGTTTCACTAAAAAATTCACCGATCTTCATCTCATTATTCCATAATTAAGTATGGGTTCTCTAACCATACTTCTAGGATAACTCAATTGTAAAGCATCTTCCCATGAGGGATTTCACCATAAGGGGACTAATTTAGAGTTCATCCATTTGTACTCCTTATCAAGACAATACTGAGTCATATTTACATCAATACAACTATGCATCATATATCAATGAAACTACATCGATCCATCTTCATCTATGCATCATATATCAATGACAAATCATTGATCCATCTTCATCTATGCATGATATCATATGACTATGATTCCACATGACATCAATCCATTCACATCAAGGAAAATACATATTTCATTAGCATTCTATGACAGGACATTGTTCCTTTGACATCAATCCTTTGACATCAATCAATCAATCCTTTGACATCAATGACAACATGATCCAACAAATACACAGTATTGGAGATTATTGTTATTAACAACCTTTGACAGAAAATCGACAAGTGTATAAAGGGTTTTCTTAATAATCTTATAAAAAAAAATCCTAGACAGTTTTAGTTTGGTGGCATTCCAGCTCTATAACTTCCCTAACGGTTGAAACTACTCATAAAACAATTATAAAAGAAGCATACAACAAACATTTTTTGAGGAGGAAAAACTTTGAGAGTCTTGGAGTTACTTCACATACACCTAGGATTTCTTTTTCCTATGTTTATTATTCATTACTCAATCTCCTATATTTTAGGGAGAATATTCCTCTAGGCGAATATTCTCTTCAGTTCACACTTCAGTTTGATCAGTTGAGTGGAGTCTAGATGCCACATTGGGATTATGACCATGCAACATTGGGATCATCACTAGTTAATGTGCATTGTCTTTGGGATCATCACCAGACTATCACATTCCTCACGATTCCCTGATCTCCTCCTCATTTCACTCTGTTTTAGTCAGTTAACTAAAGACTGAGAGACTAGTTAACCCAGACTAGGTGGTAGCTCACTGCCTAAGAGGCTAGACTAGGTGGCAATTTACTCCCATAATTGTTGGTGTGTGTACATATCACTCTATACCACCACTATGGCTCATTGGCTTCTCCTCTAGTGTGAATTTGTTGAGTTATACAAATTATATCATGTGTAAAGTATCATTCATTCATTTGGTTAATTAGAATTCTTCCATTCTTTCTCTTTTGCTTCTCTTTTCTTCTATTTTCTCTGCAACTGTTTATGTCAATTCCTAGCTAGATTTATTCTATGCAGGATCAACACATTTACATGGTATCAGAGTCAACGGACTTCTAGGGAAATTACACACCAAATTGTTTTTGCAGGTACCAAATATTAAAGATAGCAAAAAAATGGAATTTCCAAAAGAATTCATTCTTACACCTTACAAATTCTTTTCATGGAAGGATAAGATGATAATTCATCTTTGAATCAGGGTATTATACATGTTAACCATGAACAAAGAGTTAGAACCAAAATCAGCCTTACAAAAATCCAAGTATCTAAAACGAATGGATGAAGCATTCAGAACAATATACAGTCTCATTTCTCCTGAACTTCTCTTTCACACATCCTCTTGTAAAACCCCCAATGAATCTTGGACCACCATGGAATGGATTTTTGGAAAAAAAATATGAGATGAGGGGACACATGCATGTGGTGGAATTTCTCACATTGGATCCAAAAAGCTTCGACAATATCCAAGATTTTTTTACCAAATATAAGGATTTGTTGTCGCAATTCAAGGCTTGCGGGTTGATAAATCTAAGGGGGAGAAACAAATGGTTCTCACCATTCTCTCTAAACTTGGTCCATAATACTCAGTGTTTTTATCCACATTTCATTCATTTAGGTTCACATCTGGATCTACCTGGACGATGACCTCTCTTGAGGACTTTATCGAGTCTCCGACACAAGAGCAGAGCAAGCTCATCAACATGGGAAAAATAAAATTCCCAAAGACACATGCACTTACTGTGAAATATGGAAACATTCATCAATATCAGAAATATAAAGATAAAAACAAAAGGAAATAACATGTAAATGCAAAGAAGGAAAGGTACTCAAAACCATTCAACTATTCCTCCAAATCCAAAGGTGGAAAGGGAAGAAAAGGGGATAAATTATTTTACTGCCATAAAGGATTCCATCCATAATACACATGTATGTAGAAACAGATAGATATAATGACCTAAATACTTAAGCAAAACAACCATGGAGATCGCATGCCTGAGGGTACCAAGAAAAAGAAGCCAGAAGATCATAATCCAAAGAAAGGAAATTCTAGCAATGGATTGCCATCTAATCCTCTCCTGATTCTTGGATCGTATATTCGAGAGCATAACACAACATGGATTCCACAAAAGAGGTATATTATTCATTGGATGCATGCAAAGGTACAACTATTTTTATGGGGGAAAACTCTCTAGTCGAGGTCACCAACAAAGGAAGGATTGAACTCACAAATGAAAGCTTCAAGAATGTGCTACATGTTCTCAAACTTTCCATCAATATTCTCTTCGTTTATCATATGAATAAATCCGACACCAGAAAGAGAGTCATATTCACACTTGATGCAGTGGATATATATGACATGAAATACAATTCCATGGTTGTTACCGGTGAGGTGATGCAACCCCCCTCCCCTCCTGGGGGTTCTGCGACCTCCTGGTCAAGGATATTTGATCATTGAGCTGGATTAGCTTTTCAGTTCCCCTGCTTGAACCCAAAATGACTTTACATAGGCCCCCTATCTCCTTAGGCACAGGTCCTGTGATACCCATGACCTCTTCCTACTCGCTTCTGAAATATAGAATTTAGGTGCTAGCTCCTTTTTCATTAGCCCCTCCTTGCATATCGCCCTGGGCTATGAAATCACATAAATATGTGATTGCGGGCACGACCAAGGGTGGTTTTAGATCAACCCACCTTTCTCCCTGCAATCAAGTGTGACCATTGATCTTCTTATATCGGATAATGCCTCTTGATCAACGACTAAAATATGTCCTCCTTTCCTTTCTTCTCTCTTTCTTTCACATGCGTTCCCATATCTCCACGATCTATCGACACATACCCCCCTTTCAAATCAACAACTATGGTTGATTTTTCCCTTCAGGCTTCTAGAGTTTCAACTCTCAACTCTTTGGCTCTTTCATATGACATTCTTCCATAGTGGAATATTTGCTGACACCTGTCCATTTCAATCAATGGTCATGATTGATTTTGCCTTTCGGGCTTCAAGATTTCCAACTCTCAACTCTTTTGACTTTTTTGGAGTGATTTCTCTGGAATGGTAGATCGTCTGCCATGCGTCCTCCCCAAATCAATGGATCTTCATCTGCTTTGGGACTTTGGCTCTTTCAGTTAGATTAATGGTTCTTCAACCCCCTTCTTGATCAATGATCGAGATCTACTTCGAGGTTTCGGGACTTTCACCCTTCTCTTTCTTGCACACTTTGAAAAGATTTAAGTCTTGTGCACTTACCTCTAGATCCAAAAACTATTGGTCCACGCGCTCATATCTGATAGATGGGATCTGTTCCTCTCCTCTGTGCACTCCTTCTGTCTGGATGTGAGATTCAATGACCCAAATCTCTTCCTCTGTAGCTAATCTGACGACAGTTGTTGTTCCTCCTCCTAAACTTTTAATTTCTCCCGAATTGGGAAAATTTGTAAGTGTCAAAGGTTGCATCCTTTGATATTTTCTCCTAGGAGCTTGAATACCCTAGGGCTCACTTTCTTCTGGGAACACTATCCCACCTGAGATTTGGGACTTGGAATAAGTTTGATTTTATGTGCACTCCTTGCACTATCTCTTCTGAGAATGTTAGATGACTCAGAACTCTAAAAGGGTCTCGACCCCTCAGCTTTCTCTCAAAGGAATTCTTTGTGCCCTACTAGCAACCTCCTGCTCAAAGAACCCTTTGCTGAGCTTACATAGTGTTCAGTAACTCTATGAGTGTATAATCCTTGACACTTCTCTCCTCTCTAAACTTGAAAAATAGTTCTTTTGTGCACTCCTTGCACCTGCTCAATGCCCTCCTGACAAAACTCTACAAAATATTCAGCGATTTTGTTATATGTTCTGTGCCTTCTCTGCACAATATTTCCTCCAAAGTATTCAATAACTCTGATGATATCCTTGAGTCTGTAAATATTATGGTGTGCCATCCTGGCACGTTCTCTCTTGAACTCAAAGAAGAGTTCAGATACGCACTCCTTGCGTTGGCCCATAGAGTTTTCACACTCTGTCGTGCACTCCTTGCACTTAGCCTAAAGAAACTATAACAGTTCCAATAAACTCTCAAAGATAGTAGAATCTATATTCACCCTGTAGATGGAAATGATTCATACACATATACAACATAAACTCATATAGATAACATTCATTCATAAACATATAAACACACAGAATCATATGCAAAAAAAATGCTTTTTGTATTATCTCTAAATGTTTATACAGATGTTTACAAAGACTAGACTTCAACAGAGTCTCAATTCTCTCCTCCTTCTCCTCTATTCTTCCTATCTATCCTTACCATTTTTCATGAAATCAGATGAAAATATCTTTTACAAAAGAGGGGCTCCTCGTTCTCTCCCTCCAAGCTACCTACTCTCGTTAATTACATTGAATTACATTCAATGGCCATCTAGTATGAATTGGATCTAGATATTATCATCCTGTCAGCCATTAAAGGCGACCTTATCTCCTATTTGCACGAACACATGAATAAGATTTTCCAAGCGTTACAATATTTAATTGCATTTAATACAAATTGAAATTTTAAAATGAGGGAAAAATGAGAGGGTTGGTGCCTCTCCCCTCCTTGAATGCACTTGAATGTGTTGTCTAGATGGCATGTTGCTGAGGTGGAGTGATGATCCTACATCATACTCTACTTCTGGGAAAAATTCATGAGCTCCTCTTCCCCAGTGTTGAAATCCCCCTGGATCCCAAATTCTTCCTTGGAGATGTCCTCTTGATCCACTGCTTTGTTACTACTGCAGATGTGGTTGCTTCTCCCCTGTTGTTTTTGTAGGATATCCTCTATTCATATTCCTCTTGTTGAATGCTTCTTGTGATTTCCTCAACATCAACCTCCTTATGCCCTCTATTTCCCTGTCTAGGTGTTTTATTGGCTAGCTCTTCTTATGCAGTCTTCTCTGATGCACTTCCTCCTTATCAATGGGTAGACCATATTGATCTCCCTTGCTGACTTTTCCTCTTGTGGCACTAGCTTGCCACCCTGTTGCAAACTCTAATTCTGCAGTCTCATCACTAAGCTACTGATCAACTATATCCTCTGACAAATTGCTTTTTGTTAGCTCTCTTGCTGGAATATTTCCAAATTCCTCAAGATTCTCCTTGGGCTGGTATGCTCCTTCACCTATTTCCAACTTAACCTGTTGAATGTGATGAATTTTCACTATCACCCTTCTCTCTGTTATCAAGCTAATTATGATATGACAGGTATATCAACACCTTCCCCTGAGTTGTAAAGGTCCCACACCGTGCAAGGAAGGCTTCTAAATATGTCGGTAGTCCAAAGAGGATCCCCAAATCTAGGCCCTAAATGGGGTTCGGTCGATATTCCAAAAGTGTCAACAACAATTTCTCTGGATGAATTGAGCCAGAGAATACATCTCTCATATCTAGGAGGAATGTGGAAAGCCTCTAGAGAATTAGAAACAATTCAGAAACTTTATAAAGAGGCAGAACCTTCCTCTTGTGAGGTTACAGTGTCCTGGACCTCGCTCTATTGAGAAGAGCCCTCCGATGAATGAGGGGGTAGGAGATGATCGTCCATAGTTTCGAGAGGAAGTCCCTGGACCCTGCACGAAGAACATGGAGGGTTGATGTTGGCTGAGCCAAATATTTTATGCAAAAAATCTATGGCCAACTACGAAAACAAACAACACTCGCTAATAAAATCTAGGAATCAAACCAAGCAAACAAATCTTCTTATTTTGAAGTCATTAGTTGGTGATGAAATCCAAGAGAAGAAGGGGTTAGGATAGAGTGGGTGGAAAAGTTATGTTGATGACCTTCTTAGCAGACTTACACCCTAGTGCAAGCTCCCACACATAATCATGGGTATACCCTCCAAGGAACTCGAGTGAGTCTGGCCAACATCGATTCCAGGTATTGTGAAGACTTGCCCCTCCACAGTCACCTTGTGTAAGACCCTAAAAATATAGGCAACTAAGGCTACCAAGAACAACAATCATTCCTGGGGAAACAATTGACAGTCCAATCCATGCGCAAAGGCAAGGTATCTAGCCTGAACTTAACTTGAGAGGCTTCCACTCATCATTGTAGGTATAACTTCAAGTGACCCCCATAATACGCACAATATCTACACCAAGGCCAACAAATAAGGGTGAGTAACTCTACCAGTATCAATGCAACCTCAGGTTTGACCCTTGTGTGAGAAGGGCTTCCCAGGAAAAGATGTTACAAATGGATTTGAACACTCCTTATCACAATATTCTATTGTGTGTTTTGTGCTTTGGAGAGTGTGTCTCATAGCCTATCCCAAAGCGCTAGCCTAGCTAACATTGGTGTAAAATATCCCTAGAAAGTAAAAGTTACTCATTAAATTTTTAAATTATGCAATGTTTTTTAAAGGCTGTTGTTTACTCAAGAGGGAAGTGGAGATGAAACCAATGTTGTGAGAGACCTTGACCCAATAATATGCAAATAGATATGAATGATGCAATCTTTCGTTCAATGAATTCTATCTACAATAGGGAGAAGATATATTTCCGGAAACACGAAAGATATGAGATATAATTTATTTTCTTGAATGAACTACAATTCCAAACAATCATAAGCAATGAAATTTCTCAATTTGTTCTCTTTCAGTTTTGAATGCAAATATTTTTTTATGAACGATTACTTAAAAAGAATGAATGACTTTAATTTTCCTTTTTGGAGCCAAATCTGAGGTATACTAAAGAAAGGAAATGTAATCAAAGAAAATAGATACACTCAACAGAAACCCAAACCAAACTTTCAATGAAGATAAAAACAAAGATGACAAGAAAGTGTTTATCAAATTCAAACAAGCAATAGCTTTCAAATCAACAAGCAATCCAAAAAATGTAAAATAATCCAAAACTTCACTCAGATGATAGACTTTTAACCAATCAAGCACCTAGATATACGATCATAGATTATATCCTTGTTGATAAAAATCAAGAAGCAAAAACTTACAAAATGATAATGAAGGGTTCACAATCTTTGAAAATCAATAAAAAAACAAGTTTTAAATTCAACAATCAATCAAATAGTGACCTCAAAAGTTCCCTCTAGGTGATCAAGGAAAAACTGGGCATCAAAAGGCAATCAAGACCCAATCCAAAAAACATTACATACACCGTCACAGGCCAACAATAGGTTACAGTGCATAAATCACCAGTTTTCGCAGGCTAGCAATCGGTAGGGTGCAGAAAGTTTGCATTGGCCTAAACAGTCAGGGTGCAACAATCTAAAGTTTTCACAGGTGACATATAGAGTACAGTGCGGAAACGTCTGTAAACACAAGAAAACTGGAAAGAGGGTAAAAACATTTATGAAACTTTCAAGGCCAGAGAGTCTGGATTGATCCCTTACAGACTCAGAGACTGAAACAAAATGAAAAAAATATAGGCTAAGGGAAAATGGACAAAAAAAAACAAAAATAGGTTCATCCCAAGTGGAGTTTATTAATATTTTTATTGGATATCTCGGTAAATGATGACATAAACGGATCTCCCTAGATCCACCTATATCTAGAACAAAAAAAGACAAGACATGTTGCTTTCCATAAGCTCTAATCATTGAATCTACTGTCAAATAAAGGATGAGTAACTGTTGGCCCTTGACCAAGTTTTGAGGATTCTTGGTCATGTTTGACCTCATTTTTGGGACTTCAACAGGTTGTCGAAGGCAGAGCGTAATACGAAGAAGATATTGTGGCATCTCGGCCCCTTTTAGGGCCCTTTTTGGGATTCAATATTATGTAATGGGTATGGGATGTCGGCCCATGGGTTTACCCATGTTTAGGCCTATTTTGTAATGTATAAATAAGTAACTAGGAAATGTAAGAAAGAGACCGAGAGGTCGGTGTGATAAGTTCTAGAGTTGGATCTATGTGATCAAGAGTTGTAGGAGATTTGTGCATACTGTGTGAGGATTGCAAGGCCAGTGAAAGTAACTTTAAGAGACTGTGTGAAGGCTTGGTCCTATACCCTAGCTAGACGAAGGAGGAACTAGCGGAGTGCGCGTAGATATCCTGTCTTTTGCGGAGTAGAACTTGGATGATATGTGCCTGTAAGAAGCTTGACCAAATATAATAAAGAAGAGAAGAGTTGGTGGATGTAGCCCCAGGGTGGGGGTGAACCACGTACATGTTGTGTTTCTATGCTTCGTGCGATGTATTGATGTGTTTATGCGTTTATTTGTGTAGTGATTTAACATAGATGAATGATATGTTGATGCTTAGTGCTTAATAATATGGATTTAATGTTAGATATGACTTATGTACGTATTCTTAGTGATTAAATACCTTAGATATGAATGAATACTATGATACAATTAGGGTTTAACTACATTGTAACTAAGACTGTATATTGATGAATTTTAACTGCTAAGTGTTATGTTAAGTGTTAGAATCAAAGATATGTGTCCCAGCTAATGTTCCAGACATCTGAGTTCTACAACCACCCCTGCCTCTACCTTGGGCGAGAATTCATCTTCTTCGAAGTTGTTTCTGAAAGGGTCGATAGTTAGGGTTTTGTTGGTGCATTGTTGTAGCGTTGAACCCTAGGTCTGCCCCTGTGCCAACAAATGGTTTCGTTGTCGAGACCTAAAACTGTGATTGTTGGGAACTGAGGAAGAAGAAGATTTGTGCAAATATCTGACCTGAAACTATGATTTTTGGGAACTGAGGAAGAAGAAGGTTTGTGAAAAGATCCGACTTGAAACTGTGATTGCTGGGAACTGAGGAAAAATAATATTTGTGCGAAGATTTGACCTGAAATTGTGAAATCTCTATGCATAGATCTGTTGCTCTAGTGCACAATATTCTACTCGATCTGTGAATCTATGTGCTAAGAAAAGAAGCATGATCTGAAGAAAAGAGGTAAGATCTGAATGCTTTGTGCTCTGATAAAGGTAAGAATAGTGAAAAGTTTTAGATCTGGAAGCTTTGTGCTCTGTTGAAGATAAGATTAGGGGAAATTTTTGTTTCTAAAGTATGGATCTAGGTATGTTTGATAATATTTGTCCTAGATTGAAAACTAGGGCACTGATAGAAGAAAGAAGATTTGATATGAGTAGATCTGATGAGAATAGTGAAAGATGTGTTATACCTATGCATAGAGAGAATGTTTGGACTAACAAATGGATGCAGGATCCTAGAAATATTTTGTTATAGTTTAGCTACCATGATCCCGACGCATAGTACAGGAAAGGATGGGGATAATTTAAGAGAAAGAGAGGATTAACCCTTTGTTATAGTTGCAGAAAACTAGGACATCTTGTTAAGGAATGCCCTGGAAGAATACCTAGTTGCCTTTGTTGCAAATCTATGGACCATGAAGTATTGGATTTCCCTAGAATGATTTCTAAGGTTGAAAGGATGAATATGAGACAAGAATACCACGAGAAAGGTCAATCAACTAAGACCATGACAGAACCCTAGAAAGAATAAAAAAAAGTATTTCTATAGATGAAAGAAACCCTGAATGACCACCAACATATTAACTTATCAAATATCTTCAAAGAAAAAGAGTGCATTGAAACAAGAATAGGAGACTTCGACATTGACTATGTTTAGGATGAGGAAACATAGGTGAATATCATGACACAATGAACTTGGGTAATTTTAGGGGAGCCTACTATGATTCTTTCATTGGGAGGAATAGGATTATTCAGAGGAAAGCTGATAACCCTATGTGGAAGACTTACCAATATATCTATGAGTGCCCATGGAACTTTGATAGAGAAAGACTTTGAAGTTGTTAAATTTATTGAGAACAATGCTCCATTTTCTATGTTACTAGGAAAACCTTGGATTGAAGGAGATCAGGCCAGAAGGAAAGAAGAATATGTCTTAGAACAAAAGAAGCAAGAGTTGAAATATTTCATGAGTAGGAGGATCATGCACTTGATTGAAGAACAGGAGAACCAAGAAAACCTATTTAAAGTTAGAGACTTGAATGTCGAAGTGGGAAGAACACTAGAAGACCCACAGAAGACTGAAGTACCTATTCCAGATACAAATGAAGTATTACCCATGATTTCTAGGAAAGAATCTCAACAACACGAAGTTACTCTGCCAAAAGAAGATAAGAATCAGAATGGAAAAATGAATTCTGAGACGAATCTCATTGGAAAGAAGGCTAGAAAACTACGTAAGAAGAGATCTAAGATCGAAAAGTTACAAAAGGTTCCAGAGGGAACTTCACAGAAGGAAAATTTGAAAAATTGGAACTTCATTGAGATATCAGAACCGCGTCACATGGCACTTCGCCATGGCGAAGCATTATAGCTGTTGGGAATAGTATAACTATTAGACCGACGACCCAAACAAGTAGAAAGGCATTTATGGTCAGAAATTTTTCCACCAGACCATTGGGACTGTGCCATAATGGATAGAACTGAGTTACTGAAGGCTTCTCAACCATTGCAAGAGATTTGTTTCCAAGTTATGTATTTATCCCATTGTTCCACGCAACGAGAACACTTTTTCCAAATGTGACTATCTAAGCCTGAAAAATAGTTGATTTTGCATAGTGATCATCGTGCTATTTCCATCTATCCCATTGCATTGAGAAGTTATTCTTCAAACTTGAGATATTCAACCACGAGTGTGTATGTCCAAAGAACTTAGCACACTCAAAGAGTCTAAGAAGTAAGTACTCATCGACCTCATGACTGAGAGAGTCATGTTTGAAAGAGTGATGTATGTGGGTGTACACGCATCATCGACGAGAGGAGTTAAAGCCTCTTCATCGACTTCTCATGGAGACGGACCATCCCGATCATCAATGGAAAAGAGAACCAAACATAGAGATGACCTAGAAAATGTGAATCTGATCTTGACCATATTGCCTAATTACATCCCACCTATGGCCGACGCGGTGAGTCAAGATAGTGTGCCAAGAGATTTTGAGTACACAATGGTTACTACATACCTCCCGAAGGGGATACGCATAGCTCGAGCACAACAGGAAAAGATCGCAACATTGAAATTTAGTGACTTCAACCTCGGAGATCACAAGAACTATAGTATGCTCACCTCGTATAAATAACTGACCAAGACAAAGGGAAAGAAATCAAAGATAATACCCCATCCATGGACGATGAACCTCGCCCATTCCACCCTGTTAAATGTAATGAAAATCCCACACTTTGGAAGGCATGAGGAAGTCAATGCCTGTGTCAAGATATTTCTTTCATGTTACCATGGTGGCTACTTATGGCTATTGTTATCCACATTTTTGGTTATCGAGATGATACTATGATTATGTCATGATAATGGAATATCAGACTCTTCATTAAGAACATTTTCCAGAAGAAGGCTACATTTATCATTTTCTCAAAATCACATTTTTGGAAATAGTTCGCAGGCTGCATATATACTCTCCTGCGGAAATCCTTAGTTTTCGCATGCTACATTCAGCTTGATTGCGGACTTTCTGCACTGTGTTAATGGTTAGGGTGCGGACATGTTTCTAAAGGGGGAAAATGAATAAGTTCTCGATCCTTCTAGAAAGAATCTTCTAGAAGGATGAGTTGGAGTTCGAATGGTTGGTAAAATAATGACTTTCCAGATATCTTGGGATCATTCCCTATCCAAGTAACTAATCAATCTTCTCCTATATATTGAGGAGATTACTTATGGAAATGTTAGAGAAGAGAAGCAATAAGCAAGAGGAACAAGCAATAGGAACAAGGTTAAGCAAGCAAGCTAGCTGGAGATTGATTGGAGAACTTGTGCAAGACTGTATGGAGGATTGAAGCTACAGCAGCAAAAGACAACAATTAATCATATGTGGTTGAACTTCTTCATGCATGAGCAAGTGTGTGTGTCAGAGCTAGGATCCATCGAAAGGAGATCTACGACATCAAGGCTCAGGTTGTATATTTCTCTTTCAGTTAATGCAATATATGAATATGTCCCTTTCCCATAATGATGATGTCATCTTATTACATGATTCCTTGATCACATGTATAGATTAGGTATTGAATATATTAATGCCTATGCTATGATTGGTTTGTGTTGTTGTGATTGGAACGAAACAAGAGCATTAGAGCAGCGAAAGGAACAACAGAGATTAAAGGAGAGCGTTTATAAGGTATGAACACTATCCATTTCTCTTAGTTAGTTCAATAGCTAGATCTAGGGAAAGAGTAGTATTCTGTTACGGTTTGTTCCAGATCCAGGTGGATCTGGGGAGATTGGTCTGTGTTCGCACTCACGAATTTATCCATAAATAGATATACTACCATATCACAGTCAATCCGACATTGATCCATAGGATTACAGGATTAAGTATGCAAGGACCTGACCTGCAGAAGTTCTATCCAGGAAAAGACATAGATAGTGCCCTAGCATAGAATATCAAGGATACATACGATGATGTTGAAAAGGGGATGTGAGGCTAAAATGTAGCCTCCATCTAGAATTTCACAGTGCACCTATCTTGCCAGTTAATAGTTGAAAAGTTAGTAAGGAAGAACATACCTACGAAGGTCACATGATTTGTCTTTGACCTCGCAGGGAAGTGTGTGTAAGGTCTACAGATGAACTGGGTGAAGTATCTAGTGAATCAGTTGGAACTCGACTACCGTGAAGCACAGGATCAGGGCTACGAGTTTCAATTTAGTTGGATCCTAATCCTCATCACCTTTGTTTCTAGGGAGATGCTGGAAGGTGCAACTTCTCAGATATTGAACCGTTCGATTCACTTGCTGCGAAGTTCACCACACTTTGGTACTCGAGTGATATGAACAAACAGTGGTAGTTGAACGCTGTTTTTCACACATATTAGCTTCAACTGAAGAGAGCCATCGAATCTAAACCTCACATGACTCTGAACACCCTACAAAGGTTCCAAACCCTAATGAAGTTCTACGTAGATCGACACTTCATCTACCTTACAATGCTAGCCGATGAACATAACTAACAACTTTAGTCGTACTACAAACTCATGGAGGAGGACCTTGAGGAGATCACTAAGGACTGGTCGACATACCCCCTTATTCCAGCAGACCCTACAGATATGTCTGACCCTGAAAGCCCAGAGACCATGCACAAAGAACATGATACACCCAGACCCAATAGAACGAAAAAGACCAAAGAGGCCCAATCTTTAAGAAACGCATCAGGAAATACTACTTCAGTATCACCTGACTGAGGGGGTGATGAAGAAGTAGAAGAGATAAACAACAAAGGACTTGAAAAAAAACAAGGCGAAGTAACACTGCCTAGAGACGAGGTTGATCCCCTGAAGAAGAGGAAGGTTTCCCCCCCGAAACCTTCTTCCCGGAAGAAATCGAGAACCAACATGACCAAGATGAAGAATGTGCTCACTATTGATGATTTTAACTTCATCATAAAAGCCCTAAACGATGCTTCACTGGAAGTCGTGGAGAAACAAGAAAATAAGAAGGAGGAAATTTACGACAAAATTAAGGTCGAATTCTGAGGGGTACAACAGGCCCTTCAGTCCAGTCGTGCAGTGTCCATTGGGCCCCTTCCATCAAGAGAACCAAAGTTGGGAGAAGAGCCAGCCCAACTCCCCCGACTAGCTGATGCGGTCGAAGCTTGCCTTCGTGATGTATAAGAAGAAAAATAACAAGACACCCATGCCTTGAAGCAAGTGAAAGGCGTAATTGTATAACAACATAGAGTTGAAGAAAAAGAGAAGGTTTCTCTCTAGGAAAAGTTTGAATAAGTGAAATCATAGATGCAACAAGAAAAAGAACAGTTGCTCGCAGAGAAACTCAAAGTGAAAGAAGTAGTCAATAAAGCACTCCACTCTATGATAGTATTAGAACCATAGGCATAAGCCCGAGAAGAAGCTATCCAACATCTATAGAAATGAATAGTAGAATTAGAGCTCTGCACCGTACCTGACACCCCACAAGATGTAAGGGACCAAAGAGAAGCAACTACTTGAAGCACAGTTGAAAGAATAAACTTCCTTACCCTGGAATGCAAGAAACTGAGTGATCGCAGTGCCCAGACGTATGAGCAACTCACTGAGAATCCAAAATTGAAGGCACTGGAATCACAACTACAGGAAGCGAAGAAGAAAGCAGAGACAATAAAGGCGCAGTTGAAGCCCCTGTCAGGTATGGAAAGAATGAAGTGATCCCAAAAGCAGCGCACTACCCAATAGAAAGTCCACACTATTCAACACAAAGTTATGGAAGTAACTCAGAGGCCTCAACATGTACAGGATGAGGCTTACCAACTATTCACAGAGATCGAAGGCCAAGGAGCAGAAATGGAGCAAGTTGTCACTGCAATTGAACAACGCCTAGAGGGACCTGTCAATGAATCATTCATACAAGAGTTCGTTGAATAGGAGGTCGTGGCACAACAACAAGTTGAAGCAACTCAAGCCAATCTCAAGGATTTTGAAGCAGAACTAGTCATATCAGAGTGACTTGGGATGAGTCACAGATGAGTGTTGGGGGCATGTTGGCCCTTGACCAAGTTTTGAGGATTCTTGGTCATGTTTGACCTAATTTTTGGGACTTCAATAGGATGTTGAAGGTGGAGCACAAGACGAAGTAGAGATTGCAGGATCTCGGCCCTTTTTAGGACCCTTTTTGGGATTCAGGATTATGTGATGGATATGGGATGTCGGCCCATGAGTTTACCCATTTTTAGGCCTATTTTGTAATGTATAAATAAGTAACTAGGTGATGTAAGAAAGAGACCGAGAGGCTGATGTGCTAAGTGATAGAGTTGGATCTATGTGATCAAGATTTGTAAGAGCTTTGTTCATACTTTGTGAGGCTTGCAAGGCCAGTGCAAGTAACTGTAAGAGACTATGTGAAGGCTTGGTGCTATACCCTAGCTAGAAGAAGGAGGATCTAGCGGAGTGCGCACAGATCTCCTGTCTTCTACAGAGTATAACTTGGATGCTATGTGCCTGTAAGAACGTTGACCAAATATAATAAAGAAGAGAAGAGTTGGTGGACGTAGCCCCAGGGTGGGGGTGAACCACGTACATGCTGTGTTGCTATGATTTGTGCGATGTATTGATGTGTTTATTTTCTTAGTTATTTAATATAGATAAATGATATGTTAATGCTTGGTGCTCAATAATATGGATGAATGTTAGATCTGATTTATGTACATATGCTGAGTGCTTAAATACCTTAGATCTAAATGAATACTGTGATATTTGGTAATTAGGGTTTAACTGTGTTATAACTAAGACTTGATATTGATGAATGTTAACTGCTGAGTGATTTTTTAAGTGTTAGAATTAGAGATCTGTGTCCCAGCTAAGGTTGCAGACATTTGAGTCCTGCAACCACCCCTGCCTCTACCTCAGGTGAGACTTCATCTTCTTCGTAGGTGTTGCCGAAAGGACTGGTAGTTAGGGTTTTGTTGGTGCGTTGTTGTAGCATTGAACCCTGGGTCCGCCCTTGTGCCAATAGTAACATACCTTCGAATATCGATTCCTTATGACTTTGTTGTCCTTGCTTCACTTTGATTCTCTTGTGCTATTGATCCTGCAATGAAACAAAAACCAATCAAAGTGAAAGAAATAATAGTATATTCAATGAAGACCTATACATGTGATCAAGGAATCATGTAATAAAATGAGAATGATTCTATGGGAAAGAAACATGCCACTGTATTATATTAAGACAAAGTGGAAGATACAACCAAACAACCTTGATGTCACTAAGTTCCCTTTCGAAGGCCCTTTGCTCCAACACACACTTGCTCCAAGCTCGCATGAAGATGATCCATAATAGCTTGATGGACTGAGATGAAGCCCTCAAGCATCTGGAGTATATTTCCTCACACAATTCACAACCTATTCTACCTTAATTCATTCCTTACTTGTTCTTGCTTAATGATTTTTCTTAACCTTTTCCATGAGATATCCATCATTATGTAGGAGGAAGAGATATGGTTAAAGAGATCATGATGATCCCACCAAATCAGAGAAGCCATTAGGATCCCAACCATACGAATGCCACCTCATATTATACAAGATTCCCTTCTGGAACCTTCATGAACTTCGTACCTTTTCTTAGTCTTAAAACGCCGCCACACCCTGTCTATAGAGTATCCTATGGAAACTGCATAGGCTGGGTTAAGGGAAGCCTGTGGAAATCAGGCATTTCCACACTATGTATTACTCTTAGCCTGTGACGTCATTCTAAAAACAAGGTTTTTGGAGGGAGAAACCAATTACTTTTCTCATGCAAAATATTCTTTTGAGAGCCTGAACACATGTTTGTAGAACATCACCAGGGTGACCAAAATAATGTGTAACACTCTCTAGGGTCTCCAATTCTTCACACAGATAATCAAAATCCATGTTGTCTGCTTCCTCTTCTATTGTAGTATTCAGTGTTGCAGTCGTCTCCTGTTCAACTTCCCGGTTGAAAATTTTGAGCAATTCTGTTGAATGCTCTTCTCCTTCTGTTGGGGAAAACATCAGTGTTTTCTCCTTCTCCTCCTCCTCTCTGACAGTCTTTGCTGAATGCATTTTTGTTGCTACACCTACAAAACATATGCTAGCCTCTTCTTGGTTTCTTGGTAGGAATTTCTTGATCCCCCAACTGATTAGAATGCACCTTTGATATACCTCTTTGATGGCGGAAGTATTTAACTTCTCATCATCTTCATCCACATGGTCTGAAAACCCACATGAATATTCATCTATCATCACTCCTTACTGATATGAACTCACTTTTGAGCTCCAGATACCTTCAAATAGTCTCATTCTAATTCCCTTCCCCCCTGGCAATCTAGGATTCTAGTCTTTCCCTCCTGGCAGTCTATGAGATCCTCCATTGATCCCATCTCATTGAACACCTGTAAATATGAATTTTCATCTCTTCCCTCCTGGAAGTTCATGGGTTCACTTGATCTCATCTGATGGCCAACCTAGAAATCTGAACTTTTAGCACTGCCCCTCTGGTAGTATATGAGGTCTTCCACGAACCTCTCTCCATTTCCCACCTGGAAACTTGATAGTTCATCTCTTCCCACCTGGAAATTTATGAGATCCTCTGATGATGTCTCTTCCTCATCACTATGGGTTCTTCCAACTTCTGGATCACAAATGTAAACCAATTCCTCCTGTGTGTCACTGAGGTTTTCAACATGCCTTAACCACTTCCTTACTACATGTTGCTTCTCTCTGACCAATAACTTTTTAACAGGCCATTTTTCCTTCATGTTCAAAGACCATTCGTACCTCCAGTGTACCTTTTCCTCCTGCTGCATCTTCAATGCTAGTTGTTCCATCCTTGCTCTTATCTCTATGAGCTCTAGATCCATCTCTGGATCTCTTTTTTGTTGGTGGCCTTCTCTCTAACCACGTTCTTGGTATTTAGTAGCCATTTTCACCCTCTTCTTTCCCTTCTAGAAAGTCTATGGATTACTCTGCCTTCGAGATCATCTCCAACTTTTCCCATAGCTCTCCCGACTGTTTAATTTTCTCCTTCACACTTGTAACAATCTTTCACATAGAGCATCAATACTCTATATTTACCTTCACCTTCTTTTCCTGCTATCTAAAGACAAATTCTAAGCTTCTTGTACCATTTGATGTTACCATATTATCTCCTTCACCTAAAATCTATAGACAAAAATTGTGCTTTGATACCACTTGATGTAGCCTCCCTCCTCTCCTAAGGGTTATGTGACCTCTCGGTCAATGATCTTCGATCATTGAGCTAGATTATCTCTTTGGGTCCCTTGCTTGAACCCAAAATGACTTTACATAGGCCCCTATCTCCTTAGGCACAGGTCCTGTGATACCCGCGGCCTCTTCTTGCGCGCTTATTAAATGTTGAATTCAGGCACTAGCTCCTTTTTCATTAGCCCCTCCCTACATATGGCCCTGGGCTATGACCTCATGTAAATATGTGATTATGGGCGCGGCCAAGGTTGGTTTTAGATCAACCTACCTTTCTCCCACAATCAAGTTTGGCCATTGATCTTCTAATCTCGAACGATGCCTCCCAATCAACGACTACAATCTGTCCTCCTTTCCTTCTCTCTTTCTTTCATGTGCGTTCCTAGATTTCCATGATATGTCGAAACATACCCCACTTTCAAATCAAAGGCTATGGTTTATTTATCCCTTTGGGATTTGGGAGTTTCAAATCTCAACTCTTTGGCTCTTCCGCATGACAATCTTCTGAAGTGGAAGATCTGTTGAAACCTGTCCCTTTAAATCAATAGTCGTAATTTATTTCACCTTTCGGGCTTCGGGATTTCCAACTCTCAACTCTTTTAACTTTTCCGGAGTGATGTTTCTGGAATGGAAGACTGTCTACCACGTGTCCTCCCCAAATCAATGGCTTTGCCTCCACTTCTAGACTTTGTCTCTTTCAACCAGATCAACGGTTCTTCAACCCCCTTCTCAATCAACGATCGAGATCTACTTTAGGTTTTCGAGATTTTAACCCTTCACTTTCCTACGCACTTTCAAAATATTTAAGTCTCGTGAACTTACCTCTGGATCCAATGGTTGTTGGTCCATGCACTTAGATCCGATGGATGGGATCTGTTCCTCTCCTCTACGCGCTCCTCCTATCTGTACCTAAGATTCAACAACCTAGATCTCTTCCTCTGTAGCTGATCTAAAATTCGTAAGTGTTAAAGGTTGTGTCCTTTGATCTTTTCTTCTGTGAGACCGACTACACTAGGTCTCACTTACTTCTGGGAACACTATCCCACCTGAGCTTTGGGACTTGGAATAAGTCCAATTTTACGTGCAATACTTGCACTATCTCTTCTGAGATTTTTAACTGACTAATAACTCTAAAAGGATCTCAACCCCTCCACTTTCTCTCAAAGGAATTATTCGTTCCCTACTGGTAACCTCCTTCTCAAAGAACTCCTTGCTGAGCTTACAGAGTGTTCAGTAACTCTGTGAGTGTCTCCTCCTTGACACTTCTTTCCTCTCTAAACTTGAAACAAATTTATTTTGTGCACTCCTTGCACCTGCTCAATGCCCTTCTGGCAGAGCTCTACAAAATATTCAACAATTTTGTTCTAAGTTTTGTGCCTTTTCTGCACAATATTTCCTCCAAAGTATTCAGTAACTCTGACGATCTCCTTGAGTTTGTAAATATTCTAGTGTTCCCTCTTGGCACGTTCTCTCCTAAACTCAAATCAGAGTTCAGATACGCACTCCTTGCGTTGGCTCATAGAGTTTTCACACTTTTTCATGAACTCCTTGCACTTAGCCTAAAGAACCCAGAACAATTCCAAGAAACTCTCAAAGATAGTAGAATCTGTTGGACACACCTACCACACTTAGAGGGGGGGTGAATGAGTGTGTGGCTCTTTTTCCCAAAACTTCCCCCTTGCATAAAAACTCATCAATTAGCATTCAACATTTATTCATTACCCATTGTTGTCATTTATAACCAGTTATATGTGAGCACATATCAACAACATATATCAGCAATATATCATCAACAAGTCATCACCACAATGAACACAAAGAACACAA
>ML785414.1:134916-157428 GCA_009831015.1 Picea engelmannii
ATCATATACCAATGGAACCACATCGATCCATCTTCATCATGTATCAATGACAACTCATTGATCCATATTCATCTATGCATTCTCATCAAAGACAATACATATTATATTACATAAATCATTAGTCAATCAATCCTTTGACATCAATCAATCACTTGACATCAATCAATGACATCAATCAATCAAACCATTGGCATCAATGACAACATGATCCAACAGAATTTGTCTTCACCCTATAGATGGAAATGATTCATACACATCTACAACATAAAATCATACAAATAACATTCATTCATAAAGATATAAACACACATAATCATATGCAAAAAAAACTGCTTTTTGTATTATCTATGAATGTCTATACAAATGTTTACAAAGACTTGACTACAAAAAATTCTCAATTCTCTCCTCCTTCTCCTCTATTCTTCCTATCTATCCTTACCTTTTCTCATGAAATCAGATACAAATATATTTTAAAAAAGAGGGGTTCCTCGAGTTGTCCCTCCAAGCTACCTACTCTCATTAATTACATTGAATTACATTCAATGGCCATCTAGTCCGAATTGGATCTAGATCTTATCATCATGTAATCCATTAAAGGCGACCTTATCTCCTATATGCACGAAGGCATGACTCGTCTCTACCAAGCCTTACAATATTTAATTACATTTAATACAAATTGAAATTTGAAAATGAGGGGAAAATGAGAGGGTTGGCACCTCTCCCCTCCTTGAATGTGCTATCTAGTCGGCACATTGCTGAGATGAAGCAATGCTCCTACATCATAAATCATCAATCTAGACTCTACACATTTTCTAAATTTATTGAACCAGATTCTGCATTACTGCTTACCCATGCTGATGAAAGTAGAAGGATATAGAAATAAAGGTTCATGAATTTAAATTTCATATATATACAACAACTTAGTAAGAAGGGAATGGTTGATGGTCTACCTGACATCCACTTATCCAAAGGAATTTGTGAGGGATGTGTTCTTGGAAAACACCCTCAAGAGAAATTCGACAAAGGAAAGGCTCAAAAGGTTTCCTCTCCTTTAGATATGATCCATAGTGAACTCAGGCACCCTTTTCCACATCCATCAATCAGTAAAGCAAGGTACACACTCATTTTTTTTGATGATTTCTCATGCTTCACATGGATTTAGTTTTTCAGAAAAAAAATCAAAGGTCTTTCAATGCCTCAAAGATTTCAAATCCCTTTTTGAGACATAGTCAAGAAATAAAATCAAAGTCCTCTGAATAGATAATGGGGGAGATTATGTCAACCATGAGATACATAATATTTTTCATGAGGTAGGGATTTAGTTGAAACACATGGTTCCCTATACTCCACAACAAAATGGAGTTGTTGAGCGGAAAAATAGATCTCTAAAGGAGACGACATCTTGCATGCTACATGCAAAGTCACTTCCACAGAGATCATGGTCCAAAGCACTTAATTGTGAAACCTACATCCAAAATAGATATCCCCATAGATATGGCAAAGATAATACCCCCTATGGGGCTTGGAGCAGCCTCAAACTGGAAGTGACCCACTTTCGTATTTTCGTTCCATGTGCATGGGCCCATATTCCCTTTGAAAAGAGGAAGGAACTTGATCCAATCTGAACATAGTGCATCTTCGTTGGATACCCTGATGGTGTGAAGGGATATAGACTCATTGATATTTCCTCATACCAGCTCATCATTGAGCGAAGTGTCGAATTTGAGGAAAGTGTCTCGCATGTACCTCAACAACCGCATGCAAACACCTTTGTTCTTCCACCTATCAGAGATGATGAGCATGCACATGTTGAATCTTCTTCATATGAGAGTTCTAATTCATGTGATCCAGATACATTGTCAGTACAGTCAGATGAATATGTAGATGTAGAGCCATAATTGAGGCCCAAGTGGGCTCAGACTACTCTTCAGTATGCAAGGGATCTTGTTAGGGATCCAACTGATACTAGGAGGACTCGATATGATTTCGAGGAGCCTCCTATTTCACTCACTGCCACTATATTTTTTTCCACCTAGGAATATTTTCTTGGTTCATTATTCAGATCCACGGTATTATGGTGAGGCTGCTGGAAATCCCTTTTGGGAATCCACCATGCAGGAGGAGTACAACTCCCTCCTCGAGAACCATACTTTGGATCTGGTTCCTCTTCCTTTAGGAAGGAAAATTTTCAGGTGCATATGGGTCTACAGGACCAAGCGTAGTGGATGGACAGATTAGCAGATACAAAGCCAGGCTAGTTGCCAAAGGCTTTCAGCGGGTGCATGGCATTGACTATGATGAGACCTTCGCTCTAGTAGTGAAGATGGATTCCATATGTTTGACACTTTCCATTACAACAACCAAGGGATGGGAAGTCCATCAAATGGATGTGAAGAATTCATTTCTTCACGACGATCTCTCTGAGGATATCTATATAGAGAAGCCCTAGGGATTTATGCAGGATTCATATTTGGTATGTCGACTGAATAAATCTATTTATGGACTCAAGAAATCTTCGAAGGCATGGTATTCCAAGATGAAATCCTACCTACTGTCATAGAACTTTGTACGTTGTAAGTCAGAAGAAAATGTTTAAATGCTTAGGACGACTGATTCACTTTGACTCTTAGTTTTGTATGTTGATGATTTGATGATCATCAGTTGCTCGAATTCAACGATTGTTTCAGTTAAGAGGATTCTACATGACATGCTCTTGATTTTGAACATGGGTCCACTACATTTCTTCCTTGTACTTGAGATCAATCAAGATGCATCTGACAACAAACTGTCTCAGGCCAAGTATGCATGAGATATCCTTGAGAGATTTCACATGACAGACTGCAAGTCTTCTCTGACTCCTTTCCTATTAGGATTCAGACTTGAGAATGGCAGGGGAACTCCACTGGTTGATATCACACTATACAAAAATCTAGTGGGGAGCTCGTTGTATCTCACACACTCCAGACCATACCTCTCCTATGCAGATGGCGCAATCTCCAGGTTCATGAACGAGTCGCATGAGCTACATTGGAAGGCTGCAAAGTGTATCCTTCGATACGTACAAGGAACCATTACCTTTGGGATTCACTATTCAATAGAATATACATTGGACCTCATCGGGTTCACTGATTCTGACTAGGCTGGCGATAACATTTATCACAAGTCCACATTTGGTTACTCACTCAATCTTCGTTTCGGGCCTATCTATTGGTCGAGAAAGAAGCAGGTTGTTATTTCTCTATCTTCAGTCGAGGCATAGTACAGAGGGGTAGTTAACATAACCATTTGGGCTATGTGGATACAACAATTTCTCACTGAGTTGGCCATTCAGTTTCATCATCTAATCATCATTTGGTGTGACAACCAGAGCACTTTGAAGTTCTATAGAGATCCAGTTCAGAGACAGGGGATGAAGCACATTGAGATCCACATGCACTACATCCGAGACTTAGTACACTAGGGGATCATCGACCTGAGGTTTTTTCCTTCAGTAGAACAAACTGTAGACATATTCACCACGACCTTCATTGAGAAAAAGTTTCATTCTCTACGTAGTCGTCTTGGAGTGAAGGACATAGTTGCCTAGAAACCGTCAATTCTTCTTTTTTACATACATTGTACTTTGAGGGGGGGGGTTACCATGATGTTTTCCCTCTTTCCTGACTTTATTTCAGTGTATCTTTTGTATTTGGGTACCTAACATGGATTTATTTTTCCTAAGGTTTTTCCTATGTTTATTAGTCATTATTTTCCTAGGTTTTTCTCTTCAGTTCACACCTCAATTTGATCAGTTGAGTGGATTCTAGATGCCACATTGGGATTATCACCATGCACCATTGGGATCATCATTGTTGGGCTCGTGTTTTGTTTGTTTTGTGATGATGATTGAATCCTTTTTGCATCGATACTATATATTTTATTGATCATTTTGAAGAAGTTTTTGAAGGATTTTATATCAATTCATCATGGCTTTATAACATGTATGTGTAATTGATGTTTTGAAATGGTTTTGAGTTAGATTCAGTTCGATTTGATGATTATGAGGATCTAATGCATGATCCATGTGTCACAGGGGGAATTCACAATGCAATTTTCCATTTGGTAGGTCGTTCAACACTCCATCCATCACCCGATCTGGTGCTTCATCTGGCACTGCATCCGACACGCGATCAAGCACTTGGAGCATAGGTGCATTGGCGGTTGGGGTATTGGCGACCTATGCTGGGCGAATCAACAATATGGATTTTGTGCCCCCTCATGGCCTCCAACTACTGAGCTCTTGAAATATCAGATTAAGCAGTTATGATGATTGCCAAGTGGTGCATTCATTTTCTAGAAGCTAAAGGCTGTTAGAGCACATTTAATGGGATTTACCATTTTTAGAGCAGGTCGACCCTTCTAGTGGTCAACCTATAGAACTGCAATCATTATAAATACCACCAGTAGTGGCCAGACCAAGAAAAATAATTTTAAGAATACATTTTGTTGTATAAGTCAAACATCTATGCAAACTTGTGTTTAAGGCTATGTTTTTTAATTTAAAGACAGAACCATGTTGATTGAGCTTGTGATTTGTTGTTGAGGAGTAGCCACGAACTGTTTGGGGGGCCACCAGTGGTCTGGGTGAATACTTATATAGATAGACTATGTATTTCAATTGTGTAGTTATAATTCAGTTTATTTCTCTGTTATATGTATTTTGTAATTCTACATGTTGTATGTGTTGTTTACAATTTAATTGTTTAATTACTCTTTTGCAAGTTGCTTGTAGGAGATAGTTATCTATTATGCCATTTCTTTTATTTCTTAGTGAATGGCTTGCAAGCTACTAACTTCGTTGGTGTGTTAAAATTTAAATTGATTTATGCAGGTTGAAATAGAGTAGTCTTTAGAACATAGTGTTAGTTTAATACAAAGTTTCTTTTGCAAGTTTCGATGGATTAATAGTTGCAAGTTTTGTTAATGGATTTAGTTGTCAGTTTTAGTTATTCTTTCATTAATCTATTTCGTTTATCAATCTTGTTTTAGTGTGCTAGGATAGGAGTAGAATTTTGATTATGTTTTTACAAGCATGTTAGTTTGAAATTCAAGTTTTTAAAGATATGATTAAGCCCAATTTAATTATGAAATTCCAATTTTAGATATTGTTTTGGATTATGTTTCTATAAGCATTCTAGTTTGAAATCTGAGTTTTTATTAATAGGATTAGCTTAGTTTAATTTATGAGATCTCAGTTCTAGATTATTTTAATTAGAAGTTTGAATTTGAATTAAGGTTTTAATCATAAGTTTACGGTTTTGTGAATTTACTTGAGTTAGCATACGAGTGCATTTGAATTAAGTATAATAGTATTTTCTTATCATCGATGATTGATGCATGAAATTGAGAGATCACATGGATTTTCAGGATATTTAATGTTTCTTCTATGATGGAAAAGATTTCGTTAGATTGCTTGATTCATACTTTTCATTTCTCCATAGAAGTCAATATTGAATTAATTCCTCTTGAATTATCACTAATCATCAGAAGCCATTGTGATGATATTAGGAACCGAAGATATAATCATCATGTTTGAGTTTCTTGTTATTGCAGATTAAGAATAGTTTTTTATTAATTTCTGAATATAGTCATGATGATTTTGATTAAGTAGGTTAAGATTTCCCCTTTGCAGATTAGAAATGATTATGAGTTTTTTTTAAGAATAGAGTTTACTTGCTGAATAGTTTAGATGAGTTTACTTACTGAATAGTTTTGATGAGTTTACTTACTGAATAAGTTAGTGATAGGTTAGTTGTTTGATTCCTTATTTTCTTAAAGATAAAAGATTAGAGTAGTTTACTTATTTTTGTTTTCTAGATTGAATAGATTAACTTGTTTAAAGTAGGGTTTGATTTTCTTCTTTAGGAATAATCTATCGATCCATTGTTTAAAGATGCTTAGGGTAAATAGTTCAAGTTATTTAATAGGGTTTGCTAACTGATAGTATTTGATTAAGTAGATTAACACTTAGTTATACCATCTCCTTATTTAGATCATACTTCCTCTAGCTTTTCTATCTTGGCACATACAATTCTACAACTCTAAGTTTATTTACCCCATGTTGACAATTTAATTGAGGGATTTAGTGCATATAGAACACCCATCATTTTTGGTGTCGTTGTCAGGGAGTTGTCTTAAGGTAGGAAATAGTTAGGAGATAGATCATTTCTGAACCTTAGTATTAGTTTGGTCGTGGGGGGACTTTAAGATGAGAGGTAAGAACCCATGCATATGTTATAGCAGCTTCCCCCAAACCCCATGGTAGTTTTTATTTTTATTTTCTTTCATGAACAAACCTAGGGACCCAAAGGGCAGATACATTAAAACCAAACCAAACTTTTTGACCAAAGTTCCTTTTGACCTTTTGGGGGGAAGGAACACTCCACTCATAAACTTTGCAGATCAATACCGCAAAGTGGGGGTTAGCTCAAATCAAAGAGCTAAAGCAGTCTCTGAAGAGACCAAAATAAAGAGCACTATAGAACACAAAGTTGAAGCATCAGTAATAGTGGGACAGGAGGCAAGACCACTCGAGCCTTCTGTAGAACCAACCAACACAACCTTTTTTTTTCACCACCATCAGGAGACACTAACTTTTTAGACATCATAGACCTTGAATAGGTGAATAATTTGTTTGGTAGTTTAGCCAATATAATTGTTTCCCAAGTTAAAACAAAAACTTTGGCACCAATAGTCTCAACCAGCTCGAGTAGAGTCCCAGAAATCCAAGCAGTAGGAATACCTTCCCATCAAAGGGATACCTTTCTTAGAAAATAACCTTGGGATACTTTGTTATCTTCAAGGATAAAACCATTTAGGTACTCTCGTTTTAGAAACCAAACCAGTATGGATGATCAGGAGTATCACAACCATGTACGATACAAGGAGGGAGAAGAAGTTGGAAACCAAACCGAAACCACCTTCAGGTTTCCAATTTTGGACACCACACAGAATGTCAATATGAAAAACATTCCCATATTGGCACTACCCACCTTTTACAGTAAAAGAAGTGAAGACCCGGATGCCCAGAAACTAAAACTCTTTCTGCCACCCTCAAGGACTCTGCACTAAGATGGTTCATGGGGTTGGGAGAGTCCAATATTAAGTCTTTGGAAGCCATTAAAGATACATTTCTTTAGAAATACCAAGACTACTTCAAGTCCAAGGATTATCGTAATGATATTTTCAAAATCCAACAGTTAGAAGACGAGAATCTCGAGGATTATATGGAACAATTTGCTTATATCTCACAAAAATCAAAGTATCATGACCTTCCAAATGATGCAGTCATGGATCTTTTCCTTAAATGGATTTCAGAAGAATACCAAGAGATACTTATCCTGATGGAATCGGGTGACATATCCCATAAACCATTTGCTGAAATCTGTGAAATGTGTAAGAATTACTCGAGGAGTAGAGCTAAAACAAGGAAGAATGTTCGGGATCCTTATTGTCAAAAATTAAAACCAGTTAGTTCAGGTGGTATCACAAGGGTAGAGATAAGGAACCTCTTAGAGAACTTCGAAATGGATATCTTAAGCACAATAGGTTCCCAGTTGGACACCCTAAATATTTAAAGGAAATAGGAGGAGGAAAATGCAGAAATGAGCATATTTTTCCCAAGATGTAGGAGGAAGCATTCCTCAAGGGAATTTCCATTACATAACATTTCAGTTTGTGGCTTCTGCTCGGAGGACCACTGAACTGAAAAAATTCCATCATTTCCCAATTTTTTGGCCATCTACAGAAGACAGGATCCTGGGGAGTCCTCTTATGCACCTAGGAGGCCATGGAAGCCTAGGAATCAACCTACATACTGGGATCTACAACCTCAAGTTCCACCCTATTATCAACAACCACAACAGTGGAACTGTCCGAGTTGGAAAAACTGGTCTACACAGTATCACCATCCTTGGCTTCAAGGATGGAGAGGAGGGCATAGCCAAGGGAACCCTCAAGCTCCACATATTCCTATGCTCAACCATCCTTACCCTCAGTTTCCACTGAACATCCCGCAACTTCTGTCATGTTTTGTTCCACCACCGTTACCTTCTATTCCACAACAACCACAACAATACCAAAATGCAAGCTCCCCAAGACCATAATTACTACAGGCACAAATCGTTCCCAATCCCAATAAAAAATCCACTCAACCTCTTCACAATGTTGAGATGCAAGCCTTCCTGACATATGTTATTTCTCCTGTTACATTGTAAGAGATTCAACTAAGGTCGAGAAAAGTTTTGGACATGCAGAGGCCTTCAGTAGTCATCTGAGAAGAAGAAGAAGAGGAAGCCCCCAAATAACTCACAGATGACACTAGATGGGAAGATGTTATCATCCCTAAGGACCAAGAACCCAATCTTTCCCAAAATGAACCTTCACAAATTGCGAAGGCCCCTCCTTACCCAAAAATATTAGTGATCAAGAAACCTACCACCCGAATGAAATTTGACATCTTGAATGAATTGAAGAATATTTGTGTCAAAATTTCCTTGCTACAAGCCATTAAGGACATTCCAATCTACAATAAGGTGGTCAAATAATTGTGTATTAAGAAGCCAGGAAGGAAGCAGAAGGATCCTCCAATAGTACATTTGATAGGAGAACTTTATGAGTACATATCAGAGTGGCCTAAGGTCTCAAAAAGTGAAAACCCAGGAAACCATGTAGTGATCATAACCATTAATGAGGTTTCCATAGGAAACAATTTCATAGACCTAGGGGAAGCCATCAATGTGATGAATGTTACTGCCTTGGAGGAATTACAACTAAAACCTCTTCTTAGACCTACCCCAACTATTTTGGAATTAGTAGATAAGACAAGGGTTATACCTGAAGGAATTTTAGATGATATCATAGTTACTTTAGCCTCATGGGAGTACCCAATGGATTTTATTGTCATCCACTCAAAGGATCCTACCAAAGGGAATCCCGTTATTTTAGGAAGACCTTGGTTAGCCACATCCAATGCATTTATTGGATGTAGAGAAGGAAAAATGACCATCTCAAATGGACTCTCTATATAGAAGCTCACCATATATCCACCAAATCAACCCATCATGGCTAATATATGGTGGCTTGAATGTCCATACGAGAATGAGGATTGGGAACAACCTGTGTTTCCAAGTGATCATTCCTGGGTAGTTCAGGAGCACACAATGGAAAATGTGCTAAACCAGTTTATTTTTGTTATCACGTGTGTTGATTTTCCACAATCTTTTCCCCAATTTGAGTACTTGTTTTGGGAAGAATTTTAGGAAAATTTGGACCCACGAAATTTGTCTTTGACATATTTTATCTTCGATATAGACGAGTCTACCACATCTTACACCATGCCCTACGAGATTAGTCTAGGGAAATTTCTACATATAAATTCCGAACTAGATGAAAACCAACAAAAGTAGTTAGTAAGTGTCCTTAAAGAACAATCATGGGAATTCTATTGGGAATACATTGACATGAATGGTATACACCCTAACACATGCATTCGTCACATATATACCCATGGGGAAGTAACACTTGTTAGGAAACCCCAGAAAAGGATGAACCCGACACTCAAAGATATAGTAAAAGAGGAGATACAAAATTTATTGAATTTCGTGTTTATCTATTCCATCTCTAACAGTAAATGGGTATCCCCGCTTGTATTGGTTCCAAAGAAAGTGACCGGGAAATGGAAAATTTGTGTTGATTTCTGGGAGCTTAACAAGGCCACTTTGAAGGATTATTTTCCTCTTCCTTTCATTGACCAAGTCTTGGATACCATGTCAAGAAATAAATATTTATCCTTTTTAGATGGATATAGAAGGTACAATCAAATTCTCATAGCACTCGAGGATCAGGACAAGACTACCTTCATCTATCCTTGGGGCACCTATGCCTATAGGGTCTTACCATTTGGATTGTGAAATACTCCTACTACATTTAAACGAGCAACACTAGGGATATTTGATGATCTTATTCATGATTGTGTGAAGGTATACATGGATGAATTCATAGTATATGGCAATACTTACTAGGAAGCCTTAGATAACTTAGAAAAAGTCCTTATCATATGCGAAGAAATGAACCTGTCCTTAAGTCATGAGAAATTTAAAATGTTTCTAACTGAAGGAGTGGTTCTAGGACATCACGTTTCATCTGAAGGGATTAAAGTCAATCCTGCTAATATTGAGGTCATCACCAGACTTCCACCTCCCAAGACTCAAAAAGAGGTGAGAATATTTCTTGGACATGCTAGATACTACCGACGATTTATTGAAAATTTCACAAAGATTGATGAACCCATGTTTGGATTGTTAATAAAGGATGTTGATTTTCTTTGGACTGAGCAGTGTCAAGCTGCCTTTGAACTTCTGAAAGCTAAGTTGTCTGTGGCACCAGTTCTTAGGGGGGCCAATTGGGCTCTTCCATTTCACATATGCACTGATGCCTCTGATACTACAATAGGAAGAGTATTAGGGAAGAAAGAAGACCATTAGTCCTATTCCATTTATTTTGTGAGCAAGAACTTGTCCCCCACCGAGTTAAACTATACAGTTACCGAAAATGAATTCTTGGTAGTAGTTCATGCTATTAATAATTTTCGCCACTACATCACAGGTTATAAAGTATTTGTACATACAGATCATTCTACCATTAGATTTCTCATGAATAAACCCATTACTAATGGCCGAGTGACTAGGTGGCTCCTGCTATTGCAAGAGTTCATTATCATTGTCCTTGACCGACATGGAAAAGAGAATTTGGTAGCTGATTTTGTTTCAAGCATAAAAAATGAGGATGATGATATTCCCGTTGATGATAGTTTCCGAGACGAGCACCTTTCCTCCCTCTCTGTAAATACCCCATGGTTTGTAGATATCGAAAACTATTTGTCTACTAGGAAGTTACCATCTCATTTGTCACCTCATGAAAAATGTAGAATTATTACGCAGAGTGCTAATTACTCTTGGGTTGGCCATGAACTTTTTCATATTGGTCCAGACTTGATTATTCATAGATGTGTCTGAGAAGATGAGATACCAGAAATCATACAAAGTTGTCATGATGGACCATGTGGTGGCCATTTTTCTGACAAACGTACAACATATGATGTGTTACATTCAGGTTACTATTTTCCTAGCATCTTCAAGGATAATGCCAAGTATGTGAGGAGTTTCAATAGCTGTCAAAGGATATGAAGACCCATGTCAACTGACGAAATTCCCTTGTGTGCCCAAGTTATGATAGAACTTTTCGAGAAATGGGCCCTTGACTTTGTAGGACCAATTTCACCCATGTCTCGTAAAAAAAATTATATTTTGGTTTGTAAAGATTATGTCGCCAAGTGGGTAGAGGCAAAATCCCTATTCAGGGCTACTGAAAAATCCATTTTTGAATTCATTATGAAGACATATTTACCCATTTTGGTGTTCCTCATGAAATTGTTACAGACCAAGGCACTCAATTCACTTCTAATCTTATGAGATAACTAATGGAGAAATATGGGATGAAACAATACAAGTCTTCTCCATATCACCCACAAGCTAATGGTAAGGTAGATTCCAAAAAACAAATTCTGTAAGCTATCTTAACCAAGATTGTTCAATTGCATCATCGGGATTGGGTTGATAGGCTTCTAGAGGCTTTGTGGGCATATCAGACCACCTGGAGAAACACCACTGGGCATACCCCTTATGAGCTAGTGTATGGGAAACAAGTACTTCTACCAATATAATTTCAAGTAAGGACCTTCCATATTACCATAGAATTGGGATTAAACTTAGATGAGGCTCAGAAACAATGAGTTGGATGAGATCATGCAAGATGCTATCCAATGAAAAATATTAGCTAAAAACCAGAGGAGCAAGTGGCATGACAAGTTTATTAAGAAAGAAACACTTCGAACCTGGTGATTGGGCTTTGTTGTTTGACTCCTGATTTAAAACCTTCAAAGGAAAAATTACCACTAGGTGTTTAGGTCCTTATGAGGTAGTCACCGTGTATGACAATGGGGCTATGAAAATAAAAACAATTGACAATGTACAAGTCTCCTTTATAGTAAATGGACACCGACTCAAACTTTATCACAGACCCATTTCCAAAGAAGATTTTCTACAGGTCATGTCAACTGATAAGGCATTAGCCTTAGTAAATGGGGAGGTCCCCGCTTGTTCTTGAATGTTTTTCTGAATTTTCGACTGTACATATGTAAATAATTTTGAAATATGTTGATAGACAATTCTAGATATTTCTATAGGAATTTATTTCGCCATGAGTAGACAATTTCAAGGAGATATAAAGGAAGTATTTTCCTTCAAAAATATTTCTATATTTAAACCTTGTTGTCTGTTAAACATCAATTAAATAATGACTTGTGGTAATTATCCACATTTTTGCAAAGATTTCCATCGTATTTTTCTCAGGGCATATTTAATGGCAGTTTCTCTTAAACCTTCACCACTAGAGGATATGAGGAAGTGATACCTTAACCATCAAACTTAGAGGTTACTCATACAGTTTCCCCAAGAACCCTGAGTAAGTGAGTAAATCATTTGTATTAAAGAGTAACAAGGAGGTATGATTAGTGGTTAGCCATGGAAACATCACAATAACTAAAAAAAAAAGGGATGAAAGTGAGTTGAGCCTAAAGAGACCTTTATGTTCTTTCCCAATGGTACAATCCACTACACACTAAAAATGATTGATTATACCATATATTTAGATAGGGCATGTCCTCTTAAGTACCTCATACATCAGGACAATATCTAAGGAATACATAAAGGAGAGTCATCCTCTAACATAAATACCATCCCAATCTAAAAAAAAAGGGAAAATCAAAAGTTTTTTTTTCCAGAGTTGTTCCCCCATCTTCTTGCACAAAGAAATATTTATATGAAAATATTAAAATATGGAGGGCCAACATTTGAGGGTGTAAGAGTCTAACCCGTCGGGATGCTGAATAGGTCTACTGGCAGTGGGTACTGGCCTGTGGTATGACTAGGTAAACCCGCCGGAGTACTGAATAGGCTTGTTGGAAGTGGGGTATTCTACCCAGCGAGGATGATAATATGACAAAAAAATAATAAGAAGAAATTCCTAAATGTTAAACTTGTCCTGATGTACGATGTTACTTGTAGACAAAGCTAAAAATAACTATGTATGATTAAGCTAAGGTTAATGAACTCAATAAATCTTCCATTGGGAACTAACTTTGAGACTATCTTAAAACTCTCTTGCCTACCTCTTCTTAACTATATGTAGGATGTTCTATCCTATAGATTGGGCCATCTCCTAACCGCCTCGTCAGACCAATATGTGAAATTTATCTCTACACTTAACAAGCTGTAAATCTTCAGCTATTGGGAGAATTGATTGGTTTCCTATATTTTTTATTGTGAGGTGTCACAATACTTAGGAGTGGGGGAGGGGTTTCATTAGCTGACAAATGACAATACTGCCTATCTATAATCCATGAGAATAAGAAGTAGAATCTTTGTAAAAATTTATGTATATTTTTTTTATGATATGGGATATTATATCAACAATTATTTTTTTATTGAAATGCTAAACTCACTGTGTGTTATAAACCTGTTGTATATTTCTTCGATAGACCACTTAACTGGTTTTTGTTTATAGACTGTTCATTATAGACTTGTGATTACATTCCTTGAGATAGAGGAACAAATCGTTATAATGTGCGATCATGATGACAAAGAAAGTAACAATGGAACACTCTTATCCTGTCTCTGCTCTTGTTCACTATGACTGTCAAAAGTGTTTAAGACTCAGTGCTATGGATAAAACATCCATTACAGGATGAACAAATTCCATTTTGTACAGGAGTACCATATGGAGTGCCATATGGAGTGTCGAATGGAGTGCCATTTGGAAGACCATATGGGGTGCCATGTGGACGACTGGATGACGTGCCATATGAAGGATCGGATGAGGTACGCACACACAGTAAGTGACCACAATTGCAGGTAACCAGGAATCAATTGAATTAATCTATTTGTTCAGTTCTATGATGATATGGATTAAATGGAATTCGATAGTTAAGTAATACAATCTCTAAATACATTTTTATGATCAAACGTCCAAGTCGAAGACTTGGACATTGATATAATTCCCTCATCATTACGATTTCCTCCAAATGACACCATTCAAAGTCAAAATCGATGCAGTCATAATCACACATGGAAAATTATGTGTGATGAATTCATTAACGAATTCAACCATTTCCACCTTGAGCGCATTCAAAATTGGAGGGTTAGCTCTAAATTGTTATTTCATTCATGCATGGTCGTTGTGTTGTGCTCATCCTTTGCCCAATTGCGCTCATCCTCTACCCAAATTCACTCCTTTTTCTAATTCCACTCCTCTGCTCATCCTCCACAATGTAACCATTCCCAAATCATATGATCCATCCTCCTATGCCGACCTCTTGGCTATCCCCGAATTCGCACAGTGTAGGGAGGTCTTCCTTCGCGCAGGGTGGGGACCATTCTTGTCCTATTTGCAGGGCTACAATGATGGAGTTTCACTACAATTATCCCTCAGATTCGATGGGAGGATGGCACACGTGAGGTCTCTAGCCTTCTTGGTCTCTGATGATTCAATTTCCTCAGCCACGAAGCTTCCAAGGGTTGGAGATCGCTAGTTTAAGCACCACCAATTACCACGACCAAGCTACAACATATTTTTTAAGCCTGAGTTTCAAAACATTTCTAGAGCTAAGGGGTACTCCAAAGAATGGATTAAAGATGAGTTGGTTAACCCCCTGATTTTCATCACTAGAATTGTCACTTCTGAAGGTAGATACTTTGTTTTTAAAGCTTTCCATTTTCGACTGTTAGCTCATTTTCCAATTTAACAAGCCATGAAAAGTGTTGAGAATATGTCTTCCAAAAGTACAAAAGAATGGTCAATCCTCATAACAGTCTATTCCACCATAGACTCATCAAATTTCTTGTCATAGTCGAGTTGGAAAAACAGGGGAAGACATGGGATGAATTCATCTATCAATTTTCAAACCCCCATCTTACAATCAAGACCAGCAAGAAAACACTTGATCTAGGGATTGTTACTCCATATAAACCCCATTCTCCAAAGAATCCAAACCCTCGTACTCAATCTATCCCTCTACCAGAACAAAATACCAAGAAACTTGTTGATATCCTTGCAGCCTCATCGGGCAAGAAGACTAAAAAGTCTATTGATAATTATCCAATGCCCTCAACATCTATTGATCATGCACCCAAAAAGTTACAAGAGGCAATTCAACAATATTTCCCTGTAGTCCCTACAAATAGAAGAGGATCCAATCAATTCAAAGGAGGATATTTTCGAAAAAGTACACAGAATTCAAGTGGGAAGCTTAATGTAAAACCCCCAAGCACTTCAGATCCTATCCAAGTATCTTCCGATCTCGAAATCTTCCATAAAATACTTAGGGAAGTTTCTGCAAAAGAGTTGGAGCTTGATAGAGAAGTTAACTCTGAACCCATTCCCTGTCATAAACCCTTTGTTACTCTTACCTCACAGATACCTACACCAGATCCCAAATCTAATAGAATCTTGACATCCTTCAAGGGATCTGTTGTTCCTGAGTCTATACTTAAGGCTTTGAAGTACAATGTCAAGGCATCTGAAAGTATACTAAAGGTTGATAAAGGATTATACTAACCTTCGGTATGGGAAACTAATGAGGATTTCTACGTTCTCGTTGTCTAGCTTCCAACTATTCCTGGGTAGTGATATCTTGTTCAATGGCTGCCCATGAAAATTCCAATTCCTCCTGGGTGTTCGCAGTTTTAAGGATTATGTCAAAAAGATTTAAAGCGATATGTATTTGGTTGGATAGTCCTGGTGGAATATTTGGTTGGGTTGCTGTAGGAACAGTCATTGAGGAACAGTACCAATATGGAAAATGATTTAAATAGAATATTTCAATGCTATTTTAATTTGATTAAAATAAAGAGAAATTTTTTGCACGGAGAACGAAATAAGAATGCAAACTGAGGGCCCTTTCCTGTAACTGTATTATTTTTTGTAAAAAGATGTGGGGTGAGAGAAAGATGTTTTAGCTGTAGATAACGTAGGATTACTGTCAATAGAAAACTCACACATACACAGAAGAAGAAATCGACATAGAGATAATTGACATAGTGTAAATAAATATGAAATTCTGTAAATGTAAATTGGTATTACACCCGCTAATAGATGGTGCAGAGGAAAGACAAGAAACAATTATAGAAAACTGAAATCCTTTCACTATAGTAGTGGTCATACTAAATTATAGTGATACACATCAATTATGAAGAGTGAAATGAAATGAAACAAGAAACATAACGAAACAAACTTGTAACACAGTCGTGACAGAATCGGGAATCTTCGAATTTGCTTTTATTAACTTCTCCAATGCAAAACTCTATTACAATATTTCCCCCAAAAATCCAGCCTTTGGTTCTTCTTTTGGTGATATATTTATACAAATTTTCCCTTCCCTACTCCTATTTTCAAAAAGTGCCAGGTGCTTGCTTTTACGTGATTCAGTGCAATATTATACATCTGTCCATAAACTGGATACAAGCTGTGAAGGTTCTGCTTGGCAGCTGTGAGGAGCGAAATCACTCCATCTCTTCTACAATATTTTCAAAAAGGGCTAGGTGCTTGTCTTTGCGCAGATTCAGTGCATATCATACACCTGTCCATGAACTGGGATACAAGTTGTGACGGCTCTACTTGACAGCTGTCCTCGGCGAAATAACACTCTCGAGCCAACTGTGGAAGTTTATTACCTATTTGTGCATCAATGATGTGAAGAGCGTTGAGTTGTGCGCTCGGTTGAATCAAATGTTTATCAACTTGAGCCATATCTACCCTGTCCATCTTAGAGATATGCACCGAATCTCTTTCATTCTTTTCATTTAGATCGAGGGAGATCTAACCTATGTTCATTTGCCTTAGCATCTTTGAGTCACCTCCATTCTCCATTTCTAGCAGCTCGCCATTTATGGCAGTGAAGGCTTCTTCTAACGAACAGGTTACTTTTTGAGCATGTTCCTTGCTCAAGGCAATATTATGTTCCCAATCTTTTAACAAAATTTTACATCTTGTTTGTTCTGCGATGGTGAGCCCTGGAGAATCTGTGGAAAACCTGTTGTTGGTATCTATCACTGCCTCTTGAAAGGCCACCCGAGCAGCTTCAGCTTTCTTTTCTCTGGTGGTCAGATTCTCGAAAATCTGATGCATCAACAGACAATCTTCTTGAATTACTCTAACCTTGCCCAGCAAATTCTACTGTACAGAAGAGATCATGCCTCTGATATCAATCGCTCGGAATTTAAACCCCACGACGTCGATCATTTTTCTTTCAACAACCTCTACTTGAGCATGTAGCTCTGTGATCATATTCCTCTGCTAACCAGCCTGCACCCGACCTTCTCGGATCACCGAATGTGCTTGCTCCAGCTTGACTTTGAGCGTTTCTATCTCATTTTTATCCGCCAATCTAGCCTGTTCCATCTCTATGTTGGCCTGGCCCTTGGCATTTTCTGTGGCTGTAGGCAACCTGGCCTCGAGGGTCCTGATGAGGCGATTATTTCTTTTCAATTGGAGATTCATCTGCCCAACCGAGAATTGATTTTTCGAAGCGTAGGCGCCCAGTGTTCCAGTGATTTCAGTAGCAAGCTGGTCACTTTTGTTGCTCTTTCCATCTGTCATGATTTTGTATTTTTTGACAGTGGACTCTCCTTCTTGATAAAATTCTCGATTCACTACAACTTTTCTCTTTTTGTCAAGAAAGAACTCATTAGGAGGGAGTTCCTTTTCCCTTATAGGTCTCAGTTCTTCACCAAATATCCATCCCTCGCTAACGTCTCCCTGTGCCGACTGCAAGGGTGTGACAGAGGAGATGGGTTTTCCTATTTGCTTTGTTGATTCTGTTGGAGTGTTGACAGGGTTCTGTTCTTTTGGTGTAATTGGGGCTTCCTTTTCAGTCTCTGCTATCTGCTTTTTCGGTGTGTCTAGAATTTTTCCTTCAACCTCTGAACTCTCTTTTCTTAGCAGGTCTAGAGTCATTCCCTCAGCCTCTGAAATCTGTTTGCTTGGAGGATCTGGAGTCCTTTATTTTGTTTCGGGATTACTCGTTTGCTCCTCCTCAGGTTGTTGTCCAGGGATAGATATTACCTCTGTAGAATCTTCAACATTCTTTTCTTTTGTCTCGGTAATGGCCAACCCTCCCAACACAGTGGGAAGACATATTCTCCTATGCTCTTGGAAACTTAACACAGCTACTGCGTCTTCGGGTGTTAGCGATTGGATCCGGGCTAACACCTCTTCAAAAGATTTCGCTCCTCGAAAAATGTCGTCCGAGGGGGAATTCTTATGTTCGAATCTCTTAAGCCCAACATGAGCCAGATGATTTCTTATGACTTTCTGTGGATCATGTTTTTTAATCTCAATGGAGGCGAACTTCAGGTCCTCCAGGGCAGCAGCCTCAGCTTTGGCATGCCCAAAATCTAATAAAGAATATGAATTCATTCTAATGGGAAAAGAAGGCCATACCTTCTTTGAATAGCCCTTGAGCTCCTTGCTTGCGCCCCCGATTACTGTTTTCCATGCAACTTCACGACAAGCTAGTTTATCGGGAATGAACAAAGGTAGCGCATGAGGGGGAACAAAAGCCCCAAAAACTCTGATGTATGAGAACTCTGCTTCAACATACCAATCTGCGATGCCACTCAAACCTGTTGAAACGCTATCCGATATGCGAGGTGGCGAGTGACCAAAAATATTGATGTGCAGGGGCACCATCACCCAATTGAAAATCTCATATGGGAACTTTCCAGCTTTATTTTCCCATAATTTATCATGATATTCGTGCACTGGTTTTTCTTGGGTTGGAGTCCAAGCCCAATTCATCAAGGGGAAAGGCGTCATGGAATATATTGCATCCATGATATATGCCGACATGTAAAACACTGAGGGTTTCCCACCTGCCTTTGTTTCCCGATACTCTATGATCCTGTTGGCCAAGCTATCTGAGAGAATCTTTTCCCAATTGAAAGAGAAACCTTCAGCGACCCGAAATATGAGAGGCACCCAAGAAACATAGAAATGTGAGGTATCTTCTCACCCGAACAAACGACATGTCATCATGGCCACATACTTGTATTGTGGCTCTAGCGAAGTAATTGAATACACACCCTTGTCATTCACTCTGAATGTCGCGGAGCGCGAAACCCAATCCTTTATCAAACCTGGCATAGTTTTGTCATATTCTATGCACTCCTTATTTTTGAATTCTTCCAAGAAATCTGCACTGTATGTATATTTAGATGTGGAAGCCAGCTTATACATGCTTTGTAAATGCTCGGGCCGGAAAGTTCCGATAGTCACTCGCTGACTATTCATAATTGTTCTGGTAGGTAGGTCCACATGATCCAAACCCCAGCGGATCATGTCACAGTAAGGAAGCAACTGGGGCCTGGTTGCTATTCTGTTCATCCCTGACTGGACAACTATCTTATACTTAGTGTGTAAATCGTCTCTTTCGTTGCCGTCAGAATCATCTGAGTAATCAACTAATTCTCCCTGCAGAGCATTGAACACATACGACGAGTCGGGAATCGATTCGACACTTCGGGGTGAAGTGTTGGAGACATTGTCTGAGCTCTGGCTTGTAACTTCGACATTTGTCTTCGTCGCTCTCCGCGGAGCCATGAATGTTGCTTTCTTTTTCTCTCTTCTGTGATAAACCTGCGTATACATGCAGAAGTCAATCCAAATTCAAAAATGATGAGCTCTGCTTGCTTATGAAAAAAGTTTTCATTATAAAAAAAATGAGACTCCCGTATATATTTGAAACTTCTGTAATCTCCGTAATAAGTCTATCCAATCGCAATTAACAACACATTGATTGTGTAAAAATCCGATCTATATTTGTAGATTTACCCTAATCATCTACTAATGTCATCAATGTTTGGCGGCTTGCCAGTCAGCTGGAGTATGAAAAGAAAAAGTTTCCTCGGGAAATGTGCAAGCCTCGATGCGCGGGACCTATCTCGTTATAATTTAAATTATTCAAAATATAGCAACGTTAAAGATCTTTCTCGCTTTTCGCTGCATCGGGGATTTCCCTTTAACATTTTAAGTTTTCAACTTGCGAGACTGCGAGTACCAATTTTGATTTAAGAGATAATCATGATTTAAAGCATGATTAATTTCCTAATCATTTTACTCGCAGTATCGCGACTCGAAATTTCGAAGATAAAATTTCGGGAGATTAGTATGTCAAGTTACGAAACTGCGAGAAATCGACACTTAAGACTTAATTAGGGTTAAGAGAAATTGGATTAGGTGACTAATTAATCTTACTATAATCGCATCGTGGTTTCGTGAGTCGGAGTTTCAGACTTCATGATTTTCGAAAAGATAGCGCTGAGGCGCGAAACCCCGACAACGTCAAATCAAAAGTTAAATGTTTTTACCCTAGTTAGTGATTCGGGCAGAAAAATAAAAACGACTTCGTCATTTCGTGACTTGAGACTTATGAACTCAAGGATTTCAAGTTTCTGACTTGCGAGATCGAGAAATAAAGACAAAAAGGTTGAACGTTTAGTACAAAAACAGACTTGTTTTAAGGGGAGAGAAAAAACATCGTTGCTTTTTTCGACAAGGTTGTAAAAAATTCTTTTCAAAGTTCCGGGGGAAATTTTCAAAAGGCCATCTTTAGGTTTCAAGTGTCAAAGACTGAAAAATGTGAAAGGTTATAAATCAGTTAAGGGCGGCTCCAACATAGGCTCCAACTAGGGATCACGCCTCCTTGTGAGGCGTGAAGAACAGTAGACCAGGTGCCAATATTGGGTAAATGGAGTCACAAGCTAAAATCAACAGAAAACTCAAGGAAAAAGATAGAAGGGAGGGAAAAGATTCGTTTTGTACTTCAAGAAGTTTTTTCCGAACTCAGATACTCTTTCCAAACACGACCGAAGTCACTTTCACAAATTTCCCTTTCTCACTACTAACTTAGGAGACACTTTAAGACAGTCAAAACGACCCTAGGATATTCAACAAATCTTACGATTCTCAGCTTGCATTAAAAGATTGCTATTATACAATTTTAAATTGGGAAGTCCCATCGGAATTTTGGGGAAATGATCAGGCTTTCAGAAAGTGTTGGTTACCAGAGTAGATTGATATTTATGTGTAACAACCTTACAGATCTCTCAGACATTGCTTCACTGCCAGCGAGCCTGTTCAGTACCCCAGTGAAGTTGTCTGAACCCTTTTTTACTGAATTGCTTTTCACCACTTCGGAAAATATTTATGCGTTTAAACGCTAAGACGAGGGCAATCATTTCTGAATTTCCTTTCATCGTTTTAATGGACTAGGTGGGGGAAATCATTTCTAAATTTCCTTTCACCACCTGTCTTAGTATTTATTTTTAAAACACGAAGATGGGAGCAATCAGTTTTTATCAGGGCTGAGATCTGCGTAATATTTTTTATCAGAGGTATGTCCACTTATTATGATTACTCAGTATCAACCTTCCTTTGAACCTCACAAGACCTTTGGTTCTTAGGGAGATAGGGGAGGATAATAAAATTTTAAGGAACATCCTTTTCAAGCAAGCTTTGATTTTTCCGATGCTGTTGAAAAACCTAGGAAAGTTAGGATTGCTATAAACGTCCCTTAGCTTATCAGAAGATCAAGCAGTTGTGAAGACCAACTTTCTTATTAATATCTGCTTCGGAATCTCTGAGGTTTAAAACAGAAAACCTTTACCCCTTCACAAAGACTAGGGAAGATAGTGACTCGCTAAAAGTTAGGCCCAAATATAGACAGAAAACGAGGCATCAATTCAATGGATTATTATACAAAGGGTCTCAACAGTTCGGGACTGGTTTTTGAATATATATTTAGGAACAAAAATTATGAGTGACTACTTTTAGGTTCAATGTACTCATTTTATTTGAAGATTATGAAACCAGAAATATTCCTGTTATCTAACCTTTTGTATTGCAAATTTGAAAAATGTTACCTTAGTTTGCTTAAACAACCTTTCATGAACTGTTTATTGAGAAAACTCACCTCTGTCTTTTCTTTTCAATTTCTTTGTGGGTTATGAATTTTCTTATGTATCACCTGTTTTATGTCGTTCTATTCCCAACATCGACCTGCATATTATTCTTTCAACTAGTTTCGCCTGTAACTGGAATGCTACAACAACCAATACAAATTTTATTGAAAAATGTGTTGAGTGTTTAGGAACGAAAACCAAAAAATTTAAAGTAAATGTTTGATCGTAAACATAAATATGTACAAAAACTCATAATAAAATTTATTTATTTACAAATATATACATATAATTTCCTATTTCATTTTATTTCATTTTATCCGACGACTATCACGTCATGTAGTGCTTTAAGTATCGCCCGTTGATCGGGGCGCTGAGAACTTCTCCATCAATATTTTCCAGA
>ML785414.1:157560-185168 GCA_009831015.1 Picea engelmannii
TATACATATAATTTCCTATTTCATTTTATTTCATTTTATCCGACGACTATCACGTCATGTAGTGCTTTAAGTATCGCCCGTTGATCGGGGCGCTGAGAACTTCTCCATCAATATTTTCCAGAAGAAAGGAATTCTTTCCTTCTGAGGCCGAGACCCTGAATGGTCCATACCAAAGGTGATCAAATTTGCCATTCTTAGCGGCTTCTTCCCTTCTCGCATCCCATCTTAACACTAAATCACCTGGGAAGAATTCTCTGTTCTTTGCCTTAATGTCGAACAATGCTTTCATATCGTCCTGGTATTTCTTCATTTTCTCATCAACCTCTACTCTGTGTTGTTGAACCTCGATTAGCTGATTAATTCTCTTGGTTACATGATTGGGTTCTTCATTCTGATCCTGCCATAATTTCATCACTGGCAACGCTAAGTTTATAGGCAGAACCATGTCGGTGCCATAGACCAACTGGAAAGGCGAAATGCCAATAGACCTTTTAGTGCTGATGCGATTTGCCCACAACGCGTACCTCAAATGCACATGCCAGGACCTTTTGTTTTTATCCAGTACTTTTTTGATTACGTTTACCAGGCTCTTGTTAGATGATTCGGCCAATCCGTTTCCCTGGGGGTAATAAGCAGTGGAATGGCCGAGAACGATACTGTACTTTTGGCAGAAATTGATCATAGCCATGGATTTGAAGGCCTGGGCGTTGTCGGTAACAATCTTTCGGGGACACCCGAATATCGACAAGATGTTATCTTCCATGAAGTCAATCACTATCGAGTCTGTTGCCCTTTTGGTTGGAATTGCTTCCACCCACTTTGTAAAATAATCAGTGGCTGTTAAGATCCACTTATGTTGAGCACTGGAATTGGGATTAATTTCCCCTATGAAGTCTAATCCCCATTGTTGAAATGGGGCTTCAGTTTTGACTGGAACGAGTGGTAGTGCAGGGATTTTCTGCTTACCAACGAATATTTGACATGAGTAACAGGCGCGTACTTTGGCATTGACATCCGAAAATAGTTTTGGCCAATAGTATCCGGCCCTCAGGATCTTGTAGGCTGTGGCTCTCCATGCATGGTGTCCTCCACAGATTCCTTCATGAAATTCTTCCATAACCCGTGGAGTTTCCGACTCAACCAAACAGACTAGTAAGAACTCGAGTGGATCCTTCCAATATAGTTGATTTTCGGAGATGCAATATTTTGCAGCGTGGAGTTTTAAAGTTCTGCATTTGGTTGGTGTTAGTCCATCTGGGCATTTCAGGTTTAACAAATAGAAAACTATATCTTTATACCATCCTGACGACACGAATTTTTCTTCCACCTTGCTTGGATGTGTCTGGTCATCCGGCTCTTGCAAATGTGTGTCTCCATCTTCCCCTTGTAGGCAATTGATGTCAAGAGCTCTAAGGTTCGATTCAGCCAAGAGTTTGGCCAGACCCTGCCCTTTTATTAATTTAGTAGGCTTGACTTCCAGATCAAATTCTTGTATTTTAGCGAGCCAGCGCCCTCGTTTTCCATCACTATTTGGCTGTACCAATATATCTTTCACAGCACTGGTTGGTACGTACGCGATAATTTTTGAATGCAAGATGTAAGTTCTGAATGCCTTAAGCGCTTTCACCATTGCGTATGCCTGTTTTTCTATTATATCATATTTTAGTTCGGCGTCTCTAAGGATTTTGCTAAAAAACACGATCGGGCGTTCAAAGCCTTCATCATATTTTTGCAGTAATACCGCGGCGATAGTATGTTCAGAAGCGAACGAGAAGATGAGGAAATCGTTTAAGTAATTTGGGCTTATTAACACAGGTGCTTCACTGATGAATTTTTTAATATGCTCGAATGACGCTTTAGCCTCGGTCGTCCAATTTACTCTGCTATCCTTTTTCATCATTCCTGTGATCAATTTGACAACTCAACAAAATTTGGTACAAACCTTCATAAAAAATTTATTGTACCTAAGAAAGATTGAATTTCTTTTACGTTCCTAGGAATCCTGATAGTTTGTATTGCTTCAACCCTCTTAGGATCGATCCTGATCCCATATTTAGATACGACATGCCCCAGAATCTTACCTTCTTGCATATCGAAATGTGATTTCTTTGGGTTCAAAGATAGGCCATACCTGTGGCATTTTTTGAAAGTTTGTTTTAAATGGATCAAATGTTCTTCATCGGTTTTAGAGAAAACCATTAAATCGTCAAGGTAGATTATTACGAAATTGTCTCTTTCTCCGACGAAAGCGATGTCCATAGCGCGTTGGAATGTAGCTCCTGCATTCATCAAACCAAAAGGCATTTGATCATACATGAATGTACCCCATGGTGTGGTGAAAGCGGTTTTTTCTCTGTCTAGCTCGTTCATGGCGATTTGGTTATACCCAGAAAACCCATCTATCATAGACATTCGATTCGCTCCAACTACCCTTTCCAGGACGTGGTCCATTTTGGGAAGCAAATAATTATCCTTAAGAGAGGACCTGTTCAAGTTCCGGAAATCCACACATAGTCTGATTTCTCCATTCTTTTTTTCTGACAGGGACTAAATTTGCTACCCAGTCTGAGTACCTTAGTGGTACAATTATTTTTGCGTCTAAAAGCTTCTTAACTTCCTTTTCAATGATGGGCAACAAAATGGGGTTAAATTGCCTAAGCTTTTGCCTAAAAGGCTTGACCCCGGGCTTCAATGGTATCTTGTGCTCAACTACGGAAGTATCATACGTTCGAAGTTCTTCATAGGACGAGGAGAAAACATCTGTATACTGTTTGAGTAGGTCTCTGTATTGGTATTTTACCTTGGGAGGGAGGAACTTAGATATCTTTACTATCCTAGCTTCTTTTTCAGTTCCTATGTCGCAATCCTCCACTTCTTCTGGTTGGGGCTGCAAAGTGGATTTCATAGGTATGTTTTTCTGATCGAAGAGTCTTTCTAAAGGAATTAAGCCTTTCGGGGTCTGATTGTTTTTAATGATCAACATGCGATGATCTGCTATTTTATCTCGAAAGGTTTCAGGATCTTCACCCTCTTGCATAATCCACATCGGGTCGTTTTGGTTTTCTTGGTCTGGATAAGTTTCAGAGAACTCACCTATTGCCATAAGAAATCTCTAAATTTGCTCATCATCTTCAAAGATCTGCCAGTGTCTGACATTATCAGGTATAGAGGGTTTATATCTGATTTCAATATGATATTTCAGTTTAACGTTTGTGGGAGGAGAAAAGGTTGAGGCTACCTTAGCCAATGCGTCAGCATGTAGATTCTTTGTGCGAGGAATAAAATGGACTTTTATAGATGAGAACAAATTTTCCATCAAATACCAAGCGCAATTTCTGTATGTTCTTAGTCTGGGATGCTTGGCTTAGTATTGTCGGTTTATTTGTCTTACTATCAATTCCGCGTCACCGTAAACCTCCAAGTTTTTTATATTTAACTTCTTTGTAGCCTTTAAACCTAAGATTAATGCTTCATACTCACATACGTTATTGGTGTAATCTATATCCCACTGCAAACGATATGAGAAAGGAACAATAAACTTACCTTCAGGCACTACTAAAAGTATGCCAACACCAGCTCCTTCAGAAGACGAAGCGCCATCGAAGTACATGTTCCAGATACAACTTTTTCATAGTTCTTCAGTCAAGGGGTTAAGCTCTTCTTGCTTCATATCAAGTTCTTTTGGACACCCATCCAAACCATCATCGAAAGACAATATGCAATTTCCCAGATCTTGGGCCGCAACATAAATGGGAAAATTATTTGGATTCTGAGGATCACTGACAGTATATGCCAATCTTGTTTCTTTGTACAACCGGGTAAACTGACCACCGAATACAGGAATTGTGGAATATGACATGTCCAATTGTAGAGAACCCCCCAACTTGTCTCCCCATGATCTAGATAACAACATACCATATTTGGGAGGGATATCTGCAATGACCACATCCATCAAGACACTCTTGACCGGGACCTGAGCCAGGGTAACAACCAGATCTTTTATCATCCCCATACATTTAACCTTTCTCGAATCGAAAGAGTATAGATCTCCATAGGGTCTAATGATCTGGAGGCCCAACCTCTCCATTATAATTTTGGGCATAACATTATGAGAAGCCCTGGAGTCTAACATACAGTTATGCAGTAACAGATCATGTATATTCAGGGTGATATAGAAAGGTGCGACATTATCTTTAGATCCCTCAAAATGAGGACCAAAGGTGATGTTAGGTCTGTCGTCTTCTAGGTTGATAACATCAGAATGACTTTCTGACTGATGGACACCCATGATTTTGGCGATTTTCTTCCGATAAGTGGGGTTTTTTGCTAATTCTACCAAAGGAATCGGTATCTTAATTTTATTTAGTTCATTTTCGAAATTGAAAGATAAATTTACCTTGTTTGTTTCTTTGGTTAAGACTTCCAAGATTTTATTTTCCGACTTATTTGTCTGGACTTCTTTATCACTCGTGATTTTAGCCGAAGGTATAACTTTATCTACTAGTTCAGTTTCCTTTGTTTGGGTTTCAACTTTTTTCACGTTGGATTCTTGAGTTTTTGCTACTTTGATTTTATTGCTGGGTAACAATGTTTCTTCCGAAGGAGGTTCATGAGCCTGACCCCTTTGAAGGATTCTTTTAGGTTGGTCAGTTGAGGTGGCCTTATTTTTTGATCTTAGATTGTATTTGGGTTGAAAATCAGTCGCTATCATTTCGGTTTCTGGTTGAGATACACAGAGGTCAGGATGATCACTTTATTCATCTTGATTAGAAGGTTGAGAAGTATTTAAAGATTTCTCATAGTCTTCTTTGGTCAAGAATGACTGGGGACATTCATCACCGAAACACGCAACTTCATCTTTCGAATTTCCGAAATCTTGGAGGTCATTTGCCCCTATAAAATTTTTGTTTTTTAGTGGAGCTTGTATTTTTTGATCTTCATTCTTTATTTGCATTTGTTGATTTTGGGGATTTGGGTTTCTCCTGAAGTCCCTTTTGTTAGAAGAATTAGCTTTAGCCCGATCCAACTCCATCCTGGAGATTTTTTTAGAGAGTTCTTTAATTATTCGGGCCATATCATCTACTCTGTCATCAGTATATCTATTTGACCCCGAAGGACCCGCTGGTTCCCTAAAGCGTCTATTTTCTTGGTTGACTATTTCTAGTTTAGTCTTTAACTTGCCTGAAACCATCATATTAGATTCTATTTCAACAACATCGTCTCGCATTCTATTTAGGGTGGCTCCTCTTCTTTCTCGCAAAAGTAGGGCAAAATCAGGTTCGAAAGTTCCCGCAAAGGTTACTTTGGCTGAGGGTTCAGAAGGTTTAACAGCGGCTGGAATTTTATTATAAAGTTTGTTAAATCTCAGGATAAATTCCATAACGGTTTCTGAGTTCTTTTTCTTTAGGGACCCAAACTCGGTAAGGTAATATAGGTGATCCTTTCGCTCTCCCCATTGTCTGAGGAAAGAATCTTCCAAAGCATCATATGTCCGAATAGAAGCCACGGGAAGGCTCCTAAAACAAGTTCGGACTTGTCCTTCAAAGGTCTGGACAAGTAGTCTCGAATAGACATCCTCGTGCTCAATACCACAGATGTCTGTGAACTGGTCAAAAAAGTTTATATGTTCAGCTGCGGTTAGATCTCCCTCCCCGGTGAACTTAGGAATATTTTTAATGTAGTTGTCAGGTAAATCATGGAGGTGAACGGGTAAAATTAGGGGAGCGTATCTCACTGCTACTTTTGTAAATAATCTGGGAGGAGGGACATTCGTTTGTCCTCCACCTCCTCCTCCGACGCTTGCCATTGACTTGGGAATAGGAAATGAGGGTGTAACACACTCTTTTGAATTGGGTGAAACTGGGAAATTCTGTTGAAGAAAGGCTGGTGTGTCAAATGACAACGATCTTTCTAAAGGACCTTTTCCCTTGTTTATAGATGGGAAATTCTGATGGATATCACTCCTAAATTTAGAGTAGTCTGTTTTCGGATCTCTGGTATTAGACAGAGGGCTGTAGGAAGTAGGAGGTTCTGAAGGGCATTTAATCTTTAAAAGTGGGTTTTTGGGCTTGTGAAAGGTAGCGGTTGCCTTAGACGAGCCTCTCGCTCTTGAAATTTTTTCAAGATCATTAATAGGCGTAATCAACTTGCCATCCGGGTTCTGTCTGGTATTCCTTCTACCAGACGCCAGTTTGTGTTTTAGTGGAGTTTCCAAGTGAAATATTTAAACAAGCCTTAAAATGGTGTGCACTCTATGTTCACTATCAAAGAGTAACACTATCAACGAAATAGTTTGTCGTTTTCCCAGGGAAAAGATTTCATAACTTCGTTCCCCAACAACGGCGCCAGAAAGATGTTGTTCATGAGTCTGTACTTAAGGCTTTGAAGTACAGTGTCAAGGCATCCGAAAGTATACTAAAGGTTGATAAAGGATTATACTAACCTTCGGTATGGGAAACTAATGAGGATTTCTACGTTCTCATTCTCTAGCTTCCAACTGTTCCTGGGTAGTGATATCTTGTTCAATGGTTTCCCATGAAAATTCCAATTCCTCCCGGGTGTTCGCAATTTTAAGGATTATGTCAAAAAGATTTAAAGCGATATGTATTTGGTTGGATAGTCCGGGTGGAATATTTGGTTGGGTTGCTGTAGGAACAATCATTGAGGAATAGTACCAATATGGAAAATGATTTAAACAAAATATTTCAATGCTGTTTTAATTTGATTAAAATAAAGAGAAATTTTTTGCACGGAGAACGAAATAAGAATGAAAACTGAGGGCCCTTTCCCGTAACTGTATTATTTTTTGTAAAAATATGTGGGGTGAGAGAAAGACATTTTAGCTGTAGATAACGTAGGATTACTGTCAATATAAAACTCACACATACACAGAAGAAGAAATTGACATAGTGTAAATAAATATGAAATTCTGTAAATGTAAATTGGTCTTACACCCGCTAATAGCTGGTGCAGAGGAAAGACAAGAAACAATTACAGAAAACTGAAATACTTTCACTATAGTAGTGGTCATACTAAATTATAGTCATACACATCAATTATGAAGAGTGAAATGAAATGAAACAAGAAACATAACGAAACAAACTTGCAACACAGTCGTGACGGAATCAAGAATCTTCGAATTTGCTTTTATTAACTTCTCCAATGCAAAACTCTATTACAATATTTCCCCCAAAAAGTCCAGCCTTTGGTTCTTCTTTTGGTGATCTATTTATACAAATTTTCCCTTCCCTACTCCTATTTTCAAAAAGTGCCAGGTGCTTGCTTTTATGTGATTCAGTGCAATATTATACATATGTCCATAAACTGGATACAAGCTATGAAGGTTCCACTTGGCAGCTGTGAGGAGCGAAATCACTCCATCTCTTCTACTCTATTTTCAAAAAGGGCCAGGTGCTTGTGTTTGCATGGATTCAATGCATATCATACACCTATCCACGAACTGGGATACAAGATGTGATGGCTCTGCTTGACAGCAGGCCTCAGCGAAATAGCACTCTCGAGGCAACTGTGGAAGTTTATTACCTATTTGTGCATCAATGATGTGAAGAGCGCTGAGATATGCGCTCAGTTGAATCAAGTGTTTATCAACTTGAGCCATATCTACCCTGTCCATCTTAGAGATATGCATCGAATCCGTTTCATTCTTTTCCTTTAGATCGAGGGAGATCTGACCTACGTTCATTTGCCTTAGCGTCTCTGAGTCACCTCCATTATCCATTTCTAGCAGCTCGCCATTTATGGCAGTGAAGGCTTCTTCTAACGAATAGGTTACTTTTTTAGCCTGTTCCTTGCTCAAGGCAATATTATGTTCCCAATATTTTAACAAAAAATTACCTCTTCTTTTTTCTGCGATGGTGAGCCCTGGAGAATCTGTGGAAAACCTGTTGTTGGTAGCTATCACTGCCTCTTGAAAGGCCACCCGAGCAGCTTCAACTTTCTTTTCTCTGGCATTTAGATTCTTGGAAATCTGATGCATCGACAGGCAATCTTCTTGAATTACTCTAACCTTGCCCAGCAGATTCTGCTGTACAGAAGAGATCCTGCCTCTGATATCAATCGCTCGGAAATTAAACCCCGCGACGTCGATCATTTTGCTTTCAGTAACCTCTACTTGATCATGTAGCTCTGTGATCATATTCCTCTGCTGACCAGCCTGCACCCGACCTTCTCGGATCACCAAATGTGCTTGCTCCAGCTTGACTTTGAGCGTTTCTATCTCATTTTTATCCGCCAATCTAGCATGTTCCATCTCTATGTTGGCCTGGCCCTTGGCATTTTCTGTGGCTGTAGCCAACCTGGCCTTGAGGGTCCTGATGAGGCGATTCTTTCTTTTCAATTGGAGATTCATCTGCCCAACCGAGAATTGATTTTCCGAAGCGTAGGCGCCCAGTGTTCCAGTGATTTCAGTAGCAAGATGGTCACTTTTGTTGCTCTTGCCATCTGTCATGATTTTGTATTTTTTGACAGTGGACTCTCCTTCTTGATAAAATTCTTGCTTCACTACAACTTTTCTCTTTTTGTCAAAAAAGAACTCATTAGGAGGGAGTTCCTCTGCCCTTATAGGTCTCAGTTCTTCACCAAATATCCATCCCTCGCTAACGTCTCCCTGTGTCGACTGCAAGGGTGTGACAGAGGAGATGGGTTTTCCTATTTGCTTTGTTGATTCTGTTGGAGTGTTGACAGGGTTCTGTTCTTTTGGTGTAATTGGGGATTCCTTTTCAGTCTCTGCTATCTGCTTTTTCGGTGTGTCTGGAATTTTTCCTTCAACCTCCGAACTCGCTTTTCTTGGCGGGTCTAGAGTCATTCCCTCAGCCTCTGAAATCTGTTTTCTTGGAGGATCTGGAGTCCTTTCTTTTGTTTTGGGATTACTCGTTTGCTCCTCCTCAGGTTGTTGTCCAAGGATAGATATTACCTCTGTAGAATCTTCAGCATTCTTTTCTTTTGTCTCGGTAATGGCCAACCCTCCCAACACAGTGGGAAGACATCTTCTCCTACACTCTTGGAATCTTAACACAGCTGCTGCGTCTTCGGGTGTTAGCGATTGGATCCGGGCTAACACCTCTTCATAAGATTTCGCTCCTCAGAAAATGTCGTCCGAGGGGGAATTCTCATGTTCGAATCTCTTAAGCCCAACATGAGCCAGATGATTGCTTACGACTTTCTATGGATCATGTTTTTTAATCTCAATGGAGGCCAACTTCAAGTCCTCCAGGGCAGTAGCCTCGGCTTTGGCATGCCTAAAATATAATAAAGAATATGAATTCATTCGAATGGGAAAAGAAGGCCATACCTTCTTTGAATAGCCCTTGAGCTCCTTGCTTACACCCCCGATTACTGTTTTCCATGCAACTTCACAACAAGCTAGTTTATCGGGAATGAACAAAGGTAGCGCATGAGGGGGAACAGAAGCCCTGAAAACTCTGATGTATGAGAACTCTGCTTCAACATACCAATCTGCGATGCCACTCAAACCTGTTGAAACGCTATCCGATATGCGAGGTGGCGAGTGACCAAAAATATTGATGTGCAGGGGCACCATCACCCAATTGAAAATCTCATATGGGAACTTTCCAGCTTTATTTTCCCATAATTTATCATGATATTCGTGCACTGGTTTTTCTTGGGTTGGAGTCCAAGCCGAATTCATCAAGGGGAAAGGTGTCATGGAACATATTGCATCCATGATATATGCCGACATGTAAAACGCTGAGGGTTTCCCACCTGCCTTTTTTTCCCGATACTCTATGATTCTGTTGGCCAAGCTATCTGAGAGCATCTTTGCCCAATTGAAAGAGAAACCTTCAGCGACCCGAAATATGAGAGGCACCCAAGAAACATAGAAATGCGAGGTATCCTCTCGCCCGAACAAACGACATGTCATCATGGCCACATACTTGTATAGTGGCTCTAGCGAAGCAATTGAATACACACCCTTTTCATTCACTCTGAATGTCGCAGAGCGCGAAACCCAATCCTTTATCAAACCTGGCATAGTTTTGTCGTATTCTATGCACTCCTTCTTTTTGAATTCTTCCAAGAAATCCTCACCGTATGTATATTCAGATGTGGAAGGAAGCTTATACATGCTTTGTAAATGCTCGGGCTGGAAAGTTCCGATAGTCACTCGCTGACTATTCATAATTGTTCTGGTAGGCAGGTCCACATGATCCAAAGCCCAGTGGATCATGTCATAGTAAGGAAGCAACCGGGGCTTGGTTGCTATTCTGTGCATCCCTGACTGGACAACTATCTTATACTTAGTGTGTAAATCGTCTCTTTCGTTTCCATCAGAATCATCTGAGTAATCAACTAATTCTGCCTGCAGATCATTGAACACATACGACGAGTCGGGAATCGATTCGACACTTCGGGGTGAAGTGTCGTAGACATTGTCTGAGCTCTAGCTTGTAACTTCGACATTTGTCTTTGTCGCTCTCCCCGGAGCCATGACTGTTGCTTGCTTTTTAGCTCGTCTGTGATAAACCTGCATATACATGCATAAGTCAATCCAAATTCGAAAATGATGAGCTCTGCTTGCTTATGAAAAAAAAATTCATTATAAAAAAATGAGACTCCTGTATATATTTGAAACTTCTGTAATCTCCGTAATAAGTCTGTCCAATCGCAATTAACAACACATTGATTGCGTAAAAATCCGATCTACTTTATTCGTAGAGTTACCCTAATCATATACTAATGTCATCAATGTTTGGCGGCTTTCTAGTCAACCGGAGTATAAAAAGAAAAAAGTTTCCTCGGGAAATGTGCAAGCCTCGATGCGCGGGACCTATCTCGTTATAATTTAAATTATTCAAAATATAGCAACGTTAAAGATCTTTCTCGATTTTTGTTGCATCGGGGATTTCCATTTAACATTTTAAGTTTTCAACTTGCGAGACTGTGAGTACCGATTTTGATTTAAGAGATAATCGTGATTTAAAGCATGATTAATTTCCTAATCATTTTACTCGTGGTATTGCGACTCGGAATTTCGAAGATAAAATTTCTAGAGATTAGTATGCCGAGTTACGAAACTGCGAGAAATCGACACTTAAGACTTAATTAGGGTTAAGAGAACTTGGATTAGGTGAATAATTAATCATACTATAATCGCATCTTGGTTTCGTGAGTCGTAGTTTCAGACTTCATGATTTTCAAAAAGATAGCGCCGAGGCGCGAAACCCCGACAACGTCAAATCAAAAGTTAAATGTTTTTACCCTAGTTAGTGCTTCGGGCGGAAAAATAAAAATGACTTCGTCATTTCGTGACTTGAGACGTATGAACTCAAGGATTTGAAGTTTCCGACTTGCTAGATCCCGAAATAAAGCCAAAAAGGTTGAACGTTTAGTACAAAAGCGGACTTGTTTTAAGGGGAGAGAAAAAACATCGCTGCTTTTTTTGACAAGGTTGTAAAAAATTCTTTTCAAAGTTCCGGGGGAAAAATTCAAAAGGCCATCTTTAGATTTCAAGTGTCAAAGACTGAAAAATTTGAAAGGTTATAAATCGGTTAAGGGCGGCTCCAACAGGATCCAAGCCCTCCTCTGAGATATTTGATCATACTCCAGTCATTGAAAAATTACAACAGGAAAATGTTCAACTACTTCAATAGTTGGAAGAGAGGAAGACCATGGATAGGCATCTCCACCATGCAATATAGTATTACAAGAAAAGGTGAATTCCCTCCAACGATTGGTTGATCAAATTACCAATGACAATCATAGCCTCCATTCAAAATTGAAACACTACAAGAGGGCCAAGACAAAGTCTTTCGGGCAAGAAGGTTCTGAAGCTAATCCATCCCCTTCTCAGCAAGTCTAGTCATATTGGGTAATTCATTTTTGTTTGTAGTGGGACCTGCAAATCCTTAGGCGTGGGGTAATGTTGGGCTTGTGTTTTGGTTGTTTTTTGATGATGATTAAATCCTTTTTGCACTGATATTATATATGTTATTGATCATTTTGAAGAATTTTTCGAAGGATTTTGTATCAATTCATCATGGATTTATAACAAGTATGTGTAATTGATGTTTTTCAATGGTTTTGAGTTAGATTCAGTTCCATTTGATGATTATGAGGATCTAATGTGTGATCTGTGTGTCACAGGGAAAATTCACAATGCAATTTTCCATCTAGTATCTCGTTCGACACTCCATCTAGCACCTGATCCGGTACTTTATCTGGCACTACATCTGACACACGATCCAGTACTTGGAGCGTAGGTGAGTTGGCGATTGGCTTATTGGAGGCATGTGTTGGGTGAATCGATGACCTAGGTTTTGTTCCCCCTCGTGGCCTCCAACTACTGAGCTCTTAACATCTCAGATTAAGAAGTTATGTCGATCATTGAGTGGCTCATTAAGTTTCTAGAAGCCAATGGAAGTTAGAGCGCATTTAATGGGATTTACCATTTTTAGAGTAGGTCGACCCTTCCAGTGGTTGACCTCTCAAACTGTAATCATTATAAATACCACCAGTAGTGGCCATACCAAGAACACGAATTTTAAGAATACATTTTGTTGTATAATTCAGACATCTCTACAAACTTGTGTTTAAGACTGCGTTTTTTAATTTAATGATAGAACTATGTTGATTGAGCTTGCGATTTGTTGTTGCGGAGTAGCCACGACTTGTTGGGGGGCCCACCAGTGGTCAGGGTGAATACTTATATCGATAAACTGTGCATTTCAGTTGTGTATTTATAATTCAGTTTATTTCTCTGTTTATGTATTTTGTAATTCTACATGTTGTATGTGTTGTTTACAATTTAATTGTTTAACTCCTCTTTTGTAGGTTGCTTGTAGGAGATAGTTATATATTATGTTGTGTCTTTTATTTCTTAGTGAATGGATTGCAAGCTACTAACTTCGTTGGTGTGTTAAAAGTTAAATTGATTTCTGTAGGCTGAAACAGAGTAGTCTTTAGAACAAAGTATTAGTTTAATACATAGTTTCTTTTGCAAGTTTCGATGGATTAATAGTTGCAAGCTTTTGTAATTGATTTAATTCTCATTTTTAGTTATTCTTTCATGAATCTATTTCATTTATCAATCTTGTTTTAGTGTGCTAGGATAGGAGTATAATTTGGATTATGTTCTTACAAGCATGTTAGTTTGAAATTCAAGTTTTTAAAGATAGGATTAAGCCCAGTTTAATTATGAAATTCCAGTTTTAGATATTGTTTTGGATGATGTTTCTATAAACATTCTAGTTTGAAATCTGAGTTTTTAATAATAGGATTAGCTTGGTTAATTTATGAGATCTCAGTTCTAGATTTTAATAGAAATTTTAATTAGAAGTTTGAATTTGAATTAAGGTTTTAATCATAAGTTTACAGTTTTGTGAATTTACTTGAGTTAGCATAAGAGTGCATTTGAATGAAGTATAATAGTGTTTTCTTATCATCGATGATTGATGCATGAAATTGAGAGATCACGTGGATTTTCAGGATATTTAATGTTTCTTATATGATGACAAAGATTTCGTTAGATTGCTTGAATCATACTTTTCATTTCTCCATAGAAGTCAATATTGAATTAATTCCTCTTGAATTATCACTAATTGTCAGATGCCATCGTGATGTTATTAGGTACCTAACACATAATCATCATCTTTGAGTTTCTTGTTATTGCAGATTAAGAATAGTTTTTGATTAATTTTTTAATATGGTCATGATGCTTTTGATTAAGTAGGTTAAGATTTCCCCTTTGCAGATTAGAGATGATTATGAGTTTTGTTTTAAGAATAGAGTTTACTTGTTGAATAGTTTTGATGAGTTTACTTACTAAATAAGTTAGTGATAGGTTAGCTGTTTGATTCCTTATTTGCCTAAAGATAAAATATCAGAGTATTTTACTTACTGTTGTTGTCTAAATTGAATAGATTAACTTGTTTAAAGTAGAGTTTGATTTTCTTCTTTAGGAATAATCCATTGATCCATTGTTTAAACTTGTTTAGGATAAATAGTTCAATTTATTTAATAGGGTTTGCTAACTGATAGTCTTTGCTTAGGTATATTAACCCTTAGTTATACCATCTCCTTAGTTACATCATACTTCCTCTAGCTTTTCTGCCTTGGCACATACAGTGCTACAACTCTAAGTTTACTTACCTTGGTTTGACAATTTAATTGAGGGATTTAGTGCATATAGAACACCCATCAATCACTAGCTAATGTGCATTGTCCTTGGGATCATCACCAGACTAGTGCATTACTCATGATTCCTTAATCTCCTCCTCAATTCACTATGTTTCAGTTAGTTAACTAAAGACCGAGAGACTAGTTAACTTAGACTAGGTGGCAGTTAACTCCCGTAACTTCCTGAGAGACTAGGATAGGTGGAAGTTTACTCTCTTAACTACTGGTGTGTGTCTAGATCACTCCAGACCACCACTATGGCTCATTGGCTTCTCTTCCAGTGCACATTTGTTGAGTTATATAGAGTATATCATGTGTAAATTATCATTCATTCATTTGGTTAATGAGAATTCTTCCATTCTTTCTCTCCTTCTCTTTTCTTCTATTTTATATACAACTGTGTATGTCAATTCCCATCTAGATATATTTTGTGTAGGTTCAACACATTTACAGAGAGAGGTATGCTTAGAGTGCAGTGAGGTTTTCTTATTTGAATTATCATTCATCCTCTATACTTTCGGCAGGGATTAACAAAATTGTTGGTAGTAGGGAGACTTGTGAAGCAGCAAAGGGATGAAGAAATGGTGATCTTTGTTGGTTCTCATAAGGTGAATGGTTTACTTATCAATTTGTTGTATTTAGGTCTGATGCAGGTTCTCGCCTTGTGTTATCACCACCATTGCTCCATTCCATTTTGGCTCAACGTTCTTCTTCTTTCGTTGTTGGTCATTCTATTGTAACTTTGTTCTGGAAAGGCTAAAGGATAAATACCTGGCCCAATTCTACGCAGAAACTTGTAAATTCCAAATATTCAAGAATTGTATAGGGATCACTTTTAAATAAAGATCAAAATCTTTTAAGCTTTGAAATTGTTTCTTTATTTATTTTCTTTTAAATCTCATTTTTCTTCATCTTTTTCTTAGTACAACACTTAAAAACTTAAAAAAATAAAACAAAATAATAAATTTATTACTTTTGTAAAAATATATATATAAGTTTCACTCGTTTTATTTTTTTTATTAGCTAGATTTAATATGTAAAAACCTTTTTTTTATTATTTTCTTTACTTTATTGTTTTAGTTCTCTTATTATTTATTATATTTTTAACTTTTAAATAATAATAAAAAAAGATATCACATCACTACAATGTTACTCTAATTTATTTTTGTAGTCTTTAAATTGATTTCTTGTTTAATAAACTTTTCTTTTAATTGACTCACTTTGGCATTAACGTATTTACATTAACTCTTCATTAGTTTTCTCTTAGTTTACTCTCTTACAAAATAAATAAATTTTTTTATTAAGTTAGGGTTTTCTTGTACATATTTTTCTTTAGTTGTTTAATTTCTTTTAAGTTTTGATTTAACCTTGTTATTTCAACTTTATGAACTCATACACATAAGTCAATAAAAAATTATAAAGTTGCAAAACTAAAAAAAAATATCAAATATTTGAAAAACAAATACAAAGAAAACATGCTTGGATTTTAGGTCAGAGGATATTTAGCCTAGAGTCTAATGTGTTTTCTTGTTGGGGCTCTAAACCCAGGGCGGCGTTACCATCTCTTCCCGCCTAGCCCCACAGGAGGTCAGGATATTGGTGTTGGCGAATCTTTAGTCCCTCGACATCAACAAGGGTTACATAGTTACATAGTCCCTCTACACCAAGATAACTTCTCAATGCTCATAGATTTTGTTAATGAATCTGCAACATTCTTCAAAATGTCCACCTTCATTAACAAAATTTTCTTTTCTTCAAACATGTCTCTCACAAAGTCATATTAAACATAAATATGTTTTTCCTTTGAATGATAAGTCGGGTTCTTTGCCAGAAAAATTGCACTATGAATGTTACAATCTATCCTTACAGCTTATTGTAGCAACCCAATACTTGAGTTCCTTGCCTGCATGAGTGGGTTCCATGTATTCAATTTTTTGTAGTTGAAAGTGCCACTACAGATTGTATTTTTCTCATCCAATTGATTGCTCCACCAAATATGTTAAACACATACCTGCTTGTAGATCTCCTATGATCCATATCTCCATCCTAGTCTGCATCCACAAAGCCATGTATCTCTGTCACTCTGTCCAATCCTGTTATTCCTTGGTAGCACAAGCCTTAGCTACCAATGCCTTGAAAATACTTGAAAACCCTCTTTACTTTTGTCCAATCCTCCTTCTCTGGTTTTGACATATACTTGCTCAAAACTCCCACTGCATGTTCAGTTTCCATTCTAGTACAAACCATTGCATACATCAAACTTCCAAGAACACTCGCATAAGGAACATGAGACATGTCCTCCTCCTCTTCTTGTGTCTCGGGACACTAATTCACAGATAAATTTACACCTACAAGAATAGGGACCCTGATCGACTTGCATTCTTGCATATTAAACCTCTGCAATATTGTGTCCACATATTTTCTCTGATTTAACCAGAGTTTCCTATTTTTCCAATCTCTTTTAATTTCCATGCCCAAACTAAAATTTGTAGCACCAAGATCCTTCATGTCAAATTTAGAGGACAACTGAGTTTTCACTTCCTAGATAATCTCCTTGTTATTTCCTATTAGCAACATGTCATCCACATACAATACCAAATAAATCAAATGATCACCAATTAATTTAAAATACACACAGTGATCCTCTTTGCTTTTTGTGAAGCCAGGGCTCAACATATAAGTATAAAATTTTTGAAACCACATCCTTGGTGATTGTTTTAAACCATAAATGGACTTTTTCAGTTTGCATAACAACTCCTTCTTTCCCTTCACAACAATACCTTTTAGCCACTTCATATAGATTTCTTCTTCCAGATCCCCATGTTGGAATGTTATCTTCACATCCATCTGTTCTACTTCAATATAAAATGAAAAAACAATAGATAATAGAATTCTAATAGAAGCTAACTTGGAAATACGAGAAAAAATATCACCAAAATCAATTCCCTCAACCTGGGAATAACCCTTTGCTACTAACTGAGCTTTGTATTTCTCCACTTTGCCTTCTGCATTCAACTTTTTTTTAAATACCCATTTGCTTCCAATGAGATTTCTTCTAGTCAACAACTCCACTAAATCCCAAGCCTCATTATTATCCAAGGATGTCATTTCTTCATCCATGGCCTTTTCCCATCGTTTTACATCCTACGAATCCACTACCTCCCTGATAGTTCTAGGATCATCATCAGTAACAGACAAATAAAAATTTGAAGGAAAATCAGGTGGAGTATACCTTTCCAGTTTCCTTCTTTCCCGAACCAAGCTCCTCAATAATGGAGTATGAGGATATTCTTCTTCCGATTCCTATTCTTTTGTAGATTCTAATTCATCATCCTTTAAATCAAACTCTATTTTCTATCGTTCTTCCTTACTTGGTAGGATTTCCTTTTTGACAACATCCTTCATTTCTCTAAATACCACAGCTCGAATATACACAACATTCTTAGTTTTTGGGTTCCAAAGCTTATAACCTTTAAGACCATCTTCATACCCAATAAATATACACTTTTTAGCCTTCTTATCTAGCTTACTCATGTTTTCCTTTGGAACATGAACATAGGATTCACAAGCAAATACCTTGAGATGTGTGAGAGAAGGTTTCTTACCAGTCCATACCTCTTGTGGAGTCTTTTCATCCAGTGCTGGAGAGGGTGATATGTTGACCATGTAACATGCATTACCCACTTCCTCTGCCCATAATTCTTTCCCTAACCTGACACCACTGAGCATGGAACTTTCTTTTTCCATCAACGTCTTGTTCATCCTTTCTGCAAGTCCATTATGTTGAGGTGTATATGGAGTAGTCTTCTGCCTTGCTATACCCAACTTCTTACAAAATTATTCAAATTCATTCCCACAAAACTCTCCAACATTATCTTTCCTCAACATCTTAATTCTTTTCTCTATTTTATTCTCAACAAGAGCCTCAAACTCTTTAAAACTGTCAAATAATTCATATTTCTTCCTGAGAAAATATATCCAAGTATTCCTCGAGAAGTCATATATAAATGAGGCATAGTACACTGATTTTCCCAATGATGGAACCGACACAGGTCCAAACACATTAGTGTGAACTAGCTATAAAATTCCTTCTGCCCTCATTGCACCAGAGGGGAATCTTACCCGATTCTACTGCCCATATACACAATGTTCATATAAATCAAAATCCAGAGAATAGTTAGACATACCTTCAACCATACCTTTACTGTTTAGTAGTCAAAGACCCTTCTCTCCGATATTCCCTAGTCTTTGATGCCACAACATAACCTTTTATCCAGATACTGTATGAGTTATTTCTTCTTCAACTCCAACACCAGGGACAATGAAAATAGTACACCCATCACTAATAGTTCTTCCTTGCATCTTATACAAAATTCCAAAATGAACTCCCTTCATCGACACCATTTCTCCTCGAACCATCTCACAGTTTTCCTTTTCAAATATTTTTTTTACCCCTACATCGTCCATTTTTCTTATATAAATCAAATTTTTGTCCAATCATGGGATGTGTAGAACACTAGGTAGTTTTCTAATCCTTCCATCTATGAGCCTCAACTTGAATTCTCCTCATCCTATGATTATGGTTGTCGAGTCATCACCTAGGAAAACATTACCTCCATCATAGCCTTTATATTCACAGAACCACTCCATGTGGGGAGCCATATGAAAGGATGCACCTGATTTAACAAACCATTCCTGATGATATACATGTGTTCTTGAAGAATCCAAGTACACATCCCCTCCTTCTTCCTTGGAGGTCTTTTCTTTTGTAGAAGGGGCTTATTCAAATCCCTTCTTCTTCTCAACTTTATATCTACACTACTTCTTGTAGTGCCCTTATTTTCCACATCTCCAACATACCTTTACAAAATTTCTATGAGATTTAGATCTACCCTTAGACTTAGATCTCCCACTTGAGGACTTAGATCTATTTCTTTAATGGGGGGCGTCCTCTTGCAAATAATGCATTTGTGCTCTATCCTTCTATGTTCTTCCATCTCAATCCTATGACAACAAGGATGAGAACACTTCATCAAAATTCAAGGTAGTTGTATTACTACCTATGGCCGCAACTAGACTATCCCATAAGCCTATTAAAGAGAACACTAAACTGATACACTTATCTTCATCTGAAATTTTAATCTCAACAGATACTAAGTGACTTACCACAGTATTGAAGGCGTTTAAATGGTTTTCCACTAAGTCTTCATCTCTCATCCTCAGGTTATACAAATTATTTCTTAGGAATAGTTTATTTACTAGGGACTTAGACTGATACAAATTCCCCAACTCATCCCATAAATCTTTGGTTGTAGCTTCCTCTAACACATTTAGTAATACTGAATCTCAGAGACATAGTCAGATTGTGCTCTTCGCCTTCCGATACAATTTTTTCCAGTCATCTGCTGAAGTTCCTTTAGGTGCATTACCTAGATCCACCATGATCCAATGATCTTTGTCCACCGACAAATATTCCATATTGAGCTTCGAAAGCTCAAAACGTTTCCCATTAAACTTCTCAATCTCCATTTTTGAACTTCTCTCCATTTATCTTCACCTGAAGAGTCAATACCGCATATATCCCACTGGAACAAGGCTTATCATAGTCCTAGGACAAACCCTTGAACACAAAGGGGTCCCCCTGAAGATAATAATTTCTTTAATACCAAATGTAGATTTTAACCTTGTACAATTATTTACTGCAAACAAAATTAAGTAAGAGAACAAAAAATATACAATGGCATATGCACACATTACACAAAGATTTTTCCCCTGGAAACCCAAACCGGGAAAACCAACATATTATATATTCATTCATAATATACATTGTTTACGATACAATATACATATGGGAGCCAACAACATCCAAAACCCTAATCCAATGACCTGGATTAGTCAACAACCCTAATTCCTTAAACGAAAATATAAAACCATCAGAAAAAAACCATGTGCCAAAAAACCACCCAAAAATGGACACAAAATTCAAGGAGACCCAAAAATCAAGGCAAAAAAGGAGACACATTTCCTGAGGCGACATTAGGGATAGTTGTGAAAATAATATAACACATACCCAATAGGAGCAATGATGTTTATGAGGGGATTCCAATGTGGAGATATGTACAATTTGTTCGTAAGCACTTATAATGATGGGTGCTATTGTTCCTAAGAAGAGAAATGAAGAAGAAAATATATGTACTATCCCATGACAAAACCATGCCATGGAATCAAAGGTTAGGACATATTGGAGAGAAGGGAATTCGAGCATTACATGTGATCAGAATCTGGACCAGGGGTCTAAAATTTGCTCAATTTTCAAAGTGCTCGGAATGCGACGAAAATGGTACCATTGCGTCCGTCTCGTTCTCCTGATTCCGGCGATATATTTACTTTCGCAAACAGAGTCCGTATGGAGAAGTTATCGAGGTTTGTTTGCTGAGACAAACAGGGAAAAAAAAGAGGATGCTGACTGCGCAGGCCGTACTGCCACGTGGCAGGACCATACAGTGCTGATATGGCAGTGACGTGGCATGATGTACATCCGTGGTGGCTGACGTGGCGATTGTGCTGACGTGGCAATCGCTGATTGGTTGACATCTGGACGAATTATATATTGACACATGGCAGTTCATTGTCGAATGAAAAGGTGCCACGTGGCCCAATGAAAGGCTGCCACGTGGCACCCATTTGTTGGCTATTGGTTTAGTTTGTGGTTTATTAAAAATTATAAGAGGCCGCGGGGTTCGACCCCCAGACCTCTCCACATTTCATAGCTCTAACATTATCCGCCCGACCAATACGCCAAACCGTGTTACTTGTAAGTGATATGGTTTAAAATTGTTTTAAAGTTGCATTGGGTAATTTTTGGCGGGAGGTCGGGCCAGGGCTTAGCCCCGGACCGAGGTTTTATTGCACCATACGACCACTGATTATACGGAGGCGCATATATTGCAAACGTGGCCGCGGTTTTATTATATGTGACCCGACCGGTATATATATATGCAATCGCGCGGGAATTAAACATTACACAACCCACGGGCATATTGTTATAACATGTGACCGTATATATATATATCACAACGCGGAGTTGGGTTTGTGGTAAAACCCCGGTCAGGTGATATGTTAATGTGACCGTGCCTTTGGTTTAAAAGGGCGTGAGGGGTTGAATTTTATTATTAGCCCGCGGTCTTGTCACATTTTATGTAACCATTGCATACGAAATGGTGCGCGCGGTTGGATTTTCAACTATTGGCCACGGTTATAAATTGTAATTACATGTAACCTTATATTATATGCCATTCGCGCGTGTTTTGGGTTTTTAAACGGTCACACCAACCTTTTTTCCCGCCACTTGTCAAACTCGGGTTAAACATGGAAACGGGTGCCTATTTTTGCGCGCGGGACATGGCCACATGGCCTCATGCGCCCATTACCTCCGACCTTGGGGGGCTTAGTTCGCTAACGGTACGAAAAATTAGCACATTTTGTGGGGCACGCGTGTGCTGGGTTTATGCACACGAAAACGCCTGGAGCTAGGTTCAGACTTCACACAGGTGCAGAATGGCGAACAGGTTACAACAGGCTTGAAGGAGAAAAATGGAAAATGCATAACTTCTTCAATTTTTGGTCAAATGAGGTGCCGAAAAAGCCCAACTAGGGGTTTTTGGACGTTCTGATTCCATTAGTGAGGTTTTCATAGGCATTTGAAGAGCCCATTTGCAGGTTTTTCACATTTGAAGTTTGAGGAAGCTTCAAGAGCCTTAAAGTCCTCATTGTTTGAGGCATTGCTCAGATGAGCACATATTCATTTGCTGAGACTGAATAGACATTTCTGACTGTTTATTATGCTATGAACACATTGGGATAGGTTTCATATCCATTGGAGGACTTCTACAGGTATTGTTTCCTCATTCTTGCTCAGGGAAGCTTGGAGGCCACTTGTAGAAGAGGTCATTGTTGGAGGAGCCATTGTCCATTTGCAGAGTTTTTACAATCAAATTTGGGGTTTTTATGTATTCTGAACTCAATGGTACAGTCTGTAAATCCATTTGAGTTGAGAAACATTTTTTAATGAGCATTTGACAAACTAATCCCAAAGAGCCAAGTCCATTGAAGGAGGCTCAAGGAGATGTAGCCCAGAGAGGGGTGAACTCCTTTATCATCTTGGCATTGTTGTGATTTTGATGTGTTATTTGCTGCATTATTACATTGTTGTACATTGGTTCATAACACCTATTTAATCATGTGAAAGAACTTTCCTCATACATGCACATTGACAAGAAGAAGCCTAAACTTAACACATAAACCAGTTTGCACATCTATAACACATGAAGCAAGGTCTTGTTAAGATTTATTTTATGAGGTAGAGGGTGCTTGCATAGCATAACAAGTTAGCCTTTTATTTTCAGATCAACATGGAAAAGGTATGGTTGAAGGAATGTTTGATTACAATCTAGATTTCTTTTTATGTGAACATTGCATATATCGTAAATAGAATGATATACAATGATATGTTTGGATCTAGTCATTTTCTATCATTAGGTAAATCTATGTATTATGTTTTTTCTATGGATGATTTCTCAAGGAACACATGGAATTATTTTGTTAGGAAGAAATATGAGGTATTTGATAAATTTAAAGAGTTTAAGGCTAGACTGGTAGAAAATCAAACAAAGAAGAAAATAAAGGTACCAAGGATAGATAACTATGGTGAATTATGAGGAAATGAATTCAAAGAATTATGTAAGAAGTGAATTATAGAAAGGAAGAAGACTACTCCATACACACCTCAATAGAATGGAATTGTATAAAGGATGAACATGATACCAATGGAAAAATCAAGGAACATTCTTAGTGGCGTCGGGTTAGGATGAGATTTTTGGGTAGAGGCAGTGGGTATTGCATGATACTTGGTCAGTCGATCACCCTCATCAAAACTGTATTAGAAAACTCCACATGAGGTATGGAATGGTAAGAAACCCTCTCTTACGCATCTCAAGGTTTTTTGTTGTGTTGAATATGTACACATTCCAAATGAAAACATGAGTAAGATGGATAAAAAGGATGAAAATTGTATCTTTATTGGCTATAAATATGGTTTAAAAGGTTATAATATTTAAATCCATGAACTAAGAAGACAGTGTATAGTCAAGATGTGGTATTTAGAGAAATCAAAGATGTTGTTAAATAGAAGTCCCACCAAGGAAAGAAGGACTTGAGAAAATAGAGTTTGAGTTTGATGATGGAAAATTGATTCAATATAAGAAGATGAATCAGAAGAAGAAGAACCTCATACTCCAGTATTGACGATATCAATGAGGAAAACAAGGAAACTAGGAAGGTATAGTCCACCTAATTTTCATGCTAATTTTTCTTTATCTATTACTGATGATGATCCCATAACTGTTAGGGAAGCAATGAATTTAGATGATTTTAAACTATAGAAGAAGGCGACGGTGGAAGAGATGGATTCCTTTGATAAGAATGAAGCTTGGGATCTAGCTGAGTTTCCAACTAGAAGAAATACCATTAGAAACAAATGGGTGTTTATGAAGAAGTTTAATGCATAAGGAAAAGTGGAGAAATGCAAATCTCAGCTAGTAGAAACATGTTATTCCCAAGTAGAGGGAATTGACTTTGGTGAAATTTTTTCTCCTGTTTCCAAGTTAAGTTCTATTAGATTTATGATTTTTATTTTTATGCTTTTTATTTTGAAGTAGAATAAATGGATGTGAAGACAACAGACCTACATTGCGATCTGGAAGAAGAAATATACGTGAAGCATATAGAAGGATTTTGCAATGAAGAGAAAGAAAGAGATGGTTTGTAAGCTGAATAAGTTATTATATGGTTTGAATCAATCACCTAGTATGTGGTACCAAACATTTGACACATATATCCTTGGACTGGGATTTTTCATAAGCAAGGATGATCACTATATATATTCCAAGCAGGATGCTAATCACTTTATTTATGTAGTGTTGTATGTCGATGACATGTTGTTGGTAAGAAACAACATGGATGTTATAAAGGAGGTGAAATAAAAATTTATCCAGGCGGATATCGGTGCCCACCCACCTATTCCAACTAGCTCAAAACAATTTCCTGGCAACTTACTATTTTTAGCAGTTTTTTCGGTTCCTAAACTTCTGGGGCCATTTTGAGGGCCTAAATGAATTTTTTTTGGGATCGATCACCTTAGATAAAACCAAAGGTTTTGATTGAGCCCCCAAAATGAATCTCATTGATGATACCTTTCCAACGAGTTATTGTGCACCCCAAATGGATATAGTATGCCAAAGTTATGACCCCGAGAAGTTGATACACCAAACTACCCAAAACCAGGTCCACGAAACAGTTGGCTTTTCATATTCCGGGGTTAGGGTTTTGGATTTTATTTATGTTAAAAAGGCCTTGGAGCCTCATTGTAAAAATCATATTCTTGCAAATGCGAGTATCCATCACATCTCTTCTCAGAGATAAGATGCCACTATTCTACCGAGTCTTTCACTCTGTATTTCTACAGTTTTGTACATTTCGCTCATTAATAGAAATTGTGTATTACTGTATATATGTTCCTCTTTTTATATTTATGATATATCTCTATTATATTATTGTCGCTCTTCCAATATCTTTGTATATTTATCTGTTGTATCTCCACTCTCATTTCCTGCCGAAAATAATCCGGATCAATGGTATCAGAGCAGGATGCTCTTGATCATTTTTCAGTGCATGTCCTTGACGAGGTCCGAGTATAGAAAGTTGGGTCTCGAGCTTGTCTCTCTTGAGAACAATCTCTCTCGCACTCCCAATAAACCCTCGATGGTAGAAGAAAATAAAAACGATGGAGCAAAAGATTCTATTAATCTGTTGCTTGAGCAAGCTCTCACGCGACAAGGGGATGAAATGATGGACAATTTTTCCCACATCCTTAAACGCCTATCTATAGGAGCAAGAACATATTCATCAAGTAGCCACTTTGGAAGAACCTCTCCTTTCAATGTATAGGTTAATTTTGATATTCCCATATTTGAAGGTCAGATAGATGCAGATGCCCTAGAAAAATGGCTAAGTCTACTAGAAGGTTATTTCTTTGTTCACAATTTTTTCGACAGGGAAAAGATCACCTTCGTGCTCCTTAAGGTTGTCACCCATGTCAAACATTGGTGGGAAACTTACTTGAGGAAAATTTCCACAGAGGAGTCTGGAATATATGGGGCCGATCCCACTTGGTATTTTTTTGTGGATGTGGTCAAGGAAAAATATTACCCTATTGGAAACTATGAATACCAGTACATGATATGGACCACACTGCATCAAGAGAGGGGCCAAGAAGTGTTAGAGTTCACCAATACCTTTCATACCTTTCACACCAAGATAGGTATCAAAGACTCTGAGTGACATTTGGTTCTAAAATACTGTGGGGATCTACACAGATACATCCAAAATGAAATGGATTTTCTTGACATCTCGACACTCGATGTTTCTTATCGATATGCTGTTAAAATCGAGTAGAAATTTAAGCACCATAACAAGTGGGATTTCAGGTCTGCAATCTGCAACAACCAAATTATGGTAAAGATGACCCTAAAAAATAGCCTTAAGAAAACTAGTCCAAGCCACAGGAAAAGAAGGGTAATGGAAAGACGAAGAAGGACACTAGAAAATGGTGCGATTTCCACAAAATCCTCTGGCACAACACCGATGAATGAAACTCAAAACAGTCATTGGTGGTCAAGATCAAAGAGAAAGAGTTGAACCCATATTCAAAATTTGATTCAAAAAATAATGGGAGAATACAGATCATCGATATAGACCAAGCTTCTACTGTCGCGACCGCAACAATTCAACCAGAGGAACTAGCAGCTCCTGAGGAGGGGGAGCACCTTTTTCATTCACAGATGTGGGTGAAGCGGACCCGCTGCTTTTTATTGTTGATAGCGGAATCGAGAAGAAACTCATCTCAGCAGAGGTCGCCAAACAGTTGGGATTGTCGACAACACCACACCCGCATCCATACAACATTGGGTGGCTTCGCCAGGGATGCGATCTTCATGTCAGCCATCAGTGTCGATTGTCATACAAAATCTATCTCTTCAAGGATGAGGTATTATGTGATGTTTCCCCATTGGATGTCTTTGATGTTCTTTTGGGCCAACCATATATGTGGAAGCGCCATGCTATTTATGATTCTCAACCCCATAGTTTAATTGTTACTTTGGGGATTCATCTCTACAACATACCATAGGTAGTTCCAATTACTGTACCACCTAAATAGTGATGCAAAGTAGTATCTCATACTACAAAATTAAGCTTCTTCACAATCTGTTCAAAAGGTGAACAAAAGAACACTACAACCACTGTAGCCTCAATCCAAGCACCTTATGTTCAATAGAAGCAGGTTGAAAAGATTGAAGCCAAGCGTAAGGATTCCTTCTTCACAAATTCATATGATGTAGCCAAAATGGTTAAAAATTTCCAACCCTTCTAGTCATAGGTTCGTGACAACCTTCAACAAGCTAAGCAATGCAACTTCTCCAACAAAGAAAGCAGATCATCAAGGTTCGTATTCAACAAGTGCTTTCCCCTCTCCCCCGGGGACTCAACGCAATGGAGACCATTACTTCCTAAGGAGGGAGGATTTATATAGGTGGATATTATTAGCCACCCACCTATTCCAACTGACTCAAAACAGTTTCCTGACAACTTACTATTTTTAGCAGTTGCTCGGTTCCTAAACTTCTGGGGCCATTTTTACGGACTAAATGAAATGTTTTGGGGATTTATAACCTCGATGATAGTCAAAGGATTTTATTGATCCCTAAAAATTAATCTCCTTGAATATACCTTTGCAACGATCTATTGTGCGCCCCAAACAGAGATCGTATGCCAAAGTTACACCCACGGGAAGTTGATACACCAAACTACCCAAAACGGGGTCCACAAAATTGTTGGCTTTTCATCTTCCGGGGTTAGGGTTTTGGATTTTATTTATATTAAAAAGTCCTTGGAGTCTCATTGTAACAATATTCTTCTTGTGAATGTGAGTATCCATCGCATATCTTCTCAAAGATAAGCTGCCACCATTCTACGAAGTCATTCACTATGTATTTCTATAGTTTTGTACATTTCACTCATTAATATAAATTGTGTATTACTATATATATGTGCCTCTTGTTATATTTCCAATATTTATTTGTTATATTATTTCCTCTCTTTCAATATCTCATTTTATTTATGTGTTATATGTTCTCTCTCATTTCGTGTTGAAAATAATTCGGATCAACAACTATCCTCCAAAATTTATATGAAGAATATCGGTGTTGCTAAATTCATTATGGGAATGGAGATTAAAATAGATAGACATACAAGACTAATTATAAGGTTTGTGTAAATCCTTGTGAAACTAATTGATAAAAAAAATTTAAGTACCAGATAGACATACAAGACTAATTATA
>ML785414.1:188595-198915 GCA_009831015.1 Picea engelmannii
AATTACAATTCATAAAAAAGTAAAATGAGAAGGAACAAAAAGAAGTTGCTAAGCAACATTGTCCTTCACTCCAAGAAGACCTCGCAACTGTGTAAGTTTGTGCTCGTTGAAGATTTTGTTGAAGATGTAGATGTCTCCACGGATCTGATGAAGTATATGAATCATTTATATTTCCACACATATCCACTTTATATTTTTTCAATGAATAAGATCCAAATAAAGTTTGGATGAAATTTTGAAAACTGTACGGTCGATTCTGAAAAAATGCTGAAATTTTGTTGATTTTAAAAATATCATAACTTCACTTTCGAGACTCCGTTTTGGATGATTTTGTTTTTGAAAATGGATATTTTCTTGAGAGGAATTCAAATATCCAATTTGTTTATGCAAATTGTGCTAAGAAAATATCAGAATGGAGTCTGATGTGTGTGACTCCCTTTTAGTCTCCTGAGATGCATGCATTGTGCATGGAAATGTATCTGCATGTGACTCCTGAGATGCATGCCATATATATTCCACATGAATTTCAGAAAACAAATCTGAAATGGAGTAGACATCATCTTTAATTAATGAAATACAAATTTTTGTAGATACTTGTGTAGAAGGCTCTTCAAACTGAGATGATTTATCTTCCAATGGCTTTTCTACATTCTCTATCTTGTCAACATTTTGCATGCATTCTTCCTTATTCCCAAATAAACCCTCCAATCCACTCCATAAATCATTTGGATTGAATTCTTTTGAGTCAACATATACTTGATGGAGAATTTTTGGAGAAATAAAATAGAGGATACATTCCATGGCCATATCTTGTCTATTGAGAAAGTCATTTTTCTCATCGGCAGAATCAGGCTCCACTTCCATTTCCATAGATATTTGGTACAAGCCTCTGCATCTAAGATGAAGAATTTTTTTTGTCTTCCATTCCAAATAGTTATGAGGCATGAGAAGTATTGTTGGTGAGTAAAACATCAGTTCCATCTTTATGTGTTCTTCAATCTTCAGTACCTGCAAAAAATAATTTGGTGTAGCTTTTTCTTAGCATTTTGTCGACTCTGATACCATGTAAATGTGTTGAAACTGCACAAAATAGATCTAGCTAAACAATAATACACACATTTGCAGAGAGAATTAGAGAAAGAAAAAGAAGGAGAGAAAGAATGGAATAATTCTCATTAACCGTTGTGAAGAATTAATAATTTACACATGATATACTCTGTAAAATTCAATCAGTTCGACTTGAGGTGAACCAATGTGCCATAGTGGTGGTCTAGAGTGACATGGACACACACCAGAAGTTACGGGAGTGAACGACCACCTATTCTAGTCTCTCAGACAGTTACGAGAGCGAATTGCCACCTAGTTGAGTTAACTAGTCAACTAGTCTTCAGTTAACTAACTGAACATAGAGTAGTGAGGAGTTAACTCATGGAATCAAGGCTAATGCACCACTCTGGTGATGATACCAAGGCAAGTTCAAATTAACATGGTGATGATCCCAATGCAACATCTAAACTCAACTCAACTAGTCAAACTGAAGTGTCAACTGAAAGAGAATATTCTCTAGGTGGAATATTCCCCCCTAAAATATAGGAGTCTGGATAGTGACTAATTATGAATAATAAACAAGGAATAACCTTAGGAAAAATAAATCCTAGGTGTGTGTGAAGTAACTCCAACACATGGGTTTGTTGATGAAGACTAGGCTGGAGATATGGATTGCAGAATATCTACAAGTGGGTATGTGTTTAACCTAATTGGAGGAGAAGTCATTCGAATGAGAAAAAGATAGGTTGTAGTGGTACTCTCAACTAAAAAAGTTGGATACATGTTAACCATTCATGTAAGCAAGGAAGCAGTATGGTCATAGATATTGTGTTCAGGTAATCGATTGTTAAAACAAGCAATAAAAATAGATTGTGATAGTCATAGTGCAATATTCATGACAAAGAACCCAAATTATCATTCAAATACAAAGCATATTGATGTTCAATATCACTTTGTGAGAGAAATGGTTGAAGATAAGAAGGTGTTTCCAAAGAAGGATGACACCTTGAAGTTCTCTATATTGATGTTCAGTACATAGAAGTTCTCTTGGTGTAGATAATGAATGGGTGTTTTTGCCTTGAATTTGTGACATTATCAATCACTGGAACCCAAATATTTCAAAGAAAACAACAAGTGGGAGAATGTTGGGTATGTGTTATATTCTTTGCATGTGGAGGGGGGTGCATTGGATTTTGACGATCTTTAGCAATTTTCTAAATATATCCTGGATTAAGGGATTAGGGTTTTGGAAGTTGTAGAATACCTAAAATATTATATATATTGTATTTTGAATGGTGAAATTAATACAATGAAGAGTTCAGAGGCGTGACACCAAGGAAGGATGGTTTTAACCTAACTAAGGGTTTCCAACATAATTTTTTTTACTATATATTTGAGCCATTGATTAATTCATATTTTTCTTAAGAATATGTATGCATTATTTTACCTCACAGGTTTAAAACTTATAGATATTGGGTATCACTATTTATTAGAATAAAAACCCATTAAATAGATGAACAATAGAGTCACCAAATTGATTAGTCATTACATCCAAAGAAGATACCTCTCCTCGAAGATGATGCTAGTTCCTATATTCCCCCCAGGTTGTCTCTTATCTCGCATCGAGGGGCCAAATGGTAGGGGATATTGTGAAATATGAACCTTCCTATGACACTCCAAGAGTTAGAGATACTTCTTGTGCCAGAGGTGGGGTACTCTAAATATTTCCTAAGGAAATATTCCTTGTCTATCTCTCAAGGACAATCTAGTTAATAGATGAAGCTCAAATTAGATTCATAATATAGAAAATGGTGCACAGAATCAATATCCTCTATGGATTTCAAATAGGACTAAGGTGTTGGAATTTAATTTAGAGGAAATTTAAAAGGGGGCCAACCAATAGGAGGGTTTCCATATGATTTTAGTGATAGGAAGAATATTTTGAATCATGGGAACAAAAATCTAGTTAAGCTAGATAAATAGCTTAGAGAAAAACAATGTGGGAACAAGATGGGGATAACCTATTTTCCTAGTACATATTTATCAGACAGAAAGCCACTAGGCAAGGCAAGAATAGATCCATTAGCTTACTCATCATTATAGAGGACATGAAATGAAAATGAGAAACACAACATAACTTGCCTAAATTTATTATTAACCAGTGCTAACAACCTTGGTCTTGATTTCACAATGAATCCAACATTTCATTCATCAAACACTAGTTTTGTTTTTTGGGACTATAAAAGTCTTAGATTTGAAACAACTACTATATTAGTCAGAAAATGCACCAGATTTGAGATTAAAAAAGTCATTATCCTAGGATTTCTTGTTGTCCAGCTGGTTTGGACGGTTAGTTATTATTGATGTTAACCCTTAGAGAGTGATCTTGGAGATTGATTTCAACCCTTAGAGATTAATGTCAACCCTTAGAGATTAATGTCAACCCTTATAGAAGTCCAGAATCCCTAGATATGTGGATGAGATCATTGGAAAGTTGGTTATCATTTGTATTATCGATATTGATTGTGAGTTAGTTGATGTCAGCATATGTGATGGATGCATTTGATTAAGTCTACATGAAGACCCATAGGTGTGGTTATGGTACCCAAAGTTGAATGAGGTTTTTGTACATGAAGGATAGTGTAAATGTAGGTAAGACACTCATATATGGATAATACTCATTGTTTCATTTTCGGTGATATGTGGAAAACCACGTGGTTCCTCGCGGTTAGGGAGATATGGCTTTGTGAAGTTGGAAGCCCCGAAGAATGGTCAAGAAGCCCCTAGTTGGTTACACATATTCAATGAAAGGGTAAACTTGTTGTAACAAGAAATTTCAAGAAGCCCTAAAGTTAAGGAAAGAGGTCCTAAATTTAAGGAAAGAGGTCCTAAAGTTAAGGAAAGAGGTTACTTAGAAAAAGTATAAATACACCTCAAGAAGTCTTTGATAAGCACATGATTTATACACACAAGTTCATTGAATATATATATATATATATATATATATATATATATATATATTATTATCTGAGCTAACCAAGGATATATGAAGAATTTTTTAGAGGGATAATGAAGTAAAGAAGGTCGAAATTGCAAGGGAAGATGAAGTCTTTTGAGGATGTGTTCTAACATATGCTATTTACAAGTCATGTTACCATTTTCACTATAAATTTCTTTATATAATTATTCAGATAGAAAAAACTATAGTGTATTGATATGACATATCAAGGTATTTGTGGTAGAAATTTCATCTTTCGGGTTGTTGTATTTTGGGAGATACACTATGTAGAAGATAGGGTTTTTGGCTAGTCCTGAAACTAGTCTCAAATAGGTGTTCTGAGTAAAAAGGTAATAACTTATTCATAGAAGATCAAAATTTAGTGAAAACAAATGAATTGGATATAGTACATTCTTTAGTATGTTATGTGTGATTTTTAGATCCATATATCAAACATTTTGTGCATGGTATGCTCTTCAAGTTCACTCTTTAGAATAAGCTAGAATTCAACAAGGTTTTCATTTTTTCTATAACTCGTTTTTTGGGAGGTTCTAAGCAGTGAAACCTAGGGGAATTGTATAGAAGACATTGAATAATATTATGTACAATTTTTATACCTTTATTCATTATAGGTACGGAGTTATGCTTGTTTAAAGTTACGGTTTGTGACTAATCTAAACACTAGTCTCTTGAGACTAAGGTAAAGTTTGATGAATATGTTATTCTCTTGTTTCTCAAGTTGAGGAAGGTATGAAAGTATGTGATCACATACACTAGGTCTGTTACAAAGTTACAGGTATGTTACATGCATGTTTTGAGGGTTACATGTTGATGATGTTATAGTGTATGGCATTATTGAGACATATCATGAGTGATATGGTATATGGTTGAGGAACATGGTTTGAGGTACATTATTGGATGCATGTCGTGTTGATATTGGTATAATACATGTTGAGGCATAGCTTGGTGATGGGTGTTCTATATTCACTAAAAACCCTCAATTAAATTTTCAACCCAGTGTAAGTAAACTGAGAGTTGTAGCACTATATGTGCCAAGGCAAAAAATCTAGAGGAAGTGTAGTCTAACTAAGGATATGGTCTATCTAAGGGATAATCTACTTAAGCAAAGACTATCAATGATCAAACCCTATCAAAGAACTTAAAATATTTACCCTCAGTAACTTTTGAACAATGGATCGATGGATTGTCCTAAGGAAGAAAATGAAAACCCTAAAATGAACAAATTAACTTAATCAATATAATAAGAAAAAGCAAGCCATCTATTTAATCTATTCAACTTAATCAATAGGAACAAAAAACTAATCTAATCAATCTATTTGAATTCAATGAGCAACAACAAGTAAGCAAATAAACAAGAAAACAACTAACTTATTCAAACTAACCTAGGGAAACTTATTGAACAAGTAAACTAATAAGCAATCAAATAACTAACCTATGGAAACTTCTGCAGTAAGTAAACTAATCAAAACTACTCAACAGATAACTAATCAAACTAATAAGCAAGTGAACTCTCTTCTTAAGATAAAATCTATGACTACTTCTAATCTACAAAGGGAAATCTTAACCTATTGAATTAAAAGCATCATGACAATATTTAAAGATTAATCAACAACTACTCTTTAATCTACAATAACATGAAAACTTCAAATACAATGTTGATGATTATGTCTTCGGTGTCTTATGACATCACGATGGCATTTAACAATTAGTGATAACTCAAGAGGGATAAATTCAATATTAACTTCTATAGTGGAATGAAATGTATGAATCAAGCAATCTAGCGAGAGCTTAGCCATTATGGAAGAAATATCAACTACCTTGAAAATCCATGTGATTCTTCAATTTATGCATTAATCATCAACAATAGGAAAACACTATTCATTTGAATTCAAATGCACTCCTATGCTACTGTAATAAAATTCACACCATTAGAGATTTATAACTAAAAACTAAACTCAAAATCAAGCTTCTATTTAGAATTGCAATTTAATTCTAGAATGGAAATTTCGTAAAATAAACTAAGCTAATCCTATTTTTAACAATTTAAATTGCAAGTTAAAATGCATATAAAAACATAAGGTAAATTCTAATTCTACCTTGACATACTATAATAAATTTAATAAGAAAACTAACTGAGGAAATTAGATAAGCAAACAAAGCATTAAAATCAAAGCTAACAACTATTCATCCATTGAAACCTTGCCAAAGAAACTCTATACTTTGTTTTAACTCACTACTCTGTTTTAATCATTCTACTTCAATCTGCAGAAATCCAATCTATCATTTAATCGCATAACGAGGTTAGTAGCTAATATTTCAAGCTATTGACTAATTAATTTAAAAGACACAACATATTAACTATCCTTTACAATCAACCTACAAAAAGGAAATTAAAACAATTAAATTATGAACAACAAATACACAAGATGTGGAAATGATCAAAACACGTGTACAAGAAAATGAAAGAAATGAAAATTACACAAGATAACTATATAACTATTCACCCAAACCACTGGTGGGCCCCCCAGCGAATCACGAGCTCAAGCAACATGATTTTGTCATTTAGATTAAAAGCACAGTCTTGCACAATTTTATGGAAATGTCTTAGATTACACAACAAACAATTCTAGCAATCCTTCATAATTCTTCCCCATTTGTCTGACCACTACTGTGGTATTTATACACTTACAATTTGAGAGGTCGACCACTAGAAGGGTCGACCTCCTCTAAAAACAACAAATTCTATTAAATGCGTTTTAACTGCCTGTGGCTTCTAGAAAGTAAACGAGCCACTCAACGCTCAGCATAACAACTCAATCCCAGATGTCAAGAGCTCAGTAGCTGGAGGCCGTGAGCATGAGTAAAAACAAGTCGTCGATTCTCCCAACGTAGGCCGTCGATATAACAATCGCCAACTCGCCCATGGTTTTAGTGCTGGATGGAGTGTCAGACACAATGTCATATGAAGTATCAGATGCAGTGTCAGATGCCAAATTGAAAACCACAAACCACTCTCAATCCATTCATAATTTTAGGAAACGAACCATTGAGGACCTAATTGGGCATATTATGCACAAAACTCATGTGCCAGATTTATTTGATTCCACTTCATCCTCCTAAAAATTAAGCCTGAAGTTAGCTTCTTGTAATAGTGCCAGATGAAGGTTCGGATGGAGGATTCAGATCACAATTTTTCCCTGTTGCAAGAAAACCATGCATCGGATCTTCATAAACATCAAACTAAATTGAATTGATCACAAAACCATTTCAAAAACGATAATTACATACCTTGTGTGAATTCATGGTGAATTGATATATAAATCTTTGAGAATACCTTCAAATTGGTTAAATGAGAGCATAACGTATATAATATCACATGCAAAAAGGATTTGATCATCGTAATAAAACAGTCAAAATATGAACCCAACACTTGGTTGAGGTTCTTGGTTTATCACATGATCGAGGTGCATGTTGGACACTTGATGTTGGCATAGTGCTTGAGGCACATCTTGGTGATATTGGCGTATTGGTGGAGGTTTGGTGCATGGTTGATGCACTGGTTGTGTTACAGGTTGATGTACATGGTTATGGTACAATTTGATGTACATGGTTGATACACGGTATGGTACATGATTAGTACTTGATATACATGGTTGATGGTTGATGAATATGGTACTTGGTATACATGGTTGATGGTTGAGGCATATGGTACAGGTTGAGGTGCATGGTTGATGCATGATTTGGTATAGGTGTTGATGCATAGTTGATGCACTTGTTGTGGTGCACTATTGATGCTCGGTGTGGTACAGTTTGATGGTTTGGTACATGATTTGGTACATGGTTGAGACGCATACCCTGTGATGTTATGTTGGTGATATTGGTACATGCTTAGTAGAGGCATGTGTTAGTGATGTTGGACATCTAGTTGAGAGGTGTCCTTGGTATATGATCCATGTGAGAGGACCTAGTTGAGTATCGGTGATAGCGACAGGTTGGATAGATTGGACAGTGACAGGTTAGACAGGTTGATGTGGCAGGTTGGATACAGTGACAATGGCAGTGACTGTGGAAGTGATTGTGGTAGTGATAGATGGTCTACACTTATATTTCAGGGTGATAGGATAGGGAAAGGAAAGGGGGTTGTATCCTCCTTTCGGTTGGAGTCGTAGAATCAAGGAGTTGTAACTTCCTTCAGGTTGGAGCCTGAGAACTAGGTGGTTGTATCCACCTTCTGGTTGGAGTCGGAGAATCCAGGGGGTTGTATCCTCCTTCTGGTTGGAGACAAAGAATTTAGGGAGTTGTATCTTCCTTCAAGTTAGAGCCTGTAAATAGGGAGTTGTAGCCTCCTTCCAGTTGCAACTGGAGAATTGGGAAGTTGGTGCTTCCTATGAATGAATTCTTGATATATATAAGAAATCATTCCATGGTTTTCTCCCATCTGGGTTTCCACGTAAATATTGGTGTACTGTGTATCTAATGTGATGTTGTTTATGATTATATGCTCATTATATATTGATGATAAATTTTAAGAATATATATTTTGGTTAAAAGTGGTATAAAGTGCTCATATTGATTCACCCCCCTACCTCGCACTCTCAGTATTCCAACATACAAATCATACTACTCAAAGAATGCTTACAATTAAAATGAGAATGAAGGAGATGATAAATGGAAGGACCAAAAAACCTTTTTCTACTACAAAACTATGATGTTCTAGGAATATCTTTTATTTTTAATGACTTTGGCCTCTATTTCACCCTCTTTAGCTACAAAAAAGTGCATTCTCGAATGGAAAAACCTCCTTTTCAAAATGGAAAATTCTCTTACTTATACATCATTAGGGAAAATGTGTGCTTGGTATTTAATTCATAAAACATATTTAGGGCCTCTAATTTCTCTTAATCCTTCAATTTTTTGGGTTATCTAATCAAAATTTATGTTAAATCGTCCTTATGGCTCCCTGTTATCACTGGAAGTCACCTCTGTATTGTAGCAGAGGTAAGCCCAATACCCGTCAGTTGTTTGTCACAATGATTCAATTTAGAGGAGGTCTGATGGATATAAACTCAGGATCATATCGTTCTAATTCCGAAGGTCCTGGGCTGGTGCACATAGATAAATGAGGTCTTGGTCTAACTTTAGTCAGTAAGTTGGTATAGTGGTGAGTAGGTAGAAGAGCATGAGAAAAACGTGAAGTTCTGCTATGGACATTTGGTCTTCCAGTAGCCTATAGAGGAAAATTTTCAGATATAAGATCCTCTTAGATTTGAAAACTTCAAAGAACTTAAAACGTTGTAATAGTACTGCAATCAAACCTACATTACATTATAGTCACAACAACTCAACTAGATCCTCCATGCTCGAGCTTTCAGTATCAGAAGAAAAATAAATGAAGGAGAAATATGACTACCATTAAACAAGAAGTCTCAAGTAATAATACATAACCAGAAAACCAAAGGCTTCATTAAAACTTTACAAATCGGGAGCATAGCTCAACCATCGACACTAACAAAATATCATAACGACTCCTATATATTCAAAGAAAACTACAAAAGCGTGCTCAAGTCTCTCCATTGAAGGCATTACATCTGCATGCTTCCTGGCAGACTGTGCATATAGTCTCTTGTCAGAAGCGAGCTTTGTCAGACACAATCTTGTTTCAGGAAGGTTTTGTAGCTGAGATGACTTGTTGACAGTCCTTTCTTGGGCTTTCCATTTATGGTGGAAATGATGTTCAACCACCACTACCCAACCTCAATAAATCCTTCATTGGGATCGAGAAGGTCCAAGTCAACTCTGTATCTGAGAAAAGTGGCAGCCTTTACATACTGCCATCTGGATCTACTTTGAAAGCTCATGGAGAGGCTAGCAGGCAGACACAGATGAGAGATGGCCAGGTGGGAAGTCGTGGCTGGGAAGAGAAGACTGAGAATAACATGGGGGCCACAAAAGAGGGAGCTGAGGTGTAATGGGATGAAGGTGATGTGGAGCGAGATGATGATGTGGAGGCAGAGGGAAGATTTCGGTGGTAGGCGCAGTGGGGACAATCCACCTAGGTGGAGGTGAGAGGGAGTACGAGGGGAGAACACATGGCAGGAGATGGTAGGTAGAGATGAAAAAGGGGTATGAAATAGAGGTGAGTGGAGGATAGGTGTGTGATAGTGGAAGGTGGAAGGGGGGTGGGAGATGTGATAGGCAGAGGAAAGAGACGGAGTGGGAGACATATGTCAGTGGGAGGCGAGGGTGGTAAAGAT
>ML785414.1:198929-214020 GCA_009831015.1 Picea engelmannii
CCACAACAGTGGGGGGCCCACACTCGAAAACCGCTTAGCTCTGACCCCCCCCCGTTAAAGGAAGATTGTCGGGGAGGGGGGGGGTCCGATATGGATCTTGGGCCATAGATTTGGGTGCACAGATCTTGGCCACCCAGATCTACATGTCGCTTAGAACAACGTGCCCAGGCCAGAAAGACTTAGGATAAGTGGGATTTTGTGGGTCTTTAGCCCGCTTTCTTCCATTTCTTCGCCAAAGGGTCAACTTGTTAGGGAAAACACCTCCCTTACAAAATAATGTGATAACACTCCTCACTCTCCCTTAATCCTATGAAATTAGGGTCACACATGCGAAATACACCTTTTGAATGGTTATGTTTCGCATGTGGATATACCCGTCCAAGTGTTTTCTCATAGGGCCACGTGTCCCTCAAAAGGATGTACCTTCACTTACCTATGGAAGTGAATTCCTTTGAATATGTTTGAATTCTAAAATCAGGTAGGAGAAATAGTTGAAATAGTGAAAAAAGGGTCTGATGGAGGCATTGAGCTTGATATGGAAATCAACCACGGTGAAAAATTTGAAAACTCAAAAAGGGTCTCAATGGAGTCATCGGGCCCAATTTGGAAATCAACCCTAGATAATAGTTTTAATAGTGAATAAGGGGCCCAATGAGGGCATTGGGCCTCATTTGAAAATTGATTGTTGCAAACACCTCAAAAAATGAGCCACAACCCCCTTTGAAGATTCATGTCAACATGGAGATTCCTATCCACATTTATTTCTCCCATAATGAAAATTTTCTCTTTCAAACTCCATGTGGCAAGAAGTGATGTTGTCGATGTGTCTTCTTCTCATAGCGCTAGATCCCTCTCTTAGAGTATGGACCTTCAATTTCCTTTGAATACATTTTAACTCTAAAATCACACCAAGTGAATAGTGAGAGCAATGGACAAGGATTTCAATGGGATCATTAAGCCCAATTTGAAAATTGGCTACATTGAACACTTCCATGGTGAGCAAGGGGCTTGATGTTGCATTGGGCCTGATCTAGAAATTTTCCAAAGAAAGAATCAAACATGTGATCAAGGGGCTTGATGGGGGCATTAGACGTAATCTAGAGATTGTCCAAGGAAACACTCAAAAAGGTGGAAATGGGCCCAAATTGGAAAATCATGCTAGAAGCAAAGTTTGGAAAGGCAAGAACAAAACATTTTTTTAGATATTCATGAAAGATGCCAACTACTAAAATATTAAGGGAAATTTGGCTCAATGTGAAGGGACCATTGAAAATGTGAAAGTTATGAAGGAAAGGCTTGATTTAAAATGTAGTTGGACAAGTAACTGCTTTGGGATAATTTGGCGATGACATGATTAACAAAGTGATAACAAACATAAAAATCAAATATCTATAGAGAAAAAGNACTATATCTGTATATTTCTTGTACCATGGGGCTTACAGCCATCAATGGTAAACTATTCTCTTACACTCGACAACGGGTATACCTTAATGATCTCTAATTGGTTGATTATAAAAGTGTTTAATGTCATCACATATATTCACACTTGTTAGAATTTAATAGGTTCTTCGGTGCCCATCATCGTTATCGTGGGTTACATCACATCTGGCAATGACATACATTAATGGCCGACAATTAGATAGTTTATCCCGTGTTTAACTCTAGTTCATATTTCACATGGTGTATATTTGTACAAATGGTGGATTGGATTTAATACCATGGTTTGTCATGGAATTTCCCTTTCATACCACTACTCGAGTTGTTTATACAATATCACTGATCCTTATTGCAATGATAATTTTAGAGAAACAGTTTTGGAGTCCTCAATTCTAGTTGCTCTGTTGATGTACTCTAAGACATATATCCACTTTTTTTCATGGCTATGATTCTATTTTGACATGGATCCATTGTTGTTTGTAATTCTGGAAATAAACTATGTATAGAGTTTTTGAAACATCCAACATTTCGAGTGGACACTCCACCCATCATCAGGGACTGTTGAAGCAATAAGTATGAAAAGAGTGTTGGGGTAGGGGATATATAAATGTGAAGATAATATGATTGTTAGGGCAAATGATGGACATAGCAGTTACAAATATATATTTTTTTGTTGGTTAGAAATTCCGATCACTTGTAGGGCTACCATTTCAATCGTTGGCTAAGAAACTAGAACCTAGGGGCATCTAAGCCATCAAAATCACCCATGGAGTGCACCTGGCCTAGACTGCACCAACCCTTAACATGGATGGATTTATGGGTGTCTCCTCCCGACTAAACACATCGTAAGGGTATTGAATTTGGGCCGCCTAGCAAACAAAACCCACACCTTAACCAATTGTGCTTGCGGGAATTGAAAAGATGACAAATACTTTAATCCCACGATGTTTTAGGAATAGTCTAATGCTCTATTTCACTATGGATCTCGTGAGAGTTTGTTCTTATTTTAGTAATGCTGATTTTCTTTTTTAAGCTAGCTATAATAGAAAAACACTTTTGATATTCTAGATTGGGGTTAATGACTACTTTATAGCATCTTAATTTTATCTATCTTCTATGTCTTTATTGCACGTGTAATTTATCCTTAAATTTAGATGTATAATATTTTTTATGGTAACAATATTTTGTAGGGTGACCTTCTCCTTTGTTCTCCAATGATTTAGCGAAGATGTAGCATCATGTAGTGTCCTCATGCCAATCCCTCTTAAGTCCCAAGTTACTTTGACTAGAGTTTGTAGCAATCTTAGGAAACCACTTATCTTTCTTATTAATTGTCTTTTGATTGTACATTAAGTACTTAGTCATAACAATATTCTCAATGAAAAAACAACCAACTTCCATAAACATGATATGATAAAACTCAAAACTCGTTGCTTTTGAATTCAAAAACTATAATTTATAAAACAATTCTCAATTTGATTTACCTCCTCAATCTTCCTTCCTAAATTAAATATTGATTTACAATAACATTTAATCTCCAATTATCATAATCTTTCTGTCATAAGTGATAATGCTCCAACTTTTACATCAACAAAATAGTGATAATGCTCCAAACTTTTTCCACCTTCCCCTCTCCTCGTCCCAACACTTATCCTTTCACATGATTTCCTAAAATATCCATAGGTTTGTTACCCATTGTGTTTCTAATATATATAAATTCGTTTTATTTATTTTTTTAACTTTCAAATTGGCTTATTGAATATCAACAATAAGTTGTTAAGTTTGCCCCGGTTACACCTTGTCAATGTAGTTGGAAAGGTAAAGATTATCCTGTTCTGATTTCATCCATGAAACATTTGAACAATTTAGTCCCAAAAAAGAAATTAGAATTAATGTTATGTTGGTCTGTTTTACCATTAAAACCAGAAACACAACAAAACCGGGAACAAATAACCGTCTAATCCGCCTAACCAACGTTTGCGGACAGAACACCGCCATAACGCAGGACGATTTCGTGGATCGAAATTGCCTTCATACTGGCGTTTCACCATTATCGGCCTCGCCTTCAAAACCCCCCTTCCCCGCTCATCACAATTCCCAAACCACCTGTGAATCTCTTGCACAGCGCTGTTATTCTCCCACTGCTGGTTTCACGTCCATGACAGGCAACAAAATGCCGTCAATTGCCGCAATGTACCTGCCTCTGTTGCTGCTGCTTCTTGCTCTCACGGCCGTGACGGACGTTGCCGTCGCTGAGACGCGGCCAGGCTGTTCGAATCTTGTGCTCACTTTATCGCCCTGCCTCACCTACCTCACTGGTGACGTGGCGGAACCGTCTCAGGCCTGCTGCACCTCCCTCGCTAACGTCGTCAAGATTAACGTCACCTGTCTCTGCCAGCTGGCCACGGGCACCCCCAATGGCCTTCCCGTTAATACGACGCTCGCCCTCGCCATACCCATTGCCTGCAAAGTCACTGCGCCGCCCATCGGCATATGCAAAGGTCCAAGAATCTCAGCTTTTTTTATATGTTTTTCATATGATTTTATAAAAAAATATCGTGAAATACTCAGAGGCTTATGTTTCGAAATTATTGTTATTTTCAGGTTCTGGTGTTGCGACTCCTCCGGTTAGTTTGCCGCCGGTTCCCAATCCCCGCCAGACACCGGTTACTGGTTCCGGCAACGCAACTAATTCGACCGACAGCGGTTCGAAACCTGCTGAAGTTTCCTCCGCTGGCATTTTTGCCCCGACTGCCATATCTCTGTTCTTTACGGGACTGATTTTCTCGGCAATCCTGTTATGAAGGCCGCTTTCTAATGTATCTGATAATTAAATAAAGGTGTAGACACTCGCGGAAAGGTTATTTTTACAATTTTAATGTGGCCGCTGCTTCTGCTGTCTCCTTTTTATATTTAATTTAATAAATATTTTTTTTGGTCATGTAAAAAATAAATTTTCTTGTATTTTATCTAAGTTGTTAGATAATTGATTTTATTTTTATTATAATAATAACTAATGAATATATTTGCTAAACCATAAATATATAGATATTTGTCAGTGTATCAATTACTAATGATCAATTAAGGTTGGTGGAGGTGGCTGGATGGCGGGAGGTGTGATCACTTCTACAATTAATCCATAAATGTTTTTAATCAAAAAAAAATTTCATCATAATCAAAAGAGTTTCATCCACTCTTATAATAAGAATTATTTTTTATGAATTATTTATTTAGAACTTTTTCTATTAATAACATGTTCAAACATTATTTATCTATAAACCATCTCCTATTAACTATAAGACCAATTTATTATGAGTTTAAATAATCTACTAACCACTCAGCCCATAAAATGATGTTCATAAAAGTGTTTATAAAAATAAACAAATCAATTTCAATATCAATCATTATCTTCATGACTTGCATTATTACATTGGTTATTTTTTTTCCATAATTAAGACTTCATCTTAACCTAATATTTTTTCTTAACTTAATATATAATAATATTTTAATATTTTTTATTAACTTAATATATAATATATAATAGTAACAATTATATTTATGTAAAAAGTGTTTCTATAGAATAATAAATAATAAACCATTAATATATTAATGTAGAATTAATTTATTAATACTTAATTAATATATTAATTAATTTATAAATTAAAATATTCATGTTCTAATTAAAATATTAATTAATAAAAATATAATTTATGTATTAATGAATTATTACATAAAGTATAAAATAAAATACTAATACATAATATTAATAAATTAATGAGTAAAGTAATATATTAATTAATTAATAAGTAAAAAGTGGTTAATATAAAAGTTAAGTAAAATATTGATACTTTTTACTTAAAGTATATTGTGGGTAGTCTTTTAATATGTTCTGGGATTTTTTTAGTTATCAGTGTCATAAGCCTCCTCCCGTGCCCTCATTGTTCATCAAAATGATAGACGAGTATAGTAGTAAGAGCAATGAAGCTCTGCTTGCATCTCTATCCAAAATTAAATAATTATGCCTTTGACAAGAAGTAGATGTTGAACCCATTCTAGCCGTTATGAGAGAAGACCTGGTTAATAAACCGCGACCATCACATTCTCCAAGCTATCATATCTCATTATAATTGCATATTTAACTAGCACAATCACAAATAATTGCATTTTTTTTAGGTGCATAATTCTAGCTAATGTAGATAGACATATTTAATTTACAAACTCTAATTTTGAGTTAAATTTTAAATAAAGTTTGTAAATAAAATAAGCCTATTATGTGGTTGTGCTAGTAAAATATTACAATGAAATACTTTTTACTTAAAGTAAAGTAATACCACTTAATTAATTAATCACTTTCAAGTAATTAATCAATTACTATGTATTACTTAATAATAATAATAATAATATTAATAATAATAATAATACAAATTACAATAATAATAAATTAAATATATTAATAAATATATTTAATAAATCAAATATATTAATAAATATATTAGACGCATTAACCCATTAAATACTTTAATAAATATATTACTAAAATATTAAAACATTAATAATACATTATTACACTAATAATATAATAATATAATGTATAAATTAAAGTATAAATAATTTAACCTATTAAATTATTAATACATTATTAAAGTAATTATAAGTTAATAAATATATTATTAAAGTATTAATACCTTGATAAATAAATACATTATTAAAATAGTAATACATTAATAATTTATATTATTAAAGTATTAACATATTAATTGACAATGACCATTTAATACATTAAATATATTAATAAAGATATTATTAATACATTAATACATTATTGGTTAATATATTGTTAAAATATTATTACACTAATTAAATTATGCATTATTAATATTATTAACACAATTAAAAGTTAATAAAGTATTAATAAAGTCATAACGTAATACATTATTCTATTAATGTAACGTATAAATTAAAGTATTAATACACATATAACACAACATATTAAATTATTAATATATTATTAAAGTAATAATACGTTAATAAATATATTAGTAAAGTATTAATACTTTAATAAATACATTATTAAAGTAGTAATATATTAACAATACATTATTAAATATTAATACATTAATTGACAAAGACTATGGTTAAGTATGGTTGAAAATGACCATGGTTTCTTATGGTTGACCATGACCATGGTTGACTTTGGGAAGGAAAGGTTGACTTTGGTTGACATGGTCAGTTATGGTTGACCACGACCTTCCCTCACTGTAATCACGGATAATTATAGTTGAATAGACCAAGGTTAATTGTGGTTGACCTTGGATTACCATGAACATGGTTAATTATGGTTGACCATGACCATGGTTAAATTGCATAGACATTCACTATGATTGGCCTTCATTATGCATGACCTTAACTGTGGTCGACCTTTGTTGACCATTACCATGGTTGACTATGGTTGACCATGGTTAACAATGGTTAACCATGTTTGACAATTGTTGTCCATAGATGACCATGCCCAGCCATGAACATGATTGACCATGACCATGGATGACATTCACCATGTTTGACCTTAACTATGACCAAGGTTGACCATTACATTAACTATGGTTGACTATTGTTGACCATGATGAAGAGTATAGTTTAATATAGTTGACGTTTCCCATCATTGTCTATAATGGTTTTCCATTGTTTACTATGGTTAACCATGGTTGAGCTTGACGTTGACCAAAGTTTAGTATGGTTGTTCATGTTTGACATTCACCATGATTGACTATGGTTGAACATGACCATGGTTTACTATGGGTGACCATGCCCATGGCTAAGCTTTGAAGATCGTGTGGTGTTGAATATGTTGGACCATGTTGATTATGTTTAACCATGGTTTACTGTGACACTATCACATTGCAATGTTGATCAGGTTTTGTTCATCACATTCTCACATCAAGTTTTGTTTGTCACATGAAATCATAAGGTTACGGTTGTCACATTGCGACATAGGGTTTTTGTTTGTCACATGTTGCATTGGAATATGTTTGTCATAGTCTAACAGTGGGTTATGTTCGTCACATAACGACGTCGCAAAATGGCCATCTTGCAGGAATGTTGGGCTATGCTTGTCACATTATGACATTGGGTTTTGTACATCACATTGCGACACTAGGTTATGTTCGTTAGATAATGACATTTGGAAATGTTTCTCACATTATGAAGACATGATATTTGTATCACATTATGATGATGAAGTTATGATAATCACATTCCAACGACAATGTTATTTTCATCACATTGCAACAATATGGCTATGTTCTTCTTGTCAGATAGTTGGCTTAGGTTGATGGACAGTTGGTATGGATTGTTGGTTGTCATTGATGTCAACCATTGGAGAGTGATATTGTAGATTGATGTCAACCCTTAGTGATTGATGTCAACCCTTGGAGAAATTATGGTAGCGAATTTTGGTAGCACAAAGGTTTGGGTAATGGACACAAGGCTGTTTCATGTATAATGGTATGAGTTTTAATATATTTGAATGTACGACTATTCTAGATGGATAGTACATGTCATTCCATTTTCGGTGCTATGTGAAACATCACATAACTCTTCACAGTTAGAGAGTTATCGCCATGAGAAGTTGGAGAACTCACGTTTGGGTAATGGACCCATGTTTGTTTGATGGATAATGGTATGAGTTTTGATATATTTGTCGGAAAGACTATTCTAGATGGATAACACATGTCATTCCATTTCCAGTGGTATGTGGAACATCACATAACTCCTCACGGTTAGAGAGTTATGGCCATGTGAAGTTGGAGAACCCTCATTAGTCATCTAGAAGCCCCAAAAGTTCAAAGTAGTCAAAGTGGTTTACAAGATTTTAGAAGGTAAATAATAGAGTGAAGTGATGAGTGTACTATAAGTAAAAATGAATAAAAAATGAATTATTTAAATAATAAAGTTAATGGAGAAATTAGAAGTGGGTTAACCCTAAAATAGGGAAAGTGGGTTAAGATGGTTAAAAGGTAACCCCTTGAGGAAGCTACATGAAACTATAAATAAGAGGCAAGGCTCTCTCATTTTAATCACACTTGAGAATATTGAATATCTACAGTCGACTGAGGTAACCAAAGGATATCTAAGCCAAATTTCAAAGGGAAGGTGAGGTAAAGAAGGCCGAAATTCAAGGGAGGATAAATTCATTTCATGATGCTTTCTAAGGTATGCTATTTACAGGTCATCTCACCATTTGTGCAATAACGTTTTTTATAGAATGATTCAGACCATGAAATTGGGATGCCATTGCGGAAGCATATCCAAGTAGTTGTGATACAAATTTTAGCTTGTGGGTCAGTGTATTTTTGGAGTTACATGCTGTGGAAAATAGGGTTTGTGGCTAGTCCAGAAACTAGTCTAAAATAGGTGTTTCGGGTAAAAACGTCATAAATTATTCATAACATATCCAAATTCCATAAGAAAAAATGTATTGGTTAGAGTATAGTATGTAGTATTCTGTGTACAATTTTTAGATCCATACAACAAATATTTTGTGCGGGGCCCACTCTACAAGTTCTCTATCTAGAATAAGCCATAATTCAACAAGGTATACCATTTTTGCTATAAATCCTTTTCTAAGAGGTTCCAAGTAGTGAAGTCTGGAGGAATTTCATAAAAGACACTCAAGAACAATGTGTACAATTTTTATATTTTTATTCATTACAGGTACATAGTTATGATTATTTCAAGTTAGGGTTGTTGACTGATCCAAAATTAGTCATGTGAGACTAAAGTAAAGTTTGATGAAAATGTTAGTCTCTTGTTGTTAAAGTTAAGGAAGGTTTGCAAGTATGTGATATTATACACTAGGTCTATTACATATTTATAAATCAGATTTAGATGATTAAATTGATGAGGGATTTTGGTTGAGGTATATGTTGGGTACATGATTGAGACAAGTAGTTGATGAGTTGGCACATACATGAGGTGTATAGTTGATGATCTTGGTACATATTGATGATTCATAGTTGATGAGTAGTTGATACATGATTGGTACACACTTGGTACATGGTTGGAGGCACTTGTTAGTAGTATTGTTGACACATGGTTTATGGATGATGTAACATACTTGTATTGGTATATTATTAGAAGAACATATTGATCTTGGTGATGATTATGAGTTGTTGTGTTATGATTGGTTGATGCACATATTTGAGAGTTGACTTGGTGATTGATCTTGGTGAGTAGAAATGATTTGGTTGATAAGATTTATGAGACAGTTTGTTGCGATAGGTTGTTTGGACAGGTTGTTGTGACATGTTATTTGTACAAGTTTGGTGCATGGTTTATGAACTTATTCATGGTATAGGTTGAGGTACATGTTGGTGCATGGTTGATGCACTTGTTTATGATACATGTTGATTAGAGGTTGTTTGGTATAGGTTGGTGCATGGTTGATGCACTTGTTTATGGTACATGTTGATTACAGGTTGAGGTACAGGTTGATACATGGTTGATGCATGGTTTAGGTTATTGGTACAGGTTGTTTGGTGTAGGTTGATTGATACAGGTTTACAATAGTATATCTCACAGTGATAGTGTGACAGTGGTTCCATCATTCTACTTCTACGTTAGGGTGGTTGGACGGGGCAAGGATAGGTGGTTGTAGCCACTTTCCAATTGTAGCCAGAGAACATAGGTGGTTGTAGCCACTTTCCAATTGTAGCCAGAGAACATAGGGGGTTGTAGCCTCCTTCTGGTTGTATCCAGAGAATTGGGGAGTTGGTGCTTCCCTCAGGTTGTAGCCTAAGAAACTAGGGGGTTGTAGCATCCTTCTGGTTGTAGCCGTAGAATTGGGGAGTTGGAGCTTCCCTCAAGTTGCAACCTAAGAAATTAGGGGGTTGGATCCTCCTTCCAGTTGCAGCTGGAAAACAAAGGAAGTTGGTGCTTCCAATGAATGTAATTCTTAAAGACATATAAGAAAAATCATTCTGTGGTTTTCTCCCACTTTGGGTTTCCACGTAAAACACTGGTGTACTGTGTATGTGTGTGATTTATCATTTGTTCATTGTTTATTTACTCTCCAACTATTGAATGATAATGATACATTGATGTAACACTTGCATTTTATGGTTAAAATAGATTAAATTCCTCTATTACTGATTCACCCCCCCTCTCAGTAATCCAACAATTGGTTTTAGAGCCGGTTCCTTCAGGAAACAGTTTAACCACTGGAAGTATATCATGGATTATTGTGAGAATGGAGTACCAATGTTTAATGGTCATAATGGTTTTAAGTATGAGATGTGGAGCATAAGGACGAAAGTATTTTTACAGGCACAGGGGCATTATATTTGGCTATCAATTATTACAGAATATGATAGTTCAAAATGGGAAAATACTGCAGCCAAGAGGGAATTGAAGAAGAATAACAAAATAACAATGGATTTCATCTGGGAAGGATTACCTAATCTGATAACAGAAAAGGTTGGTAAATGTTCATCAACAAAATAACTTTGGGATAAGTTACATGACATATATTCTTCACCCATCTCAGATTCATAAAATGCCAAAGAATATGGAGATACAAATCAAGAAGAATCATGTTCATCATGTCAAACATATTCAAAAGATGAAGAGTACACAACCACCAAAGGTATGTTGTTTTTATTTAATTTTGAATAACATGGAAATCTTGAAATAGAATGCCATGAAGGAAATGAGACAGAAAAACTAATTGAAAATTAAGACAATTATGAAGAAGAATTGATTAGTTCTTTAGATGAACTAAGAGAAGAAAATAAGTCACTCAAGAAAGAATTGATGAAACAAAAGGAAAGTGTTCACATTTTTAAAGAATCCCAACAGGTTATCAAGAACTTAAGAACTCGGCTAGAAGAAGCCAGAAATATCGAAGAAAATCTTGAATATAAAAAGCAGTATTTGGAAGCCAACATAGCAACACATAAGGAAGAAGAAAAAATGAGAGAGAAGATATTGACAGATCATGTTAAGGAAAGAACTAACAATATAAACCATCTTGAGGCAAAGTTTGGTCAAGAAGAGAAATAACTTGAAGAAGAAATAATCACATTAAAAATTCATCTTCAAGAAGCGAAAAAAAACAAAAGAAGTCATGAAGTCTCAAATAATGAGTAAATAAGAAGAGGTTGAGAAGCTTGAAGAAGTTGTCAAATTGAGAAGTAAAATCGTCAAGATGAACAAGAATGTTGAAGAGACAGAAACATCCACATCAATAATAGATAATGAAGAGAAGCACTCTAGGTTGCTAGAAAAGAAGAATGAAGAAAATATAAAGAGTTATGCAGAAGTACTCAAAGGAAGAAATCATGGTCAACCAAAATCTAAGAAAACTATTGAAGATACATCTTCAAGAAGACCATACACATTCAAGCCACAAAGAAGCTTCAATCATGATCATGATCAGTCAAGGAATAATTTCAGAAGGACTACATGACAAATAAGATCATTCACTTCTAGGTATGAAAATTTATTTTAATGTCATTGTTTTTATTGTACTATTTTGGACATAAGGTTGCATATTGCAAGGATTATAAAAGAAATTTTCAAGCAAGAAGTACCTATGTGGCCCCATGTAACATTGAATGTTACAAATGTCATAAATATGAACACATAGGTAGTGATTGTAGAAGCACGATCAATACTTCCATGAAAGAGAACACCGATATCAGATATAAGAAAGTATGGATAAAGAAACATGAAGAATAGGTGAACAAAGACCAGGTACCATAGATTGCAAGATTGACAATAAAACAAGATGAAGAAAATTATACAAAGAAAAATAAAGATGTCAGATATAGAACGGTTTGGAAAATAACTGAAAGAAAAGAAAGAAAGGTAAATAAGGAACAGGTTCAAGAGATTGTACTTTCATGAATTGTAGTGAAAGATGAATCCATAGATAGAAAGAAAGAAGTCAGAGCTTAGAGAGATGATGAATCTACCAATGAATATGATGATGAATCTACCAATGAAGATGGTGATGAATACACATCAGAGCAGAAATTGTTCTGAGCCATCCATATTAGAAACTCCCAGGTAATATGAATATTATTCAGGGGGAGTCTATGCGATAACTGAACTACAGACCAAAGAAGAATCCTTTGAGTAGCTTACAGAGTTTGAGAAGACAGATTCAGAGAAGTCAATTAGCAAAAGTACAGTTTGATAAATTAATCAAGACTTCATGATAGTATAGTGATAAATGGTTCATCATTATGGACAATTGCGCAAGAAGAGCCCCACAGTATTTCGAATCTCGTAATTTTTTATAAATTATAATCAATCGACATTTGTAAATATCTTCGAAATAAATAATCATTTGATTTATTGAACAATTGCACTCGTGACCTTATTGAATTTCAATCTCAATTTTCCTTTGTCTTTAAAAGACCAGGCTTTCAAATTCAGATTCAAGGATGTATAATAATAAAATATGCCAGTTTACTCTCATGAATTCAACTTACTTCTTTTTGGCTCTACAAACTCCTTCTCTTGAAAATTGAGATGGTTTTATTCTTGGGAATATTGTGATACAAACACAAGGTAAAATTGATCATTATTCAAAGTTTTCACAATTTATCTTTCACACACAGATCAATATTCTTTTAATAGAAAATTGTTGTTAGAGGAAACTGTCTCTTGAAATTCACATTAATCTGATGTGTTAATTCATTCATGCAATTGGATTAACTCCTACTTGTTGTTCTGGAACCAAATTTGAAAACAAATACTTGGAAATTGTTTATTATTTTCTCTTCAATACTAATATTCTGCATATGATTGACATCTTTTGCTAAGGAAATAATTTACAACAACACAATCTAATGGCATCTTAATGACATAAGATCAATTACTCTGCAAATTTGGACAGCTCTAAAATACCATGGGGCTCTGCATAGGTACATCCAAACTGAAATGGATTTCCTAGACATCTCATCACTGTGAGATGCCTATCGATATGTTGTCAAAATTGAGAATAAATTTAGGCACAAGAACAAACAGGAGTTTGGATCTATAAATCTGCAACAACCAAAGTATGATAAAGATGACCCTAACAAACTGCCTCCTAAAAACTAGTCTAAGCCACAGGAAAAGAAGGGTCACGAAAAGACGAAGAAGGACACTGGAAAATAGTGTGATTTCCACAAAATCCCCTGGCACAACACCAATGAATGTCACTCAAAATAGTCATTTATGGCAGAGATCAAATACAAGGAGTCGAACCTTGATTCAGAATATGATTTTGAAAATACTGGTAGAAGACAAATCATCGACGAAGACCCCACTGCTACTGTCACGACTGCAACAATTCAACCATAAGAACCAACAATTCGTGAATATGGGGAACACTTATTTCATTCATAGATGTGGGTGAAGGGGGCCCTGTTGCATTTCATTCTTGATAGCGTAAGCCATAAGAATCTCATCTCAGCAGAGGTCATCAAACAATTGGGATTGTCGAAAACACCACACCCGCAACCATAAATAATTGGGTGGCTTCATTAGGGATGAGATCTCCTTGTCAACAAACAATTTAGAGTTTCATATGGCATCCATCCCTTCAAGGATGAGGTATTATGTGATGTTTCCCCATCAAATGTCTGTGATGTTCTTTTGGGCCAACCATGTATGTGGAAGTGCCATGATATTTATGAGTCTCGACCTCATAGTGTCATTGTTACTCTGGGGGTCATCTCTATAGGATACTAGAGGTAGATCCAACTACTATCCCACCTAAATAGTGCCGCAAGGTAGTATCTCATACTACAAAATTCATCTTCTTCACAATATGTTCAAAAGGTGAACAAAATAACATCGCAACCACTACAACCTCAATACAAGCACCTTCAGTGTTAAGAACCAAATATCAATATAACATAGAAAAACCTCAGAATAAGTACTCAGTGCCTTGAAAAGAGACAATTTCAGATAATAAGCCTCTTCGAGGGGGTAGCCTCCTTTTACCCCACATAAATGTTCAAGTATAAGATGATTCCAAATGAAAATGTCTCCTTGGTATATATAAGAGACTAGGAGGTATAATTACAACTAATGGAATAAAGCCGACATAAATAAAATAACATTACTAATGTAATATGCCCCAATTAAGGGATAATGAACCAATATTAGGGATTAACATGCCCCTCCCCTTGAGACAGGTGTTGTATGCAATGCTTGAGTAACTATGGATTCTTCTGTATAAAAGACTCATCTTCCCAAGTGGAATCTTCAGTCGATAGTTTCCTCCATTTAATGAGATATTCAGAAATGGATCTATTCCTCAGCTGGTGAAATCTTGTGTCAGTGATGGCTTCAGGATCCAATATGATTTATCCTTCCTCATCAAGTTCTAGCAATATAGTTTGAACTAGGATCTTGTTGCCTATAACCTTCTTTAAGCATGAAACATGGAAAATTGGGTGTACTCGTGAAGATGTAGACAACTCCAATTTGTATTCCATAGTACCAATCTTTTGCAACACCTTATAAGGGCCATAGTACTTTGGTGATAATTTACTATCCTTCTTGGCTTGCTTGAGGAACATCTGTTTGTATGGTTGTAGTCTTAAAAACACCCAATCCCCTACTTCAAAACTTCTTTCACTACGATGTTGATATGCTTGTT
>ML785414.1:238996-260448 GCA_009831015.1 Picea engelmannii
GTTTCCAGCACCAACTGGTTGAAAGCACCAACTTCCATTCATAAAGGCACCAACCTGTATAACAGAGAACAAGAGTTCTCCCTTGCACCACCCTGCCACCCTAGTTTCTCTGGCTGCAACCAGATGGAAGCTACAACTCCCTGTGTTCAAGCACCCACTTGAGCCTCTGAGGAAAACAATCCTCCCTAGCACCTCCCAACCTCCCTGAAATGTAATTTCCTTGTTACTAAGACTTATTACAGCGGTATAAAGTTATTCAATCGCTTACCAGCCTTGTCGTTGTTCTGTTACACTGCTCTTCCCTGTCTACATTAGTGTCTTCTGCACCCGCCTTTCACTTTCTGTTCTTCTGCCTTTTATGCTCTCTTTTCCATATCCCTTGAATGCACCATTCCTCAACTATGCATTTCTGCTCCTACGCTCTGCCTCCTTGCACACACCTCAATTCTCCTCCACAGCGACAACCACCAATCTCTTCTTTGTCCCACCTTCTTATAGTCTCTATTGTCTTTGTGCATGCAATATTCACAATGCTTCTGCGTACTCACTCCGTGCCAAATTCCTCCACAACTCGAGTGCTCTGTCTGATCATCATCGTGACTCTTCAGCTTCTCTGGTGGTTCTACCCATGTGTCTATAATCACTAAGTGCTATGCCAAGATTCCTTTTTCTCTCTTGAAGTTGAGACTCTTCGTCTTCTCTATTACAGTCGAGCTCACCCTCTCTGTTTCAGCTACAGGCTTCAATGCTCATCCATCTGTCAATCCCTTCTAAGAATAGTCTTCCTTCATTGGACAAAGCTTGGAGACTCTTCATCTCCTCTGGCGATCACACAGAGGTCTCTTCGAATTCTCTGGCAGACACCATCAATGGTTTCTGGCAGTTTCACTGTGTCGTGCATCAGTAGCCCTCCGATCTCCTTCAAGTTTATCTGCGTCGTTCGATGAACTTTATTAGATCTTGCATTCATTTCAGCATTTTTGTGGCCAAGATTAGCACCTCTAGCTTCTACCTCCATCTTCCATTGATGTGACCAATGGCTATGACCACGCGCTTATGTATAAAGAGATTTTGCGATTTCTCATTTCGTGATTTTCAACACTATGCTCCGTTGACCCCAAGTCAGCGAAATTTTGATCTCTTGCCACACGTCCTCTGATTCGATGGTCCAGATCTAATCTTGATTCAACGACTGTGATTGAATCGCGATTTCGCATATCGCGATTTCGACACTCTGGTTGGATTGAGTTCTTGCCTCTACAAGTCGCGATCCCCGAAACCCTGAAATGGCATGGGATCAACGGTCCTGATCAACACTTGATCTAATGGTTCAGATCATTTCACAATTTCGGCATGCTTGATGTTCAGTGTTTTTGTCACTTCAAAGTCCCGATCCACAAAACTCCATAAAGAAGTCAGATCGACAGTCCAGATCACATCTTGATCGGACGGTTGCAATTACATCGCGATTTCACATATCGCGATATTGGGATTCTTGATGTTAATACTCTTTGACATATCCAACACTTGATCCTCGAAACCCCGAAATGGAATTGGATCAACGGTCCAGATTCAATCGTGATTCAATGGCTGTGATTAAATCGCGATTTCACATATCGCGAAATCAGGATTTTTGTGGATGATATTACTTGACATCTCCAACTCTCGATCCCCGAAACTCTGACATGGACTGGAATCAACAGTCCAGATTCAACCTTAATCTGACGGCTGAGATTAAATTGCGATTTTAGATATCACGATTTCGAGAGGTTAGGGAACATCGTTCCTTTGACTCTCCAGTCAGCGAATTGACGATCTATCCCCATGTGTCCTTCCTGTAGATGGACGGTCCTCCTTCTTTCGGGATTTTGTGAGACCTCTACTCTTTGCACTTTAAAGAACATGCAGGTTCTCCTCGATCCAACAGTGGTCGGACCCTGCGATCGGAACTAACGCCCAAGATCTATCCTCCATATCTGCGCGCTCCTCTTGTCTACATTCAGATCTGACGACCCTCGTTCTGTCGGGAATTTTGGATGGGATCCAATGATCAGTAGTTCTTCTCAAACTTTACGGGACTTCATCATGCCTGATCAATAGTTTATATCAATCCTCGATTTGACGACTGAGGATTGTTGCGTTTAGACAATTGTTGCATTGTTGGTCTTCTTGAATATCACTGTGCTGTTGATTATCATTGTTGTACTCAAGCCATCATCACTGTTGTACTTGCCATCAATGACAAGCATACGCTGCCTGTAAAACATACCAAACATCCTCTGCACTATCTCTTCTGATCTTATCAAGGTTGCTCTGCAGCTTCTTCCCAAAATACTTCTGGTGCCCGTCTATTACATTCTTCCTATACTCATGCCATCTTCATTGATGTAATTGCCATCAATGACAAGCATATGCTGCCTATTAAACATTTTCCAACAATGCATAGGGTTTTAGTACTCTGTATGTTTGGCTCTCATCACAAGGGATGGTAAGGATATAATCAAACCCCTGGTTTTCACTCCCACTATTCGAGTTATGATAAAAAACAGGCTATGTTATTTTTATGTCTCCACTCTCGATTCAGAATTGTTTCTACTGCTCACACGATTCAAACCTAAAACTATCCAGAGTAACCCCTATTGCATTCTAGTTACATTTTTCATGGTTCCTGTCGTTCGCTTGGAGACGAATGGATGCCAAGCTTTACTTTCTCACGACAATGCGATTGAGGACCTAAAAAGCCAAGGCTGGGATGTTTTCCTTAAGTGAGGGTTATAATCTTCAAGTGGCTAAATATTTCGTACAAACCTTTGATGGTTGCAGAACTAAAATTGGGGACACACAGTTAGAATTGACCAAGGAGTTTGTGATCAAAGCAATAGGGCTTCCATCAAAGGGTGGAAAATGGTTCAAAATGCCCGAATTGAAGGAGTCCTGTGGATTCTTCTTATGACATCCCAAAAGATCAACTATTGTGTAAAAGGTATTTCTATCTCCTTGGTAAAACCTAGATGACACAATTTGTTGTTAATTCTCAAGCAATTTGTGACATGAAAAGGTCGATGTGGATTAGTATTCCTCTACCATATCTGTTTACTCATTCATTTCATTGGTTTCGATTTAGATATGCCATTTTACTTGTTTAGAAGCCTCTATAAGATGTCCAAATGATATAAAAGACAAGGTGTTGATTCAAGCCTGTTCCATCATGGATTAGTCAAGATATTGTTGATGTATCTATCACCTGTCGACTGTAGGTGACTGTTGGGAGAGTTGTTTGATGAGTAATTTTTTTTCCCAGACTCTTCCCACAATGAACCCTAACTTAGATAAGCCACTGATTGAATATCAATTCGGTATTTCGATCAATGGACCAAAGTTTATCAACAAAAACCCTCTAGACATAGGGACGTCGAGTAAGTCTTCACCTGTAGGATTTCCTGAGCAAGAGACTATTGAATTGAAGGAAATTGACCCTCTTTTGCCTGAGATTGATGCTAGCCTGAACGTTGTTATTAAATCGAATGTCGAGAAACCTTGCAAAAGAACAAAACAACAATGCACAAACTTAGGGTTCAAAATCAAGAAGGCAGGTCGCATAATTTCGAGGAAACTAAGGAACCGAAACAATACTCATATGAGCTTGACTGGTCCAATCGATATCAATGAGGGTTTGAATCCTGAGATAGAGGAGTTTCTAGTTCGGGAAGATCCAGAACTGTAGGGTTCCAAGAGGGAAGTTATCGGTCCTACTGGACCTTATGATTTTGTGAAACATTTTCCACCATGCCTCAAAGGTAAAGAGGGGTTCTCCGGTATTATGCATGATCAGAAGAAAACAATAGGTAAGATTGATACATCCCTATTTGACTATGCACTTAATTGACCTACCATCTCTCCTGTACAATGTGATGCCTGTTTCCATTGGGTCGAGTGGTATTACACTGAAATTCCTCTCCTACAGTCCATAATTAAAACTCTTACTTCCCATAATGATTTGTTGAGGCAAGAAAACCATGATCTCAAGGCGCACACAGAGAGGAAAGATAAACGTATTGAGAGAGCAGGAAACATAGTCATCAAGAATGCAACCAGTGTCAAGGCAATAATAAATTCTGAACTACCTAACCCCTCTTTAGTTAAATATTAATGGTAAACAATTTGATTTTCTTTTTCATTTTATCTCTGTTATCTAATTCAAAATAAATTGATTTGAAGTTTCATTTGATTTACTAAAATTAAGATTGGCTACAGAATCTTTGATTCTGTAGCCAAGTCTCTTTTTACAAAAATTAGTAATTAGTTATGATTAATTGTTTTTTTGATTTATTAAAATTGTTTTGTTTTTTTTAGGAAATTGGAGATGTTGTTGTAGATTACTGGGAGGAAATATCTTTCAATAATATGCAAGTGATTAGTAATTTATTTTTCTTCATGTTTTATAGAAATGTTGATCTATTTTTTATGAAACCAACTCTGTTATAAGTGGATTCAAACCCACTATTTTGGTAATTTTACTCTATGTTGGGAGATCCATCTCTATCCTGTGAGATATGAGTATCTGGATCCCATGATACTTTAAATACTATTCACTTTGTCAATGAATATCATATTTTCTTGGAACAAATTATGGACATGTAATTCTCATAACTGAATGGAAAAGTGATTTCCATTGCGGCTTTAGACCCTGGGGGACACTGTTCCATTTATGTTTTTTCTTTTTATTATGGAAGATTGATATGTTATGCATCTTTAGTCTCATTAGCATGCGATGTTTAATTTTATTCAATACTTTAAATTCTTGTATATAACTTGTTGTTTCAGATATTATCTATGTGATTGTCATTTCAACTTCAATGTCATAATTTATGCTTGATGTTTAGTTGATGTATCCAATAAATGTTTCACATTGAAATTCTTTTACTATAATCATTCATAATCACAAGATCACTCGATCTACATTTTTATTACTCTGTCTTATATCCGAACTGTCAATAAACACCTTGAGTTTATTCAAGATATGTTAGTACAAGTTTGTCGGAGATTTCTCTCATTAACAAGATAGCTGGAGGTTTGGATCGCACAGAGACATAGACACAATATGAAACTAATCTCATGTTAGCTTTATTCACATGTAATTTATGTTATTAGTTTATTCATTAGCGAAACAAGATAGCTTAAATTGGTTGTGACCATTACTCTATCCTTGTTTCAAATCATGTTTTATTAGTATCTTTTTTTAAGTTCTTAGATCTTAGATTATAAAAAATAAAATATAAAATATGTGCTTTCTTTATCTACTTTAGAAAAAAATTACCAAACATTGATTTCGCAAGGCATTCACCAAAAACTTGCAATTTGTAAATACTTTGTTTATAATCACATGTTTATATTTCTGGAAACACTTGTAAATAATTAGATTAAAGTATATAGTAATATGGTTTTAGTTTTAGAGTAGTTTATTTATTTTCTTTGTTTTAGGACCCTAGTTGGCTTACGGAGCCATTAAACCCATCAAAATAGATTACACCAAATGGATTGGGTTAATTAGACAACCCCGGTCCAGATCTATTCTTTCATTTGATGGTGTGTCGCCTATGCCCGTCAACAAGGTTCCAGGTTCGATTGATTAAATTAATAAGTTTCCAATTTGCACATATAGTTTGATAATTTCTACATTACTAGTTGTGACACCAATCCTTGAAAGGTTCTATTACTGATAGATACAATGAATACTTGGCAACATGTGAGTACTATTGACATACATGCTTATTGTACTTGGCCACAAGATGAACTAATATCTTGTCTAGGAGATGCTTCTTGTTTTGCTTCCAGAAAGGTCACCTTGGTAATAATATGATGATTACCATGATATTTCATTTTTATTCTTGTTGATATAGATATGTTCTTATGAAAATTCTATTATACTTTTTGTTCTTTTTTTCTTGTTCAGGGAAAGTTACCATGGAGGAATGATTGATCAAAAAACTAGAAGACTGTTGTTCATATTTCTTATTATTGTATTTTTATTTTGGTTATTGTTCCAGGTTGGTCACAAGCAATAGCTTTGAGAAGGAGCTATTGTGATTATTGTTCTCATTCTTGTTTTTATTATTATAATAGTATTATTCTTGTCTACTAATTTTCCCTTTGTTGTCATTGTTCCGGAAGGTCACATGTGATAACTCTAAGGGAAGCTATAGTGATGGTTGTAGGAGACAACATATTTTATGGTCTCTATTTTGAGACATGGAGAAGACTATCTGGATAAGAAGTTGTAAACACGACCATATACATCCATGTACCAAGGAAGAAGAAGATGAAGAAGGGTAATTTTGCAAGATACATAGTATCTCATATGGAGATTGATTGTAAGGAGAATACGGCTCCAAAGGTGACCAAACAAATCTCTCTAATGCAGTTGATCACTCATATAATCATCAGGAAGAGTTACTAGAGCCAAAAGGGCCTACCTTGAATCGTTACAGTAACCAAGAAGAGACCAACGTGGCCCCATGAAACTTTGCAGGATGCAACATTGATGGGCCATGTCATGAGGAGTAGATGTCTCTGAATATTATATAGACTTAGAGGGAGTCAAGCTTGAAAGGGAGAATGGAGATTCATATACTTTTAGATTCATATGGAAGAGAGAGACGTCTTCTAAAACTGACAGATAGATGCCATGGGTTGAGAAGTCTAGATCGAAGCTTCAGAGGCTTTGAGGAGATATAAGATCTTATGGGAGGGTTTCCTTTCTTTAGTAGAATTTTCTACAATGACCGAGGAGGAAGTCAGTGAGAAGGAATGGGATATATAATATATTTTCCTTTGTTCCGAGACCAGAAGGGAATTCAGTGGTGACTTCCAAGTTGATCTACAAGATCAATCATGTTACAGATAAATATCCTAGAGATGTACAAAGGCTTATTTGTGTCCAGAGGATTCTCCCAGAAAGAGGGATAAGACTGTGACGAGACACTTTCTCTAGTATATTGATACTAATGAACATGTAGAAATATGTTGACCAAGATTTTGTCAGGGAAAATATTTGAGTGGTCCAAATGTTTTTCTCCAGTAGTGAGAATTGATGTATTCCCTAGTAGTGGGAAGTGATGTGATCCCCTGTAATGGGAGCTACCCGAGTGCAGGTTGGTATTCTGCTCCAATGTAGGCTGGTATGTTACCCCAGTGTAGGTTGGTATGATACTCCAACGCAGGCCGGTATGTTACCCCATCACAGGTTGGTATGTTACTTCAACATAGGCTGGTATGTTACCCCAACACAAGTTGGTATGCTACTCCAATGGAGGCTGGCATGTTAGCCTAACACAACTTGGTATGCTACTCCAATGCATGTTGGTATGTTACCCCAATGCAGGTTGGTATGCTACTCCAACGTAGGTTGGTATATTACCCCAATGTAGGTTGGTATGCTACTCTAACGCAGGCTGGTATGTTACCCCAACGCAGGTTGGTATGCTACTCCAACACAGGATGGTATGTCACCACAACGTAGGTTGGTATGCTACTACAACACATGATGGTATGTTACCCCAAAGTAAGTTGGTATGATACTCCAATGCAGGTTGGTATGTTACCCCAATGCAAAACACAAAATAAAAATATAAAAACCCCATCAAAAATAAATTCAGTTTGAATCATACTATATAATCATGATCAAACTTATTGAATTTATGTTGATAGGTTAGAGAATAAGTTTGGTCAGACTGTTTAATCTTGGCCAAATTAGCTAGGTTAGAGTAATAATTAATCCAACATTTTAAGTTGGATTAATCTGTTAGATGACTAGGTTAGGAGATAGGTTAGTGATTTAGTTTTCAATAAAAGTTGAAAAGGGATGTCAAAATACCCCTTGATTGATTAAACTTGATTATTGTAGCCTTATGAAAATAAGACCATGGTGTAAAAGGGAAAAAAAATGAGCTTAGCGCTACCCAACACATATTTTTTATCCTAAGTTACTAGTGGAAAAGACACTTTGGAGTGTAGTGGGTAATTTTTGCACATATTGTTAGGGATGATTTTAAGGATGGAAATTTATTTTAAAATGTAGAAACGTTGGTGAAATTACTAATCATTCATAAGCCAACTATAAAATGTTTGGCGGCATTTTTGTAAAAATATTCAAATTTCTAATAATTTTATATAGTTTGTATAAAATTTTGGCGATTCTTAAGGTAAAATAATTTTATACTTTCAAATTTGGGTGAATCATTTTTAGAATAGAGAATATTTCTATGGGAAAACCCATGGAAAATTATCCCATGAGTGAAATTTATCCCCTAAAATCATACCTGCATATTTTCAGCAACGACATCCATCATTGCCCAGATTAATGGTCCTCAGTGCATTTCATACCCCCCCGAACTTTCTTCCTTTAACGTTTTGGGGGGTCTGAAAAGTGGTTTCCCCTTGCATCAGTCCCACCTAATGTGGCATTATCACAGAATTTCGGACCCCCCCCCCTCTGAAATCATCTTACCTACCCCCCCCCTCCAAAATCCCTCCAAACCACTACCCAATACCACTCACCTCACTTTTCCACCGTACCCTAATTCCACCTGCCATATGTCCCATTCTACATAACCGTTACCCAATCAAATCTCTCCTCATGACCGTTAATCGCCCCGTCACTATCACACACCATAATGGACACCTCCATCACATTGTAAAACTCTGTTTCAACACCTTGTTATTCCATTTTCTGATGCATACACTGTGGACACCATGCCAAAACAAACTGTCAAGCCAATTTCCACAACCACTCACTGTCAATAGGCACATTTTCCCTGGGTAATCAAAGTTTTGCAATTAATTTACCTTAAGATTTGTCAATCATGGCCCCCAAGGCCAAGTCTGTTGATACGTCCAAGAACTCAATCCTTCCCCCTCCTATCAACCTGGATCACATTCCCCTGGCGGATAAGGACTATAAAATCACAGATCCGAGGTGTGAATTCAACTTCTTCGAATTTCACTCTTGGAAAAAAGACATATTTATGGATTAGAGAAATGAAATTGGACTATGGGAGTCCAATTTACCTCTGTATATGTTCCCTCAAACCTACCATTTCCTTGAGCTCTCCCTCAAATGCCAAGTTCATTATTCGCCTGACCAAAGGGCCATTGTTTCCTCCTCTGGTGAAACCCTATTCACAATTACCTATGAATCCATTGAGCACATGCTACAAATCCCAATAAGTGACTTTGCAATTTTTTTTTCCATTGAATACCTAAATGACCTGTACCAAAATCTCACCTTACCCCAAAGAGCCCAGATTTTCGATATTTTTCTGCCAGAAGATGCCCAATTGCCCAAGAAAAATCCCCCTTATTCATCCTCCATATTCACTGTCAAGGCCGGCCAGATCATTTCCATTATTTGTTACCTATTAGGTTTTTTCTCAGATGAATGGGTAGATGAGCCTATCCTAGTTTTTTTATCCATTTTTTCCACAGAAGAAAGAGCCACAATTAAATTTAATTTCAGTCAGTTTTTGGTTGATAACATTCATGATCAGCTTTTCAGGTTTCCAACAAAAGGAATGTTCAGATATTCCTCAATCCTGGTTTATATGTTCTTGTTTTTTCATTCAGACAAGTTTCCATGCACATTTCAGAAATTAAACCAAGAAGGAAACCCACAGTCAGTGACCTCATGGACCTCATTGGTGAGGAAAAATTCAATAGAATACAACTTCAAGGACTTCATAGACCAGTTCTATCACCCAGTGATTTGCATGTTGAACAACAACACAGAGCCAAGGATCAATGAATAAATTCAGAGAATCCTTCACTTTTCTGATTTATCCAAGATAGGGGATTGGTATTTATACCAAAACCACACATAGATAAGAGTGTATGGGTGTGAGGTGCCACCTTACAAATTGCCAAAATACCTCCCTGTGAGGATTTTTTCACTAGAATACATAAGGCAGATGATGAACTCAAATGAAATCCACTTCGTTGTAGAAAAGTAGAAAAAATATCTAAGAAGACCAGTATTAGACAGAGTGTTGGACATACATGGATTTATGGATGCAGAATGGGCTGAAGATATGGATCGTAGAATATCTAGAAGCAAGTATGTGTTTAACTTGTTTGGAGGAGAAATCAGTTGGATGGGAAAAAGGCAGGATGTAGTGGCACTTTCAACTACATAAGCTGAATACATGGAAGCCACTTATGAAAGTAAGGAAGTAGTATGGTTACAAAGATTGTGTTTAGGTATTGGGTTGGTACAACAAGATGTAAGAATAGATTGTGACAGTGAGAGTGCAATTTTTTCCAGCGAAGAACCCAACTTATCATTCAAAGACAAAGCATATTGATATTCAATATCACTTTGTGAGAGACATAGTTGAAGAAAAGAAAGTGTTGCTGATGAAGGTGGAAACTTTGAATAATGTTGCAGATACATTAAAAAAATATGTGAGCACTAAGAATTTCTCTTGGTGTAGAGGATCCATCGGCATTGCTGCCTTGCATTGTTGACTATGTAACCCTGTAACCCCCTATATGCAAGGAAAACAACAAGTGTGAAAATGTTGGGTATGTGTTATATTCTTTTCATGATTAGATTTAGAATCTTCTATGTTGCGTTGAGTGTATAGGGGGGTTGCAAGGGTTTGAGGGAAACGCCCCCAATAAAAAATTTTCCTCAAGAAATGTGTCACTTTTTTGCCTCGTTTTTTGTGTTGCCTCGATTTTCTTGTCCATTGTTGGGAAGTTTTTTGACACATGTTTTTTTATGATAGTTTTTTATTTCTAGTTAAGGAATTAGGGTTGTGTACTAATCTAGGTCATTGGGTTAGGGTTTTGGATGTCTTTGGCTCCTATATGTATATTGTATTGTAAACGATGTATCACAATGAATGAATGAATATAGAATATGTTGGTTTTATCAGTTTGGGGGAAAAATATATTTGTAATGTGTGTATTTGTCATTGTATATTTTATGTTCTTTTACTAAAAATTTGTTTGCAGTAAATATTGTACAGTTTTAAAATCTAGAATGGCATGGTCATGGTTTAGGTCTGGGTCTATTTCCAACATGTTCCTGAATGGATTGAGGAGGTGAGCTGTAAATTGCGATAAAACTCAAATGAGGACTTAGATCGATGAACTATTAGTTACATTGGATATGGGGCACCGAATTTTAGCTAGTGGGGACCCTCCACTATCATTTCATTCCCCAAAAAATTGTTTGTTGGAGGATCTCTGACACTAGGGTTTTGCTTAATGAGGCCTAGTGCAATTTTTGAACAAGAGGTCAATTTTCAAGAACAATATTATAGTAAATTGTGGATATCATGCTCGTATTGGCCTTGGCCAAAACAATGTGTGGGAGCTTACACAATTTTGTTATGCTACTTAGTTTGGATTTTATGCCCTGAGAGAAAATTGCCAACATGTCCCTGAATGGCTTGAGGAGGAGAGTTGCAACTTACGATAAAACTCAAAATAAAACTTAGATGGACGAACTGTCGATCTCATTGGATCTAGGGCACTAGGTTTCAGCTAGTGGGGACCCTCTACTATCATTATGTTGCCCAAAAACCATTTTTTGGAGGATACCTGACATTAGGGGTTTTCTCAATGAGGTAGAGTGCAATTTCTGAACAAGAGGTCAATTTTCAAGAAAACTATGCCAAGAAATTGTGGGTAGCGTGGTCATGTGGGCCTTGGACAAGTAGACGTGTGGGAAATTACATAACTATGCTATACTTCTCGGTTTGGATTTTATTCCCCTAGACCAAATTTCTAACATGTCCCTGAATGGCTTGAGGAGGCAAGCTATAATTCATGATAAAACTCAAACTAGGACTCGGATGGACGAACTGTTGGTTGAATTGGATCTAGGGAATTGGGTTTTAGCTAGTGGGGTGCCTCCATTGTCATTTTGTTTCCCAGAAAATCGATTGTTGGAGAATCTCCAACACTAGGGTTTTTCTCAGTGAGGCATAGTGCAATTTCTGAACAAGAGGTGGATTTTCAGGAACACTATACTGGAAAATTATAGGTAGCGTGGTCACATGGGTCTTGGCCAAATAGATGTGTAGGAGTTTATGGAAATCCATTATGATGCTCAGTTTGGATTTTATGCCCCTAGACAAAATTGCCAACATGTCCCTGAATGACTTGAGGAGGTGAGTTATAACTCACAATAAAAATCTAACCAAGACTCAGATGGAAAAATCGTTGGTTGCATTAGATCTGGGGAACTGAGTTTTAACTCGTGGGGTTCCTTCACTATAATTCTATTTCCTGGAAAACCATTTGTTGGAGGATCTTCAACACTAGGGTTTTTGTCAATGAGGCATAGTGCAATTTTTGAACAAGAGGTTGATTTTCAGGTACAATGTGTCGAGAAATTGTGGGTAGTGTGGTCACATGGGCCTTGGCCAAAAGAATGTACAAGAGCTTACAAAACTCTTTTGTGTTGCTTGGTTTGGATTTTATGCCCCCGGACCAAATTGCCAACATGTCCCTGAATGAATTGAGGAGGTGAGTTGTAACTCGTGATAAAAATCAAACTGTGACTTGAATGGACAAACCGTTGGTTCCATTGGATTCAGGGCACTGATTTTTACATTGTAGGACCCCTCCAATATCATTCTTTTTCCTAGAAAACTGTTTGTTGGAGGATCTGTGACACTAGAGTTTTTCTCAATGAGGCATAGTGCAATTTTTTAATAAGAGGTCGATTTTCAAGAACATTGTATCAGGAAATTTTGGGTAGTGTGGTCACGTGGGCCTTGGAATGAAAAATGTGTAGGAGCTTACGAAACTTTGTTATTCCTCTTGGTTTGGATTTTATTTCCCATACCAAATTGCCAACATGTCCCTAAATGGCTTGAGGAGGTGAGTTGCAACTTGTGATAAAAATCAAACCAGGACTCAAATGGAAAAAATGTTGGTTCCATTGGATTCGGGGCACCATATTTTATATAGTAGGGCCCCTCCGTTGTCATTCCATTTCCCAAAAAATTGTTTGTTGGAAGATCTTTGGCACTAGGGTTTTTCTCAATGAGGTATATTGTAACTTCTAAACACGATGTCGATTTTCAAGAACACCGTGCGGAGTAATTGTGGGTAGTGTGATAGCATGGGACTTGGCCAAAAATACATGCAAGATATTACATAACTCTGTTATGTTGCTCAATTCAAATTTTATGCCCCTAGACCAAATTGCCAACATGTCCCTGAATGGATTGAGGAGGCGAGTTGCAACTCATGAAAAAACTCAAACCAAAACTTGGATGGAAGAAATGTTGGTTTCATTGGATCCAGGGCACCTCTGCTATCATTCCATTTCTTGAAAAAATGTTTGATGGAGGATCTCCGAAACTAGGATTTTACTCAGTGCTTATTACATATGTTTGACAATTTAACACCTTGTAAGGATAGACATGGAAAGGCATGACATGTCATGGAAAGGAAAGGCATGGAAAGGTATGGTATGGAATGGAAATGTGAGGGCTATTTGCTTTATGATTTTGAAATAATTGGAAAGAGATATTTGATTTGTTATTTTCAAATAATTGCTAAGATAAAAATTTGTAAGATCTATTTGATTTATGATTTTGAAATAATATCATATTTATACCATATTGACCAAATATCTGTCCATTTGAATCTAGAGAGGCCAACTTAGAATAAAACCTTAGTTTTCATCGCTAGTTTCTTTATCAATAGGGGCATAGCATAAAGCCTCATTTTTCATAACTTGTTGATTTAAGGCAAGGCAAGGAAAGGCATGGAATGGCATGGAAAGGTACGGCATGGAATGATATGGAAAGGCAAGGAATGGATAGGAAAGGCAAGGAAAGGAAAGGAAAGGCATGTCAAGGCAAGGCATGGCAACACATTGCATGGAATCACATCACAAGGAATGGATTGGCAAGGAAAGGCATGGAAAGGCATGGCATGGAAAGGTAAGGCATGGATTGGAAAGGAAAGGAAAGGAAAGGCATGATAAGGAAAGACATGCAATGGCATGACATGGTTGGCATGGCAAGGAAAGAAATGCAATGGAAATCCAAGGCATGTAAAGGGAAAGCATGGCTTGGAAAGGCAATGAAAGACAAGGAATGGAAAAGAAAGCAAGGCATGGAATGGTATGACATGAAATGGCATGACAAGGCAAGGAAATGAAAGTCATGGCATGGAATGGCATGGAAAGGAAAGGCATGGCATGACAAGGAAAGGAAATGAAAGTCATGGCATGGAAAGGAAAGGCATGGTATGGAATGTGAAGTAAATGCATGGCATGGCATGGAATAACATGGAAAGAGAAGTCATGGTATGGAAAGTCATGTCAAGGAAAGGAAAGATATGGTAAAGAAAGGAAATGGAAAGGCAAGAAAAGGCATGGCACGAAAAAACATGGCAAGGCAAGGCATGTCATGGAAATTGAAGGAAATATAAGGAAAGGCATGGCATGGCATGGAAAAGTGAGACATGCAATGGCATGGCATGGAAAGGAAATACATGGCATGGAAAGGAAAGGCATGGCGAGGCATGGAATGGAATGGCATGGAAAGAAAAGGCATGGCAAGGAAAAATCACTTCAATGCAAGGCATGACAAGGCATGGCATGGAAAGGAAAGGAAATTAAAGGCATGGAATGGCATGGAAAGGAAATGAAAGGCATGGCATGACATGGAAAGGAAATGAAAGGCATGGCATGGAATGAAAATGCATGGAATGGCATGGAAATGAAAGGCATGACATGAAAATCCATGGCATGGAAATGCATGACATGTCATCGAAAGTGAAGGAAAGGCACGACATGGCATGGAAAGGCAAGGCATGGAAAGGCAAGACATGGCATGGCAAGACAAGGAAAGGAAAGGCATGGCATGACATGGCATGGCATGGAAATGCAATACATGGCATGGCATGGCATGGAAATTCAAGGCATGTCATGGCAAGGCATGACATAGCATGTCAAGTGAAGGAAAGGTAAGGCATGGAATAGAATGGAAAGTGAAGGAAAAGAAAGACATGGCATGGAAAGGAAAGGCATGCAATGGAAATTTAAGGGAATGCAAGGCATGACATGAAATGGCATAAAAAGTGAAGGAAAGGCATGTCATGGCATGGAAAGGGAAGGGATTACGTGACATGGAATGGAAAGGAAAGGCATGATGTGGCAAGGAAAGGAAATTCAAGGCATGGGATGGGATGGCATCACAAGGTAGGGTATGGCTTGGAAAGGCATGGAAAGTGAAGGAAAGTAAAGGCATGCAATGGAAAGGAAAGGAATGGAATAGCATAGAAAGGAAAGGAGAGGCATGGTATGGCAAGGCAAGGCAATCGAAGGCATGGCATGGAATGGAATGGAAAGAAATGGCATAGAAAGGAAAGTCATGGCATGAAAAGGAAAATCAAGGCACGACATGGAATGGCATGGCATGGAATGAAAATCCAAGGCATGGCATGGAAAGGCATGGAAATACAAGAATACCATAACAACCATAAAATGAATCCAAAATTTCAATAATTCATAAATGTGAAATACGTTTTCAATTATTTGTTTTACATATCTATGGTCATTCAAGTATACCATTGGTATCACTTCTAATATTTATGGTCTCCATTAACTTCTCATACTCAGAGTATGGAAAGAAGTATCATACCTTTCATTAGTTCTTACTTGGCATTGTTTGTAGTTGGAGGTTTGTACCAAAAACCATGTTCGTAAAGTGGTATATGAATTCACCTAGTCTATAATATTGAAATACATAACCACCTTTATTCTATGTTATGTCATCCTATGTCCGATATTCTTCATAGTTACAATTTTTATCTTGACAGTTTTTTCTATCTTTTCAGGTCCTAAACTTTCAGGACCATTTTGAGGCCCTAAACAACATTTTTTGGGCATGCCACAGACACACTATGGAAAAATTTAGAGTGTGATGGAATACGTTTTATTCCTCGAATATACCTTTCCAACGAGCTATCGTCCACCTAAAATGAAGTCTGTATGCAAAAGTTATGACCCTGGGAAGTTGATGTACCAACTTAACCCATCAGGGCCCACATGAATTTTGGCACTTTATCTCCTAGGGTTAGGTTTTTTGATGTCTAGGGTTATTTGTTTACTTCTTGATGCTTAAAAGGATTGGAGGCCTCATTTTTATGTGCTCATATGAATGCAAGTAGTCTCCACATCTCTTCTCAGAGATTAGCTACCACCATTCGAGCAAGATTGTTTTCATTCTTCATTTTACAGTTTCGGTAGTTTCTTATTTAATAGAAGTTAAGTTCCATTGTATCTCTATTATTTTTCTCTGTATATCTATTTTAATTTTATAGATCTGTGTTTCATTTCTTTCCACTCATAAATATGGATCAGTGGTATTAGAGCGGTCTTCTCTTAATTTTTTTCTTTATGCATGTCCACAACAAGGTTAGGGCATAAGTAGTTGGGACTCAAACTAGGTGAGCCTTTGCAAGATCAGCCTTGTCGAACTTGATGACCACCCATGGGGGAAGAAAATAGAGACGATGGGGAAGGAGATCCCTTTAAATTTTTTATTGAGGAATCCCTCTCATGACAAAGGAATGAGATAATAGATAACTTTGCGCAAATCATTCGTTGTTTGCCAATAGGTGACGCATCTACCTCAAGTAGAGGCACGAATCCCTTCAAGGTACAAATCATTTTTTATATTCCCATATTTTAAGGTAAAATAGATGGTCATTTTGTAGAAAAATGGTTAAACCTTATAGAAGGGTATTTTTCTATCCACAACTTTTTCAATAGAGAAAAGATTACAATTGTGCTCCTCAAGGTCATCTCCCATGTCAAAAATTGGTGGGAGAATTTCTGTGAGAAAACAAAAACAAATGGATTTACATTATTCGTAGTTGCACCCACTTGGGGTTCCTTCAAGGATGATATTAAGGAACAATACTACCCTATTGGAAGTTATGACGACTTATATACAAGATGTACTGAATTTCTATAAAACTCGAGAAATGAACAAGTCCCCAAGCAGACTGTATATTTTTGAAAAACCTTGTGTTAACCCAAGGAGAGATAATAGTCATCAATAAGGATGATCAAAATATCCCAACCCTTTGTTGGAAAAGGGTCAATAGAAAGGTGATGAGCCTGGGAGGATGTGCCCCATTTTGAGCATCTCTTCGATCTGATGCTTGATTTCCTCATTTTTTGATAGAGAGAGGTGATAGACTAGCCCATTGGGTAGTGGTGCATCAGGGGTCAGATCGATTGAGTGCTTGACCTGAAAGTGAAAAGGTACCCCAGTGGGTGAGGAGAATATTTCTTTGTATTCTTCCATGACCTTATCCACTTGCTTCTGTTGCATGGAGAGACTTTTCATGGAGGCCAAGGATTTGGTTGCAACCTTCCACTCACTTTGAGCCTGAATCGCAAAGAAGACTAGATTCTCGGTATGAGAGATGAACTTCCTGCATTTATTGGTAGATATTGAGGAAATTGTGGTAGATGGGACTACCTCGAGTATCCTATATAATTTCCTATCCAAAGTAATAATAACACTACGATTCCTAGACTCATATACAATAGGATGTTTCCATAAATAAGGTTGTCCCAAAAGAACATCAAAAACTTCAAGGGGGGTGAAATCACACAACACCTCATCTTTTAAGGGTTTGATGTCGTAGGCCAGGTGAAACTGTTGGATGATGTAGATATCGTTCCATTGGAGGAGCCATCCAATGGTGTATGGTTCTTGGTGTGGTGTTGTCAACAGAGCCAACTGCTTGATGACCTTTGCTGATATGAGGTTATTCTAGTTACCTATATCAATGATGAAGTACAATGGAGAACCCTTCACCCACATTTGTGAATTAAATAGGTGCTCACCTTCCTCTCGCTCGTTAGGTTCATCAAAATGGAAATTGGTGGTGGTAGAAATAGTGGAACTGGGTTCTGCTTCAATGATCCATGTCCCTTTTTTTTGTTTTGAATCAGATTTAGAGCCTGCATATGATTCATAGGATTTCACCCTAGCCACTAATGAATTCTTTGAGTGGCATTCAACGATGTTATTCTAGTGTCTCTTATGGAACTCACACCATTTCCTAGTTTCTTTATTTGTCTTCCCATTGTCCTTCTTTATTTGCAGTTTGGACTGGTTTTCCTAAGGTTTCCCTTCCTTGCTCTACCATTTTTTCTACGGGTTAGGGCCTCCTTTTCCCTACTTCTGATATGTGGAGTTTGCAAACCCAAATTGTCATATCTTTTGTTTAATTGTCTACTCGATTTTGAAAACATAGTGATAGGTCGCGCCCAAGGATGAAATGTACAAAAAATCCATTTCTTTCCGGATGTATCTATGCAAAATGTTATGATACTTGAGCACCATATGCTGCTCAGAGTCTTTTATACCGAGGTTGGTGTGCAAGGTATGGAAGACATTGGTGGACTTTGGCACTATTGAGTCCCTTTCTTGCCGCACTGTGGTCCATATTGTATATAAGTCTTCCTATCTTCTAATAGGGTAGTATTGTTTCTTAATAACATCCATGAAGGAACCCTAAGTGGGTGCAGATATGAATAATGTATATCCCTCTATTTCCTTTTTCTCACAGAAAGTCTCCTAACAATCTTTGACATGGGGGATGGTCTTGAGGAGCGCAAATGTAATCATTTCTCTATCAAAAAAGTTATGGACATAAAAAATACCCTTATAGAAGGTTTAACCATTTTTTTACAACATCCACATCTATTTGACCTTCAAATATAGGAATATCAAAATTGATCTATACCTTGAAGGGGATGACGCCTCCTCTTGAGGTAGATGCATCACTTGTTGGAAGAAATCGAAGAGTTTGCACAAATTTATCCATCATCTCTTTATTTTGTTGTAAGAGGGATTCCTCAAGAAACAATTAAAGGGATATCCTACCCCATCATCTCACTTTTTGTCTCCCATGGGTGGTCGTCAGGCTCGGTGAGGTTGATCTTACAAAGGCTCAACTGTTTTGAGTCCCAATTGTGTATATCCCGACCTTGTTGGGGACATTCATAAAAAAGTAAATGAAGAGCGTACCACTCTGATACCATTGATCCATATTTATGAGCAGAAAAAAATGAAAAATAGATCTATAATATTAACACAGATATACAAAGAACAATAACAAAGATACAATGGAACTTAAATTCTATTAAATAAGAATCTTATGAAACTGTAAAATGAAGAATGAAAACAATCTTGCTTGAATGGTGGTAGGTACTATATGAGAAGAGATGTGGTGGCTACGCAAATTTGTCTGAGCACATTAAAATGAGTCCTCCATGCCATTTTATAATCAAGAAGTAAATAGAACACCCTATGAGATGAAGTGCCAAAAGTCATGTGGGCCCCGATGGGATAAGTTGGTACATCAACTTCCCGGGGTCGTAACTTTTGCATACAATCTCTGTTTTAGGTGCACAATAGCCCGTTGGAAATTTCTATCCAAGGCATACAAATATGGCCATCACACTCTAACTTTGTATATAGTGTGACTCTGGCGGGCCCAAAAATCACTATTTAGGGCCTCAAAACATCCTCATAAGTTTAGGACCTGAAAAGATAGGAACAAATTGTCAAGATAAAAACTAAAACTACCGAGATGAAAGTTGTATGTGAGCCAGATGGAAGAGGTGGGTGGATACCGATATCCACCTGGATCATTTGTATTGGTGTTACACAACTAATTATTCTATTTGGACAAATTTGTCTTGGTATTACACAAGAAGACACTGTAACTAACAATTTCGATCAGAAAAATTTGTCTTGGTATTACAGAATATGACGCAACTAACAATTCCAATTGGCCAAATTTTTCTTCCAATTCCAAAAAGACACAATTAGACACAACCAACAATTCTAATTCCACTTGGAAAAAAATTTCTTCCAATTCTTCCCACAATTGTCTTGCAATAGCACAAAATTGTCTATGAATTAAACAACAAGACTAAATTAAAGAGAGTGAGAGAGAAAGGGTTATATGAAAGAGGTAAAGAGAGAAGGGGGTGTATATGGATTGTGTTAGCACCAGGAGTCACGCCTGGATTGCAGCAGGAGAAAGCCCAATACCCATCAGTTTATATGTGACGGGTTGTTTATAAAGGGTGACCAAATGGGAGTAAACTCGGAACAATATCGTTTTAACTCAGAAAGTTGGGTTGGAAATACAGAGCTAGGTGAGGTATTGATCTAACTTAGGCCAGTAAGTTTGTATAGTGGCGAGTAGGTGGAGGAAAAAAAATAGAAGAATGAACATCTACTCTGGACATCCGGTCCTCCAACAGTCTTTGGAGGAAAAGTCTCAGATATGAGATCCTCTTAGACCCGAAAACTCCAAGAAACTTAAAATGTTGCAATAACCGATATAATCAAACCTACATCATATAGTCATTACAACACCTGACTAGATCATCCATGCCCAAGATTTAAGAGTCAAAAGAAAAGAGTAAGGAAGAGGTTGGATGCCATTAAACAAGAAGTCTCAAATATCAGTCTATAACCAGAGAACCAAAGGCCTCGCTAAAATTTTACAATTGGAGCTTAGCTCTACCATCGATACTAACAAAAATGGAAAAAATGCCTACATATACTTAGAACTAGATTCGTTGCCTGAAATGCGATCATGTCATGCATTCAAGGTCTTATGTTGACAAGCTTCTCTGGTAGGATGCACATGCAGACGTTGGTCAGACTGCCCATGCAATCTTCTTGTCGAACGTGATCTCTGTTAGTCTGGACTGACAAACTACACATGTGCTTTGTCCCTCTTCGGCCTTTTATTTAAGGGAGGAGACAACATATCACCCACCTTCCCTATTTGCATTAACATCTACCTCGGGATCAAAGAGGCCCAATTCAACTCTGCTCCTGAACAACGTGGTGGCCTTCCCTTGGTTGTTGTTGCTTCATTAGATTGTTAAGAGGGGACCTAGCCGACGGTCATGGAAGAGACTCTTGGCAAGGATGATGATGCCAACGTCATGAAGGTGCAATGAGGAGCACCCATGTGGTCAGGCGAGATAGGTGGGGGGTGACATGGAAAGTGCTGGCAATGGAAGGTGTGCGCACTGCGCTGGGATAGGTCAGAAGTGGAGTGGCATGGGGAAAGGATGTGGGGGTGGATGTGAGGTTGTGGCAGCAGACGGGATGGGACCATCTTCCAGGGAGGTCGTGAGCGGCGAGACACTTGGTGAGAGATGATAGGCAGGAGTGACAAGGGGCTATGGCCCAATGGTGAGTGTAGGACAGGTGTAGCATAACAAGATGGGGAGTGGGAGTGGAGGATGTGATGGGCAGAGGTGAGAGGCATAGTGTGATACAAATGTCAGTAGGAGGCGGGAGAAATAAGTGAAGGAGTTAAGTGGTATATCAGAGGGGGGGGGTTGGTGGTAAGAGGTTTTATGGTGGGGG
>ML785414.1:290062-305418 GCA_009831015.1 Picea engelmannii
GAGCTCGTGAGAATTTGTTCTTATCTTAGCAATGCTTATTTTTTTCTTTACACTTGGCAAAACAGATAGATAATTTTGATCTTCTAGATTAGGGTTGATTACATCTTTATAATACCTTAATTTTCTTTTTTCCTCTAACTCTTAAGCACACCATATTTTCTCCTTAAATTTTGATTTGCAATAAGAAATATTGCAATAAAATTATATTAAATTTGGTTTGAAATATAGAATCTCAGTGACTTAATAATTATACTTAACAAAAATGTTGTGAAAACCACCTAACTCTATTTCATCAATTTTTCAACATCTACAAAATTATGTCACTCTCGAGAAATTAAATTAAAAATATAAGAAATAAAATAACAAAAATTAAAAGAATTAATAGTTACCTTTAACAAAAATAACATGAAATAAGAAGTATTAGAATAAAACTATATTAAATTTGGTTTGAAATATAAAATCTTGGTGACTTAATAGTTATACTTAATAAAAATGTTGTGAAAACCACCTAACTCTATTTCAACAATTTCTCAAGATCTACAAAATTATGTCAGTCTTAAGGAATTAAATTAAAAATATAAGAAATAAAATAACAAAAATACAAAATTATGTCAGTCTTAAGGAATTAAATTAAAAATATAAGAAACAAAATAACAAAAATTAAAGGAATTAATAGTTCCCTTTAACAAAAATAACAGGAAATAAGAAATATTACAATAAAATTATATTAAATTTGATTTGAAATATACAATACAATTATATTAAATTTGATTTGAAATATAAGTTAAACTTGATTTGAAATATAAAATCTTGGTAACTTAATAGTTATTTAAAAAAAATGTTGTGAAAACCACCTAACTCTATTTCATCAATTTTTCAACATCTACGAAATTATGTAACTTTTAAGGAATTAAATTGGAATTTAACTTATACTTTAATGTTCAAGTTATGAGGAGGACACATAAATATAAAATGAAAATAAAGTAAATAACCAGAAAATATGTATAAAGCAAATATGAAATCATTTGATTTCAGATGAAAATTGTGAAAATTGGATATTAACTTATTTTTTCTAGTTTTTCTAGTTTTATCAATTTTGTTGGAAATATTTCTAGTTTTATCAATTTTGTTGGACATAAAGTAAGAAATAGTTGGATCTTTAAACATTTCGGAATTCCTAAATTGTTGGAAATGTCGATTAAGTTGTATAATTAAGTGTTCCAATTTTTTTTCAAAAACGTTGAATCATTTATACATTAAAAATAAAATGAAACCGTTCAAATCTTAGACCGTTTAAACGGTGCCTTTAAATTATGGAGGAAGGAAAGGAAAGCGTGAATAAAATATTAACAAGCAAATTACAGCACAACCACTGCATCCGACCAATAATATACAAAAATTACATTTCAATTTCAATTACAGGAATGAGCATTAGGTTGTTGAAGATGGATCGGCTTATGAAAATGGCGACTATTTATTTTCCTTAGTCAACATTCATTTTCTTGGGAATATCATACGTTTGAAGCGTTATAATACTGAGCTTTCATACCTACTTTTGTGACAGTTGGCAGTCCTAGGTATATCTGAATGATATTGAGATTGGGCACAGTTTGTCGAGGGAGTATGCAGTTTTTTTAGCGGTGTAGTTTTAAATTTTTGGTCAATTTAGAATTCTGATCGATTTTTTGAGTATTTGGGTTGGTTTAAAATGGGATAAAACCTTTAAAACAAGTTTCTGAAATGCATGAAACTTTGATCCATGCAAAATTTAAACTACCCCTGAAAATCTGACCAGATTCAAACCCATTTTTTTAATTACAGGAATGAGCATTAGGTTGTTGAAGATGGATCGGCTTATGAAAATGGCGACTATTTATTTTCCTCAGTCAACATTCTTTTTCTTGGGAATATCATACGTTTGAAGGGTTATAATACTGAGCTTTCATACCTACTTTGGTGACAGTTGGCAATCCTAGGTATATCTGAATGATATTGAGATTGGGCACAGTTTGTCCAGGGAGTATGCAGTTTTTTTAGCGGTGCGGTTTTAAATTTTAGGTCAATTTAGAATTCTGATCGATTTTCTGAGTATTTGGGTTAGTTTAAAATGGGGCTAAACCTATAAAACAAGTTTTTGAAATACATAAAACTTTGATCCATGCAAAATTTAAACTACCCCTGAAAATCTAACCAGATTCAAACCCATTTTTTTAATTACAGGAATGAGCATTAGGTTGTTGAAGATGGATCGGCTTATGAAAATGGCGACTATTTATTTTCCTCAGTCAACATTCTTTTTCTTGGGAATATCATACGTTTGAAGCGTTATAACACTGAGCTTTCATACCTACTTTGGTGACAGTTGGCAGTCCTAGGTATATCTGAATGATATTGAGATTGGGCACAGTTTGATTGGGCACAGTTTGTTGAGGGAGTATGCAGTTTTTTTAGTGGTGCAGTTTTAAATTTTTGGTCAATTTAGAATTCTGATCGATTTTTTGAGTATTTGGGTTGGTTTAAAATGGGACAAAACCTCTAAAACAAGTTTCTGAAATGCATGAAACTTTGATCCATGCAAAATTTAAACTACCCCTGAAAATCTGGCCAAATTCAAACCCACTTTTTTACCTAAAAACCAGATCTATTTACTCACAAGTTATCTTACTCCCTTGTCGAGTATGGACATGCACGGGAGTAAACTTGTTTGAATACAGTTTTAATCTGAATAGCTGGCACATATTCTTGGTGACGTTAGATCTGTAAAATAGAAAAGCTCAAACATACAAACGAACAAACTCACGCACCCTTACTTTCGTTGCAAATACTTTAACGTAACATCCATATAAATTCTACTAATGGAGAATAGGAAATCGTATTATCAGAAATTATTCAAACAAGAAACCCACCGAAACTTATAAACAAACAACCGCCACCTGCTCCACCTGAAGAATATAGATGGAATTCGATTAAAAACAGCGACGGTGGGTTGGTCATCGGTAACCATTTCGTGTAGCGCGAACTCTAAATTTGCTCTGAGATCGACGGCTGAACGTGATCGGCCCCGCCTTCAAAACCCCTTTCCCCGCTCTTCACAGTTCCCCAGAATCCCCAGGCCATCTGTGGATTACTTGATTTCCCCGCTCAGCACAGTTCCCCAGACCAACTGTGCATTACTTAATTTCCCGCTGTCTGTTTCACGTAAATGGGAAGGATTACAGACAACAAAATGCCGTCAATTGCCGCAACGTGTCTGCCTCTTGTACTGCTGCTTCTCGCGCTCGCGGCCGTAACGGACGTTGCCGTGGCTCAGACACCGTCAAGCTGTTCGAGTGCCAGTGTAAGTTTAGCATCCTGCATCAGCTACGTGACGGGCAACGCCGCGGAACCGTCTCGGAGCTGCTGCAGCGGCCTGGCTAACGTGGTGAAAACGAACCCCGTTTGTCTCTGCCAGCTACTTACGGGCAGTAATCCGGTGGGCATTCCCATTAATCAGACGCTCGCACTCGCCATGCCCAAAGCCTGCAAAGTCGCCACGCCGCCCGTCAGCCAATGCAAAGGTGCAAGAATTTTAAGTTTTTTTTTTTTTTTTTTAATAAAAAAATACGTTGAAATACTGAAATGACTTTTTTTGGGGGCAGGTGCCGGCGCTGCGATACCCCCGGCTAGTCCGCCGTCGACTCTTGAGAGCCGCAAGGTCCCGTCGACCGATTCCGGCAATAAAACTAATCCGACCACGCCAATGGTCACTTCAAACCCCGCCGACGTCTCTTCCGCAGGCAATTTTGCCCCGACTGCCATCGGTCTGTTCTTCGCTGGGCTGATTTTCTCGGCAATTCTGTTTTGAAGACCGATTTCAAGTAGATTCTAGGAATTATTTCCAAGGTAAAATATTTCGTTGTAAGGTTATTTTTGCAGTGTTTACATGGATGTTACGTTTATTGTCTTTATTATTACGTCGCGTAGTATTTGAAAATTAATATTTGCTCCGTTGGGATCGAATCCTCTTCTAATGTCTTTTCATCTATATTAAAATAGATTGCGATTATTTAAATCATCCTTTTCTCGATTTTTCCATTTATATTCTAAAAATTTTCAGAATTATATTCAGATCATTGAAAACTTTATAGCTGATACGTTTCATCTTCATATATGGCAACTAAAAATTAAAGGCAACTTTCTAATACAATTAGGTTCTAAGCCATTACAACCAATCATTGCTCACAATCATCCAAGCTATATCCAATTGATTTTTCATTCTGGCACGATCAATACTATATCAAAATACAATGATATGATTCAGCCCGTTCCTGTGTTGCATTTTCAAATACTCATTGGCCATTAGTTCACTGTCATTAAGGCTTTGCTTTAACTTTCAAAATCACAAGTTTTATATGAATAATATTAAATATAATTGTCATATAAGAGTTTTAGTGTACATTAATGATGATATTTTTAGACATGTTGGTAAGAATTTAAACATGGAAAAAAACTATATTGTAATTTGAAAAGATGATTTGAGATACTTTCACAATATATTTGAAGATGGTATAAAAAGATGAAATGTATAAAATTGAGTTAGCTTGCTCAATATATAATTTTTATTTATAGAATTTTTGTAAGACTATGTAAAATTTGAGTTTTTTTAATGTTAGTTTTACTTCAAAATAATAATAATAATAATCTATTTTTAAGGCCACAACCAAGAAGATACCAAATTGGTGTATGAGACTCCCTCTACCCACCGATTTGACTGGTAAAGTTTACTGAGGTATACATACCCTACCCCCTCTGGATTTGAACTTGTGACCTCTTAGGAGGAAACACTTGTTCTTAGCCATGCGTAACTAAATGATGGAATATTATTAAACAAACTTGTACAATTGTAAAAAAAAAACATTGTTATTGTGCCCTATTTTTTTTCAAAATTATAAAAGTGATTATAACCAAATTACAATTTCTTGGATTAATTTAATATTTGAGGGTCTTAACATGATCAAATAATTTTAATTTTTTTTATTGTAGATATTCTAGTGCAACTTATTAAAAAAAAATTAAATGGTTAAGAAAACGAAAAGTTATATAGAAAACAAAAACATGTGCATTTAAATATTAAATAAACAATAAATAAATTAAAAATAAAAATAAACAATATTATTTTTTAAAAAAATTATATATTTGGAATCTCCATATATTCAAATCTATATGTGTAGTTTCATCATTGATGGATTTGTGTAACTTATTTAAAACTAACCAAAAAAATAGAAATATTGAGAGGCATTGAGGAAAATGGGGGTTTTAATGTTTTTGCAACCCAAACCCAAACCACCAAGTTTGTTATTATGAACCTTTATTAGAAGAAAAAAAAGTAGTTTCAAATTCTCATTCTCTTCAAATAACATTTGAATCTAAGGAACACACACACTTTATAAGAACTTTGGATGTTGTAAAGCCCCTCTATTAAAAATCATAATTCATTTTATTCTCTCCCCTATGCACAATACACATGGTATTCTAAAACATATCCCTTATTTCCAGTGTGTATGATGGATTTCTTCATGCTTCTTAAGTCCAAAATCATTTATTTAGGGCCTAAGGCCCTTTTTTCTTTCCCCGACCATGATAAGCATCATGAGACCCATTCCTATTGTGCAAATCATACTAATAGTGTCCATATTCATAGTCATAGGCCTTGTTCAAGGCCATTGAGAAAATAAATATTTGATTAGGGCCTAAGGCTCTTGTTTTTCTCCTCTAGCCATATTACAACCCTCGAATCATATATGTGTTGTGGAAAAACTAGTAATGACGCCCATATCTCACTCGAAGGTGAAAGATCATTTCAAAAGTATCGATGAGATTGTTCAACTCCTAGTTCATGGCCCTTAAGCTTGAGAAGCTTCATTTTGGGACCAAGTTCCTTGTTTTCCCCCCCTAGCCATGGCATAGGCCTTGAGACCCATTTTTACTATGAAAAACATACTAATGGAACCAAAGATCCCAAACAAAGGTCTTATTTGGTTGTTCAAACACTACTACATGAAGCTTTCTCGTAGAAAGTTTCTTTCAATTTTCACATGCACTCTTATGTGACTAATTTTCAGATCTAAAAATTGCTTTCTAGTGATCTAACAATAAAACAATAACTGTTATCAATGAACAATTTTACACTGAAAATTATTGAGAGAAATTACATGAAACATAAACACAAAATATCATAGATGAATCACCAGCACATATGAGACATGATATTTATGTTCTTGTAACATTATCAAATTCATAAAAAGAAACACAATATAACCAAAATTGAGGAAAACCTTGTCCTCTTAGCCAATACAAATATCACCAAAATATGAGGACAACCTTATCCTCCAATAACCATACAAATAAGAGAACCAAACCTCAACAAATATCCTGGAAATATATTCTTCCCACAAATATGTTGCAGACCACTTGTACGACCTACTGGCACCACCTCTCATCCCTATACAGACCTACACCTACCCAGAAAGATTTGTACGGATGTACGCGACTGTTCCCACTACAAACCACATACATATGTGATTGTTTCCACTACCAAATGCATATGTGTGTGACTGTTCCCACTGAAATCTATCAGGAAATGCATGGCACTTCCACACTAATCCTAGCAGAAGAGAAGAAGAATTTAATCAAGAACACAAATGACACAAACAATCACACAGTACACTGAGATTTTACCCTGGAAACCCTTAACCAGGAAAACCAACATTCCTTTGAACGTTATTCTCTCTTGTTGTCTTATTCATTCAAAATAAAAGGTCACATGTCTAACCTTGGTCCACACATAAGACACAATCAACATCATACCCTCTTGCACAAGAAAGAACAACCCTGTAGCCAATTCGTCTTACATATGCATGACCAACAACCTACACTTACACATGCATTAACATGCAAAAGTGCATTCTACGATTACCTAATAACATCAGACTTTATGACCTTACAACACGCCTCTTTATAGGATTTACAATATGAAAAACCCTAAATATTGGCACCCCAAAAATCGTACAGATCTAGCATATCATTGGCTACAAATACCGCAAATCCTGGGTTTTTGTTAGAGTCGAATCCAAGTCGGGTTTACCAGTTGACTACCAATTGAGCTTCATTCAGTCTTTAGTCGGTCATCTCACACGCGCACTTAAACCTCTTGTCGGTTAAATTATCATTGATATTTTTGAATTCGGCTTTACTCGGTCGGCTCCCTCGACCTTCAAATTGTTATCTATCTACCTCGAATTTGACCTGATGTCGATCCACCTCGACTTTGACTACCAGTCGATTCAACTCGCCTAGAATTTCACTGCAAAGAAGATAACAATTGAACATTCTCCCACTTATTGTCTTCTTTGTTGAAACATGAGATTCCTAAACTTTTGTTCACAGACCCAGGGAAGTAATGCCCATTACCTCTCTGCACCAAGAGAACTTCATAGAACTCACAGACTTGGTCAACGAGTCTGCTATGTTTTCCAACGTGTCTACTTTTTCCAGTAGCACCTTGCTACTTTCCACCATGTCTCTTACAAAATGATATTGTACATAAATGTGATTATTATTTAAATGATAAGTACGGTTCTTTGCCAGAAATATTGTGCTTTGACTATCGCAACTTACCTTCATAGCTCTCTTCTCAACCCCGATTCTTGAACATAATATTTGAATCCATACCGCTTCTTTTCTTCCATGAGTGGCTGCCATGTATTCAACTTCTGTTGTTGACAAGGCTACAACCTCATGTCGCTTACTCATCCAACTTATTTCTCCACCGAACATCTTGAAGACATATCCATTGGTCGACCTCTGTCGATATAGATCTCCAGCCCAGTCAGCATCAACAAAGCCATGTACTTCTAATTTACCACTATCACCTCTAGGTTTTCCTTGGTAGCATATAGCATAGTCCTTCGTTCCACATAAATACATGAATAGTCTCTTGATAGATGTCCAATGCTCATTTCCAGGTGTCGACATGTACCTTCTCAACACTCCCACTGTGTGATAAAAGTCTAGTCGAGTTTAGATGATCACATACATTAGAATACCAACCGCACTTGCATAGGGAACACGTGTCGTGTCCTCAATTTATTCCTATGTCTTTGGAAACTGTTCAACAATAAGCCTTGGTCCCACAGTAATTGGCACCTTCATTAGTTTGCAATCCTACATGTTGAATCATTTCAAAACTATTTCAATATACTTCTTTTGATTCAACTAGAGCTTTCTAGTAGTTCGATCTCTCTTAATCTCCATTCCAAGAATGAAGTTAGATTCACCGAGATCCTTCATGTCGAACTTGGAGGATAAATTCTGCTTCACCTCCTTTATTGCATCCATGTTGTTTCTAATCAACAACATGTCATCGACATACAAAGCTACATATAGGAAACACCCACTTTCTTCCTTGGAATATATGCACTGATCAACTTTGCTTCTCACAAATATCAAGCTAAGGATGTATGTGTCAAAATTCTAGTACCACATCCTTGGTGATTGCTTTAGACCATAAAGGGATCTTTTGAGTTTTCACACCAACTCTTTCTTTCCCTTTACTACAAATCCTTCAGGAATTTTAATGTAGATTTCTTCTTCCAGGTCCCCATGTAGGAACATTGTCTTCACATCCATTTGTTCTATCTCGAGATCGAATGTTGTAGCTAGAGACATTAGTACTCTAATGGAAGTTACTTTTGCAATAGGAGAAAACATATCACCGAATTCGACTCCCTCCACTTGGGAATATCCTTTCTTTACCAGATGAGCTTTGAACTTCTCGACTTGTCCTACAACATTCATCTTCTTCTTGAACACCCACTTTCTACCAAAGAGATTTCTTCCACGATCTAACTTGAATAAATACCATGTCTCATTCTTGTACAAGGATTCCATCCCTTCGACCATGGAATCCTTCCAGAGTTTACCCTCTTTCGTTTCGACTGCCTCACTGAATGACTTTGGCTCATCGTCGATGGCAGTTAACACGAATGCAAAATGGAAGTCATATGGACTATACCTTTCAACTAGTTTTCTTTCTCTTTCCGACCTCCTTATCACTAGATTCAATTGTTCCATCTCTTCCTCAGATTCAGTCCACTTATTTGAATCATCTTCTTCATTCCTCAGTTCAAACTGCACTCTATCAGGATTATTCTCAATCCAAACAACTTCCTCAGAATTAGAACTACCTCTGAATTCTCTGAAGAACACATATTGACTGTACACTATTCTCCTTGATGCAAGATACTCGAGATTATATCATTTCATCCTTTCTTTGTATCTGATGAAAACACATTTTTCTGCCTTCTTGTCCATCTTGCTCCTCTTTTCCTTGGGAACATGCAAAAATGAAACACAGCCAAATACTTTGAGATGTGCCACCGACGACTTCTTACTAGACCACACCTCATTTGGAGTCATGTCGACTAACGTTGATGAAGGAGACATATTCACCAAATATCTTGCAGTCTCGACTGCATCCTCCCAGAATTCTTGTGTGATCCCAACACCACTAAGCATGCTCCTTACCTTATCCATCAACGTTCTATTCATTCTCGTGACAACTCCATTTTTTTGTGGGGTATATGGTGTGGTATTTTGGCATGTTATTCCACACTTCTTACAGAACCGATCAAATTCTTTTCTGCAAAATTCACAACCATTGTTAGTTCTCGTCACTTTAATCCTCTTCTTTGTCTAGTTTTCCACAAGATATTTAAACTCCTTAAATCTCTCGAAAACCTATGATTTCTTCCTCAGGAAATATATCCATGTCTTCCTGGAAAAATAATCTATGAAGGCGACATAATACAGGGATCCACCAAGTGAAGGCATTGTAACCAGGCCAAGCACATCACTATGCACTAGTTCTAGAATCCCATTTTCCCTTGTCGCTCCAGATTAGAACCTCACCTGACTTTGTTTCCCATATATAAAATGTTCACAAAATTCAAATTCTAAAACACATTTAGGAAAAGATTCGACCATACCTTATCTTTTCATAGCTTGAAGTTCTTTTTCTCTAAAGTGTGCCATCCTCTCGTGCCATAGCCTGGTTGGGTCAAATTCATCATGTCTTGTCGAGTCGATTTGAACCGACTTAACTCGAGTCAATTCGATTTGTTTTGACATCGAGTCAAATCGAGTCACATTCGAGTCGATTTCAGGAGCAACGATGTTGTTGCATCTAGTTGAGTCTAAATTCCCTAACAACTTGTACATGGTACCAATATGAAGTCCTCTCATTAAGACAATCACACCTCTGACCATATTGCATGAATCCTTGTGAAACAGAGTATGCACATCTGCATCACTCATTTTGTTGACATATATCAAGTTTCTTTCCAAACCCAAAATGTGTAGCACACCTAGAAGGGTTCTTTTCCTCCCATCATATAGTTTCAATCAGACTCTTCCCCATCTGATAATTTTGGTTGTCGAGTTTTCCCCCAAGCACACATTACCCCCATCATATCATTCATATTCATAGAACCCTTCTTTATGTGGTGTCATATGATAGGATGCTCCTGAGTCAATCAACCAAACATCGTGATTCGACTATGTATTGGTCGACGCCAGGTACACATCACTTCCCTTGTCTGAGGTCATCTTTCTCTCATTTGACTGCTTCTCGTCGGATCCAGAACTAACTTATGTTTCCTTCGAATTATAGTCCTTTTTATAATTCCCACCTTTACTGCATTTCCAACATATTTGCGCTGACTAAACTGAGAATTTAGATCTACCCTTCGACTTAAAATTTCTACCAAAGAATCTCCCTTTATCTCTGTCTATCGGTCAACCTCTCACTACCATAATATCTTTGGTCGATCCTTCCATGTTCTTTCTTCTCATTTATTCTGACAACAGAGAAGCAACCAAATCCTCTAGCGCTAGTGTGGTTGTATTACTCCCAAAATCCATGACTAATCTATCCTAGGAGTTTGGGAAAGAACATAATAGGTTGATATACTTCTCCCCATCAATGATCTTAATATCCACAAACAATAACTGGCTTAACACCGTATTAAACACATTTAAATGCTCAGTCACCGAACTTCCATCACTCATACTCAAAAGGTACAGTTTCTTTCTGAGAAACAACTTATTTACCAGAGATTTCGACTGGTATAATCTACCTAACTTCTCCCACAGTTTATTGGATGAATTTTCACCTGATACATTCAACAACACTGAATCTGCAAGACAAAGTTGAGTCACACTTATTTCTCTTCTTTCGAGTTTCTCCCATTCTTTCGTCGACATTACTGTTAGCTGGGTACCTGGACAGATCGATGTCCATTTTTCTCGGTCTACAAGAAGATCTTCCATTTTAAGCTTTCAAAGCTTAAAATTCTGGCCATTGAATCTTTCTATCTCTATTCTGGAACTACTCGCCATTATTTACCATTATCTTTAAAACAATTTATGACTTACGAATCTAACTATACCTAGGGTTTAGTTCTCAGATTCAATATTTACAAATCAAGATCTGATATACTCGCCAAAGCATTACACCTCTCTAATACCACATGTTAGAGAATACTTAAGCTCTGATACAACATGTCAGGAAATGCAGGGCACTTCCACACTAATCCTATCAGAAGAGAAGAAGAATTTAATCAATAATACAAATAACACAAACAATCACATAGTACACTGAGATTTTACCCTGGAAACCCTTAATCGGGAAAACCAATATTCCTTTGAGCATTCTTCTCTCTTGTTGTATTATTCATTCATAATAAAAGGATACATGTCTAACCTTGGTCCACACCTAAGACACAGTCAACATCATACCCTCTTGCACAAGAAAGAACAACCCTGTAGCCAATTCGACTTACATATGCATAACCATCAACCTACACTTACACATGCATTAACTTGCAAAATTGCATTCTACAATTTCCTAACAACAAAAACCTTTATGGCCTTAGAAAATGCCTCTTTATATGCTTTACAACACACAAAAACCTATTATTGGCACCAAAAAAATGGTTACAGATCCATGCATATCAAATTTGGCTACAAATCCCGCAAATCCCGTGATTTTGTTACAATCGAATCCAAATTGGGTTTACTAGTCGACCTTCATTCGGTCTCTAGTCGGTCATCTCACACCCGCACTTCGACCTCTTGTTGGTTTACTTGTTGTCGATATCTTCGACTTCAGCTTTACCCAAACAAATCCCTCAATCTTTGAATTGTTGTCGATATACCTCGAATTCGACATGTTGTTGATCCACCTCGACTTAGACCATCAGTTGATTCACCTCGACTAGAATTTCACTGCAAAGAATATAACAACCCAACAAAATCCACGTACATCCATGAAACCATGTATGGAAACTTCCATACGAATCACTCCAATTGTACATTTTCTTCCTTATGTGTTTGTCTCTCTCTCCCACACGTGTGGTGTTATTTTCCTTTCCAAGATCAGAAAATAGAGAGTCCTCAACCCTAGGCTAGATTTTCCACCATGCATAATTTCCCTTTGCTGAAAAAACCAAGCCACCTAGCACAAGTGCAGACTCACTATGACCTCTCTTCTTTATAAACAAGTCCAATGAGTGAGTTTATTAACCCCTTCTAAACTTAAAAATTAATTGTAATGTTTTATTCCTTTTTATGGGTCTGACACCCCATTACAAGTCCACAAGTCCCATAAACTTTCCCATGGTTCCCTAGCCTCATTTTGGGGATGATTTCACTGAAACAAAAGGTTAATATGGTTCCAACAAATATTCCCACATGTCTTACACCTTGGCCTCTTGTGGGAGTACCTTCCAAAGATACAATAAAGAACAATCCCTCTTAGCGAGGGAGGTATCCCATCCATCATCATCTGGATGTACCTCTGTCTCCCATACCAAAAGTCACTCTCTTTCCTCTACCAAAACTGCACTCCAATCCTCTTGATTGGTTGTTCCCTCTATCGTTGAAGCAGATCCCGCTCTCCAGTCCTCTTGGCTGACCACATCCTTAGTCAGTGCAAAAAATCCTGTTGTCCAATTTGTCTCACTGCTTACTTCCTCTGTGACTGAAGAAAATCTTACTCTTTTGTTCTTCTGATTGGTTGCCTCCTCTATCACTGTAGAAAAAACTGCTAAAACAACTAAATATTCCATGGAGGGCACCCAACTCCTCTGTGTGCCCTCAGTGATGATGTATCTGTATCAGTGACGGTGATAGTATATCAGTGACAGTGACAGTGGGATTATATTAGTGATGGTATATCAGTGATAGTGACAGTGACAAGTTGAGTCTAACATTTCTATTTATGGGAGGTTGGGTGGCGCATGGGAAGATTATTGTCTTCAAATAGTAGGTTGGTTCTTGTCAGTGAGTTACAAATTCCTTTCAGTTGGTACTCATAAAACTAAGGGGTTGAAGCCTCCTTCCAGTTGGAGCTAAATAATCTATGGAGTTGTAGCTTCCTTTAGGTTGGAGCCTCCTTCCAGTTGGATCTAGAGAATCTAGAGAGTCGTGGCTTCCTTAAGGTTGGAGCCTGTAAACTAGGGGGTTGGACCTGGAGAATTTGGGGAGTTGTATCTTCCTTCAGGTTGGAGCCTATAGATAGGGGGTTGGTGCTTCCCTCCATTTGGTGCTGGAGAATCTTGGAAGTTGGTGCTTCCTATGAATGTAATTCTTGACATGATATAAGAAAATCATTCCATGGTTTTCTCTCATTTGGGTTTCCATGTAAAATTATTGTCTATTGTGTATCTGTGGTTATATGTTTATGATATATTCAATGCAATCATAGAGTGATAAATTGTTGATAACTTGATTTTTACATGTTGTGGTTGAAAATGGTAAAAGGTGCTCGATATTGATTCATCCCCCCTCTTAGTATTGGTGAATATTCCAACACATTAAACATCAGTGCATCATTCTTGAATTCCATTTGTCATTCATGACCTTTATTACCCCCTTAAACCATCATTCCCACCTTCAGAACCTCAAATTTATCAAGAGAGGTTCAAATAAGTACATATATGACATTCTCATGTATGTTCTAAGGGAAATCAGAAATGATAGGTTATTCTCATGGGCCTCCAAAAGGAAATTGGTAAGCATGTTTCTATTTTCCTTCATAAAAGTAGCGAGCATACTCTAAAATTCTCAAGAAACACCAAAATTGGGTTTGCAAATGCTACAATAAGTATTCTAAAGTATGATACTATTTGAGGGTAAATAATGAATATTGTATATATCTAATATTATCTACAAATCATCTAAGAGAGTGTACACAAAGATATATAACACAAAAACTCAAAAAATGGCTAGGAAGAAAAGTGCATCTACGAGAAATTTGATTCCATATTTCTCACCTTAAGGAGGAAATTCTTATTAATTCTTCATAAAAAATCTTGGGGACCATGCTGATACAATTAATAACCTATTTGTATAGAGAAAACCATTTCCAAACTTCATTTTTTTACCAAATAGTTTGCAAATACTAGACTTTCTTGTGTATTCCCACATTCATAATGCATTATAATTTGATTAAAAGAAACAAATCATTCACATATTAATCCTATGGGATTTTAACAGTAATATCATAATCAACAATGAATTTCATTCATCATCATAAAAGAATGCAAAGGTGGAGAAACATTGAAATTATCTTGTTCATAAAATGAGCTCCAAGGTGATTGATTAGGTGTGCACCATTTTCCTCCCAACCATAGGAATTTCACTATGTTGGGTATGTGTTATTCTTTGCATGAGTAGTAGTGTTTGCGTTGCACTGAGAGTGCAAGGGGGTTTGAGGGGGAAAAAACCCCCCCTGCGGAGGGGTTCAGGGGAAACGCCATCGAGATTTTTTTTCCCTTGGGAAATGTGTCACATTTTTGCCTCATTTTTCGTCTTGCCTCGATTTTCATGTCCATTGTTGGGCGGTTTTTCAGCACATGGTTTTTTGTCAATGGTTTTATATTTCCGATTAAGGAATAAGGGTTGTTGACTAATCCAGGTCATTGGGTTAGGGTTTTGGATGCTGCTCGCTCCTATATGTATATTGTATTGTAAACAATGTATGAATATGAATGAATATAGAATATGTTGGTTTTCTTGGTTTGGATTTTCAGGGGGAAAATCTCTGTGTAATATTTGTATTTTCCATTGTATTTTTTATTTTATTATTTTACTGAATTTTTTTTTGTAGTAAATATTGTAGAAGGTTAAAATCTACATTTGGTATCAGAGCTTTGTTGGCTTCAGGGGGATGCCTTTGCGGTCAAGGGTTTGGCTCGAGACTGTGATAAGCATTGTTTTTTTTGACAGAAATGGTTAGAGGAGATTTGTATTAATAA
>ML785414.1:305518-321455 GCA_009831015.1 Picea engelmannii
ATTGTAGAAGGTTAAAATCTACATTTGGTATCAGAGCTTTGTTGGCTTCAGGGGGATGCCTTTGCGGTCAAGGGTTTGGCTCGAGACTGTGATAAGCATTGTTTTTTTTGACAGAAATGGTTAGAGGAGATTTGTATTAATAACAGTGGACATGACATCGGGGTTCGATACATCGATAGAGAATTGCTTGTAAACTTGAAAACATAAACCTAAAGATCCTAACTCAGTACTAGTTTGTGAACACTAAGACTATTTCAGCGAGCCTGAACGTCTTCGCGTCATTACATCACTTCTAGGATGGGTGTTTTTTTTCCTCTTTGACACTGTTTTCCATTCATTTCTCTGGTCCATGGCTTGGCCTTCCGTCGGGCCTAAAGAATCTTCCTTATTAGCTAAGTCTGCCCAGCTTGAGGCCAGGGGATCTTGCTAGTTGGGCGACTTGGGAGAGTCTTCTGCTTCCCCCTTAGTAGGGGGTTTGATTTCATATTCAACTTCTGCCTCGTCTGCCGCTTTAGGGGTCTTACTTTCAAAACGCGGTTCCGCTGGTATCCCCTTCCACCAAGTGGGCTTGGCCAACCTTTTTTTCCCAATTGGTTTTCCACAGTTACAGGCTAAGTGCCCCATTTCGAAGCAGTTCCTACACCTGAAGCTGAGATTCTCATAGTCGATTTTTTGGGTCCTTGAGTAGTCCTTGCCTTGAAGAATAATTTCAGCTGGGACCTTTGGAGAAATCCATTTCCACACAGATTCAGGCGAAGGTGGAGCGGGCTGGCTTGGAGTCCGGACTTCTGCAGAGGAACTTGCCGAGTCCATTGCTAATCGAGTGAAGAGATTCATCTCCCCAAAAATGCAAGGGCAAATAAAGAAGTCTCACCCAGACTAGGGCTGAAGAGATACAATCCGTGGAGGGGTCGAAGGTAGGGGTCCAGAGTTGCATGGACAGGCTTGATCTGCCCCAGAACCATGGCCCGAAGTTAAACACTTTATCTATGTCACTTGTAGAATCAAAAACTACCACAAAAAACCCTTTTACACAAGGGCAGGGGATGACTTCTCCATCTAAGAGTGGGTACCATTCGGTGGAGAACTAGGAGATTAAATCTAGAAGAGAGGTCTAAAACCCATTGAATCTGCAAACTAGAGCATGCCTGCTGTAATAGCGAGAATGAGTTAAGTCTTCTTGCGGCATTGGAATGGAAACTGTCGGAGCTTCAGGAACTACTGCATGCGGCCCAAAGGGGTGACCTTGGAGAGATGCTACCTTCGGGACCGATGCATGCAGACCAGAGAGAGACCCTTGACGTGAAGCCACCTCTTTGAAGGATAGGGTCGGCACCGGAACTGCCGTCGGAGCTCCCGGGGATTCACCTGCAAGAGAAGTTGGCCCACAAGAGGAGGTCGCGGTCGAGGGAGGGAGGCGCGCAGCCATTGCTGTGACCTTACCGGGAGGGGCGCTACCATGATGGGCCGCCACAGGAGACTGCAGCTTCTGCGAAGGAGGGTGGAGGAGGAGGCCCGCAGCCACTGCTGCGTCCTTACCAGGGGCGCCATCGAGATTTGGATATGAGGGGGCCGCCATTGGAGATCGAATACAACGAAGGAGGAAAGAGACGCCGGCCGATGGCCTTCGGGAGAACTAGGAGCGCAAAAAACCAATTGGAGAATCAGTTAATGACTACTTTAAGTCCAAATCTGTGATAAGCATTATTACAGTGAGAGATATGTGGTATTGACTTTTCAGGTGAAAAGAAATGGAAAGAAATTTGAAAATGGAGATTGAGAAGTTTAATGGGAAACGTTTTGAGATGTGGAAGATAGATATGGAAGATCTGTTGGTGGATAGAGATCAGTGGACCATGGTAGATCCAAGTACTGCACCTACAGGAACTTCAACAAATGACTGGAAAAAGTTTGATCGGAAGGAGAAGAGCACAATCCGACTGTGTCTCTCAGATTCAATATTACTAAATATGTTAGAGGAAGCTACAACCAAGGATTTATGGGATAAGTTGGGGAAGTTGTATTAGTCTAATTCCTTAGTAAATAAACTATTCCTCAGAAAGAAGCTATATAATTTTAGGATGAGAGATGGAGACTCAGTGGAAAAGCATTTGAATGCTTTCAATACTGTGGCAATTCGGTTAGTATCTATTGAGATTAAAATTTCAGATGAAGATAAGTGTATCATTTTATTTTGTTCTTTACCAGACTCATGGGATAGTTTGGTTGTAGCCATAGGTAGTAATGCAACTTCCTTGAATTTTGATGAAGTGGTCTCATCGTTGTTGTTAGAGGAGATGAGACGAAAGAACATGGAAGGACATAACACAGATGCATTATTTTCAAGAGGATGCTCCTAGGAAAGAAATAGATCTAAGTTCTAAAGTAGGAGATCTAAGTCTAAGGGTAGATATAAATCTCCCAGAAAATTTGTAAAGGTATGTTGGAGATGTGGAAAACAAGGGCACTATAAGAAGCAGTGTAGATCCAAAGTTGAGAAAAAGAAGGGATTTGAAGAATCTCCTTCTACAGAAGAAAAGACCTCCAAGGAAGAAGGAGGGGATGTGTACTTGGCTTCTTCAAGCACACATGCAGATCATGAGGCATGGTTGGTTGAATCAGGTGCATCCTTTCATATGAATACCCACAGGGAGTGGTTCTATGAATATGAAAGGTATGATGGAGGTAATGTTTTCTTAGGTGATGATTCGACAACCAGAATCATAGGACGAGGAAAAGTCAAGTTGAGGCTCATTGATGGAAGGATTAGAACACTACCTGGTGTTCTGTACATCCCAAGTTTGGCCATAAATTTGATTTTTGTAAGAAAAGTGGAAGATGCAGGGTTAAAAAAAATATTTGAAAAGGAAACCTACAGGATGGTTCGAGGAGCAATGGTGTTGTTGAAAGGAGTTCGATTTGGAACTCTATATAAGATGCAAGGAAGAACTATTAGTGATGGGTGTAATAGCTACATTGTTCCTAGTATTGGATTTGAATAAGAAATAACTCCTATAGTCTATGGAGAAAAGGTTATGTTGTGGCATCAAAGGATGGGTCATATCGGAGAGAAGGGTATTCAACTACTACATGGTAAAGGTATGGTTGAAGGTATGTCTAACTACTCTCTAGATTTTTATTTCTATGAACATTGTGTATATGGGAAGAAGAATCGGGTAAGATTCCCTTTTGTTGTAACGAGGGTAGAAGGAATTTTACAGCTAGTTCACAATGATGTTTTTGGACCTGTGTTAGTCCCATATTTGGGAAAATCTGTGTACTATGTCTCATTTATTGATGACTTCTCGAGGAATTCTTGGATATATTTCCTCAAGAAGAAATCTGAAGTCTTTGACAAGTTTAAAGAGTTTAAGGATCTTTTTAAGAATCAAACAAATAAAATAATTAAGGTGTTGAGGACAAATAATGGTGGAGAGTTCTGCAGGAATGAATTTGAAGAATTCTGTAAGAAGTGTGGTATAGAAAGGTAGAAGACTACTCCATATACACCTTGACAGAATGGAGTTGCAAAAAGGATGAACAGGATGTTGATGGAAAAAGCAAGGTGCATTCTCATTGGTGTCATGTTAGGGCAAGAATTATGGGCAGAGGCAATGGATACTACATGTTACCTGGTCAACAGATTACCCTCATTAGCACTGGATGACAAGACTCCACAAGAGGTATGGACTAGTAAGAGACCTCCTCTCACACATTTCAAGGTATTTGGCTGTGATGCATATGTTCATGTTCCAAAGGAAAATAAGAGTAAGCTAGATAAGAAGGATGAAAAGTGTATCTTTATTAGATATAAATATGGTCTCAAAGGTTATAAGCTTTGGAACCCATAAACTAAGAAGGTAGTGTATAACTGAGATGTGGTATTTAGAGAAATGAAGGATGTTGTTAAAAAGGAAGTCCTACCAAGTAAGGAAGAACCAGAGAAAATAGAGTTTGATTTAAACGATGATGAATCAGACTCTACAAAAGAACAAGAATCGGAACAAGAAGATCCTCATACTCCAATATTGAGAAGATCATTTTGAGAAAGAACGATACCGGAAAGGTATACTCCATCTGATTTATGTTCAAATTTTTCTTTGTCTATTACTGATGATGATCCTAGAACTGTCAGGGAGGTAGTGGATTCAAAGGATGGAAATCTCTGGAAAAAGGCCATGACAAAGAAATGTCATCCTTGGATAAGAATGAGGCTTGGGATCTAGTGGAGTTTCCGACTGGAATAAATCCCATTGGAAACAAATGGGTACTTAAAAAGAAGCTAAATGCAGAAGGAAAAGTGGAGAAATACAAAGCTCGGTTAGTAGCAAAGGGTTATTCCCAGGTTGATGGAATTGATTTTGGTGAGATTTTTTCTCTTGTTTCCAAGTTAACCTCTATAATATTTTTGTTATCTATTGTTGTTGCATTTTATTTTGAAGTAGAACATATGGATGTGAAGACAACATTCCTACATGGGGATCTGGAAGAAGAAATCTATATGAAGCAACTAGAAGGATTTGTTGTGGAGGGAAAGAAGGAGCTGGTATGGAAGTTGAAAAAGTCCCTGTATGGTTTAAAAAAATCACCAAGGATGTGGTATCAAAAATTTGATACTTATATGTTGGGACTTGGTTTCACAAGAAGCAAAGAGGACCACTTTTTGTTTCAAATTAATTGGTTATCATTTGTTTTATTTGGTCTTGTATGTAGATGACATGTTGCTGATAGGAAACAACAAGGAGATTATCCAGGATGTGAAAACTTAGTTGTCCTCTAAATTTGACATGAAGGATATTGGTGCTTCAAATTTCATTTTGGGCATGGAAATTAAAAGAGTTCGGAAAAAGAGGAAACTATGGTTAAATCAAATAAAATATGTCGAGACAATATTGCATAGGTTTAATATGTAGGAATGTAAACTGGTCAAGGTTCTTATTCCTGTTGGTGGAAAGTTATTTGCGGATCAGTGTCCCAAGACGCAGGAAGAGGAGGAGGACATGTCTCATGTTCCATATGCGAGTGTAGTTGGTAGTTTGATGTATGCAATGGTATGTACTAGACTAGACATTGCACATGCAGTGGGATGTTTTACTAGGTATATGTCAAAACCAAAGAAGGAGCATTGGACAACAATAAAAAGGATTTTCAGGTATTTGCGTGGCACTGCTAGATATGGATTGTGCTACCAAGGAAGATCGAGATTGGATAGAGTGGAGGATATACATGTATTTGTGGATGCATACTGGGCTGGAGATCTGGATCATAGGAGATCTACAAGTGGGTATGTGTTTAACCTGTTTGGAGGAGAAATAAGTTGAATGAGAAAAAGACTGGTTGTAGTGGCACTTTCAACTACAGAAACTGAATAAATGGCAGCCACTCATGCATGTAAGGAAGAAGTATGGTTACAAATATTGTGTTTGGGTATTTGTTTGGTACAACAAGCTGTAAGGATAGATTATGACATTCATAGTGCAATTTTTGTAGCGAAGAACCTGACTTATCATTCAAAGACAAAGCATATTGATACTCAACATCACTTTGTGAGAGACATGGTTGAAGAAAAGAAAGTATTGTTGATGAAGGTGGACACTTTGAAGAATGTTGTAGATTCATTAACAAAATCTGTGAGCACTGGGAATTTCTCCTGGTGTAGAGGATCCATGGGCATTGTTTCCCTGGATTGTTGACTTTGTAACCCTGTAACCCCCTCTATGCAAAGAAAACAACAAGTGGGAGAATGTTGGGTATGTGTTATATTATTTGCACGAGTAGTAATGTCTGCATTTCACTGGGCACGTAGGGGGGTTTGAGGGGAGAAAGCCCTCGAGAAATTTTTTTCCTCGAGAAACGTGTCACATTTTTACCTCATTTTTCGTGTTGCCTCTATTTTCATGTCCATTGTTGGGTGTTTTTTTGGCACATGTATTTTTTTCGATGGTTTTATATTTTCGGTTAAGGAATTAGGGTTGTTGACTAATCCAGGTCATTGGGTTAGGGTTTTGGATGTCATTGGCTCCTATATGTATATTGTATTGTAAACAATGTATCACTATGAATGAATATAGAATATGTTGGTTTTCCCAGTTTGGATTTCCAGGGGAAAAATATCTGTGTAACATTTGTATTTTCCATTGTATCCAATCTATTCTTTTACTGGAAATTTGTTTGCAGTAAATATTGTACAAGGCTAAAATCTACACACTATGGATGCCACCATTGTTCTAGGCTATGAGACCACAAGGGTGAATAAAATAAGTTTTGGACTCCCAAGTCACTCTTCTCTTTATGAAAATTCTCTAAGACCCTCCAAAAGAGCCATTGTTGAGTTTTCAAGATAATATTTTAGACTTACTAATATTTTCCGCTCACTCTTATACCCCATACAACACATGAAGGATCCCTTATCTACTCCCAATTACCTTATGAAACTCCTTTCTCTCTATTCCCTTCAATTTGTGTGGCTAGGGTCCTATTACTATCTTCTTTCAAATTTAAACTTCAACAAAGTTAAGCTCCATAGATGGAAAATTTAAACCTTGGATGGCTTCATATAGGTAAAAACCCTATATGGATATTAACAAGATATTTCATACTTATTCTTGGTTCCTAATGTGATCCAAATTATGTTGGGAATGAAATGAGACAAAAACAAAAATATAGAAGAGAACACAAAATACAATGAAACCGAACTTGTATTAATGAATAAGATAGAAAAACATTGTAGAACACAAAATGACAGAATGGGGTAGCTTATCTTTGAAAAGAAAGAGATGTAATGGGGTAGATTATCTCTGAAAAGAAATATATGTTGGCTATGCTTGATTCGAAACAAGATTGACATCACACTCCATTGCATTCTTAAAGGGACTCCTTCACCTTGATTATATATGAGATAGTGAGAGAAGAAAAATTCCCATGATGCATGTGGGATAAATTAGTCTAAGTTTATAAAATTCCATAGGCATGTAAAATAATAGGACTTCCCAGGAGGTCACCCATCCCTGTACTACTCTATCTTGAGCGTGCTTAGCTTCGAAGTTCTAATGGGATCTAGTGCATTATCGCTATGTTGTAAGAATGTACATAAGACCACTAGGAAATCATTACACGATGTCTATAATTAACAAATGAAGATGGAACTAGCACAACCACAAAGTGGTTGGTAAATGCCGAAAGGCAATGCCAAAGCTTCCTCCCAGACAACTGAAATGCATAGACAGCTGAAACACACATAGAGCTGAGGAAATCTAGAAGTTAATTTCAAATGTGGTAATTCCAAAGGTTAATCAGTTAAACGTGGCAATCATATGGTGGTACAATAATTTCTTAATATGATTAGGTAAATGTTAAAAAGTAAACAGGTTAATTGATGCATTAAAAAATACAAGGAAGTTATGAAGAGTAAATCACATTCATTGATTTGGGAGGATGACTAAGAATATGCCAGAATCTTCAATTGTTAGCCATCAGATTAGAATTTTAGATTAAAAGGTGATTAATTATGCCCATCTCCAATAGGTATATGCCTTTCGGTGTAATTACATTCCATTTCCCATCAAAATGGTGAATATCATGGTTTATCAAAACCATATGCTTGAAATGTCAATTCAATGGAAAAGGTGGATAACCATTGAGATACACCTAGATCATTCCTCCCCCCTTAGGAAGCAATGGTATCCATTACGTCAAGTTCCCTCGGGTGATGGAGAAACTTATGTTGAATCTGAACCTTGGTGAACCACTTTCTTTGTTGAAGTATATGTCCTTCATGTACTTTTCCTATGGAAGGATGTCATGAACCTGTTGGAGGTGTTGGATCCATTCAGAAAATATGGTTTCATGACCTGCCTTGGTTTGAGTGTGGGAGGACTCTGTTGGTGAATATACAGCAAGAAGAGATATATCAATATTGGGGGCTAATGGTTGGAACCCAAAGAATGTTTGAAAATCGTCATGTCCAATAGAGCTATGTTGAACATATGAAAGACTCTTATTCTCTTTGTGCTCCTCTACAATCTTGTTGACCCACTTCTTATGGATAAAAACTTCTTAGGCTGAGGTTGTAGTGTTCACAGTGTCCTTCTGTTCACCTTTTGACTGGATTGTGAGGAGGGAAAAATTTGTGGTGTGAGAGATTACTTTGCGGCATTGTTTTTCTGAGATCAATGAAGTGGCAATAGTTGGAGCTACCTCTGGTACCCTATAGAGCTGACCTCCCAGAGTAACAATGACACTGCGAGGCCGAGACTCATAGATAATGTGATGTTTCCACATATATGGTTGTCCTAAAATAACATCATATACATCAAGTGGGGTAACATCACACACTACCTCATCCTTGAAGGGCTTGACGCCATAGGACATGAGGCATCATTGATTGAAAAAGATGTCTTGTCCCTGGCTCAACCATTTGATGGTCTATGGTTGGGGGTGTGGCATCATTGGAAACTTCAATATCTTGACAACCTCGAATGCGATCAGGTTCTTATGACTCCCACTATCAATGATGAAATGCAGTGGGATCCCCTTTACCACAGCTGTGAGTGGAAGAGTTGCTCCCCCTCCTCAAGCTCCTTTGGTTATTTTGGTTGTATTGTTGTGGTTGTGATGGTAGTATCGGGTTCTGCATCAATGATTTGTTTCCCTTTATTGTGCTTTGAATCAAAGTTCAATTTAGGTTCTGATTCTTTTTCTTTGATCTCGACCACCAACGATTATTTCGAGAACATTCATCAATGTTGTGTCAGGGGTTGTTGTGGAATTCGCACCACTTTTTGTTGTCTTTCTTAGAATTTTCGTTACCCTTCTTTTCCTGTGTCTTGGATAGGCTCTCTTGAGGTTGACATTCCTTTATTTGTCCTTCATTCTCTGAGTTAGTGTTTCCTTTTCCATGATTCCATTGTGGCATATTTTCAACCCTGAACTCCCACTTACTCTGTTGCTTGAATTTCTACTCAATTTTGACTGCATATCGATAAACAATTGCCAGTGAGGAGATGTCCAAGAAATCCATCTTTGTTTGAATGTACATGTGCAGACCACTATGATACTTCAAAACCAGGTGTCACTCAGAGTCTTTGATACCTAACTTTGAGTGCAAGGTATGAAAGATATTAGTGTAGTCTGGCACTGTCTAATCTCTTTTCTGATGCAGATTCATCCATCTCATGTACTGGTCATCATAATTTAGAATAGGGTATAACTCATCCTTTAGGGCATCTACAAAGGATTCCCAAGTGGGTTCTCTCCTGAATGGTGTAGATTCATCCATGGTATACCTCTCACAGTAACCTTCCCACCAAGATCTAACATGGGGAAGGGATTTAAGGAGTGTGACAGTGATCTTTTCATTGTCAGAGAAATTTTGGACGAAGTAATAACCTTCTAGCAGATTCAACCATTTTTCTAGAGCATCCACATCTATCTAGCCTTCAAATAAGGGGATATCAAAATTGACTTGTACCTTGAAGGGTGTCACACCTCCAAAATGGTTTCTTGTAGAAGATGCTTCGACCACCGCCATTGGTAGTATTTGAAGGATATGAGTGAATTTTTCCATCATCTTGTTCCTTTGTCGCACGACGACTTCCTTGAGCAACATCTTGAAAGGATATCCTACTATGCCATCTCTCTTTTCTTCCGCCATGGGAGGTTTCTTGGCCAACGAGAGAGGTTTTCCTCAAGTGAAACTAGCTCGAGAACCAAGTCTCTATACCCTGACCTCATCAAGGACCTGCTCTAAGAAATGATGAGCAAACTGCCCTAATACCACTGATTCAGATCATTATGTTAGGAACAAAAGGAGACATAAGCAAAATTATAGCAGAGAACACAAAAATATAGTGAAACCTGACTTCTATTAATGAATAAGATAGAAAAACAATGTAGAACACAAACTAGAAGAATGTGGTAGCATATATCTGAAAAGAAAGAGATGTTGGCTATGCATGATTCGTAACAAGCTTTACATCACACTCCATTGCATGCTTAAAGGGCCTCCTTCACCTCAATTATATATGAGGGAGTGAAAGGAGAACAATTCCCATGATGCATGTGGGATAAGTTAGTGTAAGTTTTTAAATTCCATAGGAATGTAAAATACTAGGACTTCCCAAGTGGTCACCCATCCCAGTACTACTCAAGATCAAGCATGCTTAACTGCGTAGTTCTAATGAGATTCAGTGCATTAACACTATGTTGTAAGCATGTACATAAGACCACTATGAAACCATTACATGATGTCTATAATTAACAAATGAAGATGGCATTGCATTCCATTCCCCATCAAAAGGGTGAATATCATGGTTTCTCAAAACCATATGATTGAAATTTTGAATCAGTGGAAAGGGTGCATGGACACCAAGATACACCTAGATCATAGTGTCATTTATAAGTTCCTCATTTGTTTCTCCATGGATCCTACATGAGCTAGGATGCAAATTTTATCTGAGAACTCTGTTTTTCCTTATAAAACTCCCATTTTCCCAAATTAACCTCTTCAAATTCGAATTTTCATGAATGAATTAGTGAATGGGATGAGAGGGAGGAATATTTCCTCTACTCCTTCCTTGGTTCCTTAATGAGAGGAGTTGGTTACTACAAATTAGCAAAGTAGGAGGTAAATGCTTGAGTAGAGGAGATACAAACTTGAGTTAATTAACTCGATTCACTAGGATCTTAATTTACTTAACAAAACATTAGGATAAGGCGGGAACATGAAAATAACATGATGGAGGTTTGTGGATAGGATATGATACCACCATAAAGAATACATCAACCCCCTAGACTCCCTTACCTTTCCTCTTTGGTAGACTCATATCCCCTTTAGTTCTCTTTTCCAATAAGTCTTGGAACCTTTAATTAAATTCAAAATGATAATGTGTATACATCTTTTAAAATTGCACGGAAATCCTACCTCATTGCATGAAGCAAAACATTATAATGAAAACCATGTTTACAATATAAACAAGATCAAGTTCAAAGTATTCATACTGGGATATTAAATGCAATATCTATGATCCAACCTAGTTCAAGCATCTATTCTCATGTCCAGTTGGAGCACTGGTGCTCCAAGACCACAAATGGAGCACTAGTGTCCATTTTGTGGGTTTTTCCCCTCCAGTGTGTATTAATCATGGAGCATTGGTTTGCTAGTTTATCAAACACACTATGCCTATGCCAAATTGGTGCACCCAAACCCAATTTATGTAAAAACATGTACTCATCACCTTTGTAAAAGGCCTTCCCTAAAAGCCTCCATAAAAGCATCCACTACAATCCCATTTCCATGTAGTGGTTGTTTGGAGTAGGATCGATATGTTATGATAAAAAATGGAGTTCTACATCAAGTATAGCAAAAGTAAGTTGTTTTGATAGGCACTATGCCTTTGTATTTTAAGGGTAAGGCCAAAATTAACCAAGTTGGCTTGTTTATTGATATAATGATAAAAATCTACAAAACATGAATCTCTCAACAACCAAAAATTAAGATGAATATGTTGGTAGAAAGTAGTGAATAGCAATAAAATCTTTCCTTTGACAACATTTTTTGAAAGATAAATAAAATGTCTCACCGTCATTAAAATTTGAATGAATAAAAAAACTCTAAATTGCAACAATTTGTTATTCAAAATGCAATTTTAATATTTTAGATTTATTCGACTGAAAAATGCTTTAAAAATAACCTCTGAATAAATAAAATTACAACTTTTAAATAATAAAATTATAAGTTTTTTATTCAACCAACAAATTACTTAAAAAGAAAAAGCATAAAAACAAAAAAAAATAAGAAATTTAATTAACATTTAATCCACATCTTGGGATTTCAGCAAAGAAAATTCACATGAATTTAATATAAAAATCAAATTGTTCTTAATAATTACTAGCTTCCAACCATTTCCTAAATTATGTAACAATGTCATTACAGTAAGTTATTTCTACTTTAGATCTCCATATTTTATGTAAAAAAACATGAATAGCCTCTAAAATATGTAACAATGTCACTAGAGTAAGTTACTTCTATAATAAATCTCCATATTTTATGTAAAAAAAACATGAATAGCCTCTAAACTATGTAACAATGTCACTAGAGTAAGTTACTTCTATGCTAAATCTCCGTATTTTATGTTAGAAAACCTAAATAACCTTTACACTATATAACAATGGAGTAAATCACATGTACACTAAATCTTCATATTTTATTGTCATAAAACATGGATAGTAAAGACTTATGTAAATAACAAATCAAATTAGAATAGTAAAAACTTAAGAGAAATTAGAATGCTTAGTAACATCTTGATAGGAATTGGGAGAGAAAAAAAAAAAAAAAAAATCTCGGCTCATGGGAGATCACAATAAATCTAAGCCATGATATTTCAAATAACTCAATTCCTTCCTTGTCTCAACCACTGTATCATCGTTTACCTTCACCTTCTCATAGTTTAACTATGTATTATTTTTATTTAAAAAAGATGCAAAAGCGGTTTTGGAACTTATGTCTAGAACGATTAAACTTAAGAAGGAGAGAAATACCATGTATTAAATTTTTAAGGAAAAATGAAAAAGTGGTTTTTGAAACTTGAGAGAAAGAACATTTAAATCCTCATAATTCGACCATGTATTAAATCCTTTTATGAAAGATGAAAAAGTGGTTTTGAAGCCCATCTTGAATGATGTAACTTGCTAAGGAGAAAAAAAACATCCAACCTCTGATAATTCAATCATGTATCAAATCTTTGTAGAAAATATGAAAAAGTGGTTTTTAATATTATCTTAAATATTTAAAACTTGATAAGGAAAAACAAATCATTCAAATCTTAACTTGATTATATATTATTTTTATTAAAAAATAAAAAATAGTATTTAACCTTATTTATTACGGAGAAAGATATCGTTCAAACTATATAATATTTTTTTTTTTTAAATGGAAAAGTGGTTTTTTGAAGTTTATCTTAAATGGGGAAACTTGATAAGGAGATAAATATCATGGATAAGTTGGATAATTTATCACAATTTTTAGCGTATCAACGAAATCTGTGTTTTCTAGTCGACTCGACAAGGATGTTCGCCTTGACTATCCATGCATCTAACTAATAGTTGATTGCTTAGTTGGTTGATCCACTCATCAATTGTCTTCAAATGGTAGTCATATGTCCATCTAATAGACTAGTTAACTAATCGATCGACTGATGTAGATATATGGCTGATTGCCTGACCCAATGTTTCCATAGGTAGGTCGACTACCTCACCGTCTGTCTCCAGAAGAACTGTGATGAACCATCAAGACTTGATGTTCCAAAATAAATTTGGTTCCATATTTCTCACCTTAAGGAGGCACTTCTTAGAAAGTATTCATACAAAATCTTTGGGACCATGCTTATAAAATCACTTACCTAATTGTATAGAGGAAACCATTTCGAAACTTCATTTTTTTATGAAACATTTTGCAAATACTGGACTTTCTTGTGTATTTGCACATTCATAATGCATTCTAATTTGATTAAAAGAAACAAATCATTCACATATTAATCCTATGGGATTGTAGTAGTAATCTCATAATCAACAATGAATTTCATTCATCATCATAAAAGAATGCAAAGGAGGAGAATCATTGAAACTTACCGTGTTCATAAAATGAGCTCCAAGGTGATTAATTGGGTGTACACCGTTTCCCTCCCAACCATAGGAATTTCTCTATGGATGCCACCATTTTTCTAGGATATGAGGCCACAAAGGTGAATAAAAGAAATTTTGGACTCCCAAGTCACTCTTCTCTTTACCAAAATCCTTTAAGACCCTCAAAAAGAGTCATTGTTGAGTTTTCAAGTTAATCGTTCAAACATACTAGTATTTTCCACTCACTCTTATACCCCATACAACATAGGAAGGATCTCATATTTTCCACTCACTCTTATACCCCATACAACATATGAAGGATCTCATATTTTCCACTCACTCTTATACCCCATACAACATAGGAAGGATCCCTTATCTACTGCCAAGTACCTTAGGAATATTCTTCCTCTTTATGCCCTTCAATATATGGGGTAAGGGTCATATTACTATCTTCTTTCAAGTTGAAGCTTCAACAGAGTTAATCCCCTTAGATAGAAAATTTGAACCTTAGATAGATTCAAGCAGACCAACAACCTACAAGGATATTAACAAGACATTTCCTACCTATTCCTAGTGCCTAATTTCATGTATCAATTCCTCATTTTTTTCTCCATGACTCCTACATGAGTTAGGCTGCAAATTTTATCCAAGAACTTCGTTTTTCCTATTAAAACACCCATTTTCCCAAACTAGCCCCTTCAAATTTGAATTTGCATGAATGAATTGGTGAATGGGACGAGAGGGAGGAATATTTCCTCTACTCCTTCCTTGGTAACTCCTAAATGATAGGAGTTGGTTACTACAAAGTAGGAGGTAAATGCTTGACTAAAGGATATAATTACTTGAGTTAATTAACTCAAATCACTAGGCTCCTAATTTAATTATCATACAAATATGATAAGGTGGCAATATGGCATGATGGAAGTTTGTGGATAGGATACAGTACCACCATAAAGCATAGGTCACCCCCCATCTTGGAGCCCCTTACCTTTCCCATTTCGTAGACTTGTAGCCTCTTTAATTATGTTTCCCAATCAGTCTTGGAACCTTTCATTAAATTCAAAATGATAATTTGTATACATCTTTTAAAATTTCCATGGAAAGTCTATCTCATGGAATGAAGCAAAACATTATAATGAAAAACATATTTACAATATAAACTAGATCAAGTTCAAAGGGTTGAGGTTGGTATATTACATGCAATATCTATGCTCCAACCTAGTTTAAGCATCAATGCTCTTCTCTATTTGCAACATTGATTCTCTAAGGCCACAAGTGGAGCACTAGTGTCTGTTTTTTGGTTTTTCCACTCCAATATGTATTAATCATGGAGCATCGGTGTGCTAGTTTATCAAACACTCTTCTCATATGCTAAATTGGTGCACCCAAACCCAATTTATGCAAAAAACATTTTCTCGTCCCCTCTACAAAAGGCCTCCCCTAAAAGCCTCCATCCACTAAAATCGTATTTCCTTGTAGTGATTGTTTGGAGTAGGATCGATATGTTAATGTAAAAAAATGGAGTTTTGCATCAAGTAGATGAGCGGAAGTAGGTTGTTTTGATATGCATTATGCCTCTGTATTTCAAGGGTAAGGCCAAAATTGACCAAGCGGACTTATTTATTGATATAATAATAAAGATATATGGAAGATGAATCTCTCGACAACCAAAGATTAATATGAATATGATGGTAGAAAGTAGTGAATAACAATTAAAGCTTTCCTTTGACAACACTATTTAAAGGATAAATAAAATACCCCTCTCATCAAAATATAAATCAATAAAAAATATTTTAAAAATCTAAATTGCAATAGCTTGTTATTCAAATTACAATTTTGATATTTTAGATTGATTCCAAAACCCAAAAATGATTTAAGAATAACCTATGAATACATAATTTTACAATTTTTAAAAAATAAAAGTATAAATTTTTTATTTAACCAATAAATAATTTACTTAAAAAAACATAAAACAAGAAATATTACATAAAAAAAAATTAATTAACCTTTAATCCACATCTCAATTAGCTTTCATCAATCCAAATCCACATGAATTTAACATAAGAATCAAAGTATTCTAAATAATTACTAACTTAGAGTAAATTATTTCTATGCTAGATCTCCATATTTTATGTAAAAAAACATAAACTATGTAGCAATGTCACTAGAGTAAGTTACTTCTATGCTACATCTTCATATTTTATGTGAAAAAATATGAATAACTTTTAAACTATGTAGTAATATCATTAGAGTAAGTTACTCCATATTTTATGTTATAGAAATATTATTAGAGTAAGTTACTCCATATTTTATGTTA
>ML785415.1:0-49979 GCA_009831015.1 Picea engelmannii
CCGTCAACGTCAGCCTTCTTCTGGCACATTCTTGTCGGAGATTCTCCCGTCTCAGTCTGAGTCTGCGGTCACACCATAAAATGGAGAGACGTGAAATTTCTTTTGCATTTTTCTGAGAAATTCGTAGTAACGATAAGCTCGCGAAATGGGATGTCCCTCTCAATCAAAGTCCTTTATAGGATATTACGGTAATTTTTTTTAATCGTGTAGAAATTTTATGGGAATATGTGAGAATAGGTGGGGCGACATCCGGGTGAAATTTTTTTCCTCCATCTTTCCCACTCCATTGAAATCATATCGATAAGATTAATTTTCATGGTAATTGGTGGTAGAATTTTCTAAATAAATATATTAAATTATATTAAAAAATAAAAAATGTTACTAGCACTTTTGCATTTTGTATAACGTTGTCGCATAGTTTCTCTCTAACAGGTTAGTTAGATTGTCAGGAAGCATTCAGCCTTGCTCCTTGATATGATTCACGATTTGTAAAGAGAAATTTCTGGATACGAGGATTTGTAAAGAGAAATTTCTGAATATGAAATTTGGTCCCCTTGTCTAAACTCTTGCTGAGATAGTGTTCCTTCGTGCATCATTAATGCTCTCTTAGATAGTTGAGACTAGACTCATAATTGGAGCTATCATTTAATTGTTTCTTGCAGTGTCCAAATAAGTGTAAATAGTTAGACTTTTCATCATTGTTTCTTTCATTGATTTACAATACAAAAATTTAAATTTAATTTTTAGTTATGTTATTAGTTCCTTGCTTAATAACATATTTCAAAATTATATAATGAGATGACTCAAAGAAGATTATGGATAATACTCCACATATATGAGGATGGCTTTGGCATATCTCATGGAAAAAAACCTCATGTTTTTTCATAATGGATAATTGGCTCCTTTAAAATTTTATGATGAAGTTCTTTCAAAGGTTTCCAACTATCTTCAAAGACTATCGTGAATTTTTTTTAGCAATGTGTGTAAGGGTCCAATCCAAATATTGAAATAACATGTTGTTTCTTATAGCCAAAAGCCCCATATAATGTAGCAAGGAAGAGCTTTAAAAGCTCCTTCTATTTTATCTTTTATCCAAGAATAAAGACATTTGACTAGAGTTAAATGTTCTTATTTGTTTATCTTCGATGAGAATTATAATATCTCATTCTAAATAGATCTAGAAAAGGAGGTGTTACAACAAAATCTAACACCCTCATATGATATAAAGTCCCAAGCATTAAGGGGCTAGTCTTGTGCAACTTAAGACTACCAAGTATCACACAAAAGTTTATCTCGATTGCAAATTCAGGAATCCAACGTACATAGAGAAAAGTCAAATGTTAACTTTGCTCCCTTTCCATTGGATTCCTTGAATCTACAATTGAGATAAGGATGCTCCTCTATCACCACAATAACTCTTCCTCCCTCTTTAGGTTGACTCTTCTCCAACTCAAGGGGGGATTCCCTAAAGTAGCATTATTAAGGTTATGGAGTGGAGGCTCAAGGTGAAGTATGAGGAGTTAGCTTTAATAAAACAAATGGTTGTAGTGAAAGTGGAATAAATGAATGATATGAGAAAGGAATATGAAGGAAAACCCCAATACTAGTGCCTACCATATCTTGGGAAAATGAAGTAAAAAAGACTTGTATTTAAGAGGGCTAATGCATGAATATGCAAGGAAAATAAGGGATGTTGTGCATGCCACAAATCAACCTTAGCTTGCTAAAAATTATCATTGGAGAGATAGGGTCACTACTCTAAAACAAAGCCATGAAAGTGATGTTGTATTAATTCAAGCAACAACTTGGTTTGTTAGATGCAAATTAATATAACATCAATGAATATAAGATGAATGGAATTCTCACATTACATTATCCAAATGGAAGATACAACATTACAAGGCATTCATAACCAGTTACAAGGGTTTCCAACAAAATTAATAACATGTGAAAGAATTGCATAAATAAAGTCTCACATTAAATAGATACAATACCTCCAATATTCTATTAGACTTGCAAAAATGATATACAATGTAGCACGACGGGAGAGCTCCTCAATCCTCAAATTTCTCATGCAAATGAAGGAAAGAGAAAACCCTTGTATAGGTTTGAGCTCAACTTCTTTTACAATAAACAACTAATTGTTTTCCATTAATTCTCCAAGGAGCAAAATAAAACAATACATTTTTTATTTTCCCTGGCAAACTCTAAGTGAGTTGTTGGGATCCACTATCTTCTTCTAGAACAATAATAAAATAATTATCCTCCACATGGAAATCAATATAATGGTGTTGTCTCCTAAATGAAAAATAATAATAAAATATTGAGTTAGTTAAAAGCACTCTCCAAAAATAACATAAAAATGTGACACCTCCTCACTATGATTGACTGATTGACCATGCAATCAAACTCCACCAACCTCCAAAGTATCCACCAACCAAAACCCAAAAAATAGTTCCATGGGTGTCCACACATACAAAATCATATGTATGAGAAATCAATAACAAAAAATCCTCTTCATCATAATGATCCACATAGACAAACCCACCAATACATGAGCCATGTTATGATAAAAAAGTTCAACACATAACTCTAATATAAAATATGGTTGCATATAAAAGTAGGTGTTGTCTAAACATTCAATTTTTTGAACTTTTTCACCGAAATCCGCTAAAAGAGGTCTTGGTGAAATCACCATTTTTTGTTGTTTAAATTACATTTTTGAATGTATAAATAGATTCAACACCCTAAAAAACCCTTAAGAAACTCGAATTATACATACTCAATCACTCAAATATGAAATTTCAACATTTTTTTATCAAATTTGAAGAAAAATTGATCATACCCGTAAAAACTCCAAAAAATCAAAATTTTAAACTACGCAATAAAAATATAAATTTAAACCGTAACTCCATCCATGCCCATGAAAAAGAGAACCCATGGTTCCATAATAAATGGTGGTTCCCATGGCTACGCACATCCAATGAAGAAGACGGCTCATGAAGACCCAGGATTCATAAGTGACGGTGGTTGAATCTAACCAAACGGCTAGTCAATGGGTTCACCACATAAACATATATCCATGTCACAAAGGAGGTTCTTCATCTCGTGAGTGTAAGGAGGCTATGTGTGATGTCACCATAGATCAATCCCATAATAAGTGATATAAATCATAATATTCATCATCTTTCATGGTACAAAGTGTATGAATGGGTTGGCCAATACAAGAGGGTTGGCCAATACAAGAGTATGGTTGCCTTGGTGAGAGTGGTATGAGACGGCCCACCCATCATGAAATAATTTTTAATTCACCTTAACATATGTTCCAATACCATAGTATAAGGTGAGGGATTGGTAGGGGATGGCCTCATTAAAAATAAAACATTATAAAGTGTTAATAAAGATACAATCTAAGGTGTAGAAGGAGGTGGCATCATAAAAATAACATAATTGTCTCTATATATATCTCAATAAAGAGTATATCATACAAATATTTTGTGTCACAACAATAGAAATGGTCTCACTTAGGGAGCTAAAATCATAATAAAATGATACCATGAGATATATGAGTGTTAAGTTAGGTTAACCATGAACAACATGATTATCCACTAAGGTATTAAAGAGCATTTTCAAATCATTAACCAAAACATCAAGATTATAAACTTCTAACCCTTAAAGATTTATCAACCAAAGATATGCAATCGTGAAGAGAGAATTATGTACCAAAAAAATCTGTCATAAAAGTTACTTCTCCATCCAACCAAGGAAAAGGGAGGGTTCCCCAACCAAATATCTCCATCAAGTGATCAAATGCAATGAAGAGAAGGGGCTCCATGAATATGTATCCCCCAAGTTGGTCCAATGCTTGAAGAGTCCAACAACAAATTTCCATCATTGTTATGACAATCACAAGATGGAACCCCATACAATATAAGTTGTAACATGAGGAATTGGCAAATAGGTGATCTACTATTTATTCACTATTTTTACATAAAGTGCATCTACTTAGACCATTCCAACTTATTTTTTGGTAATTATGCCAAGTTAATATTTTATTTTCCAAAGCTAACCAAAAGAAAAAAAAAAAAATTTCAAGGGACTCTTCAATTTCTATACTACCTTCCACCACAAGAATTGTTCTTCTTCCATCTTCACTGAATACAAAGGCTTTGTTGTATCCTCCCCTGTACCCTTATTTTTTGATCATCTTATTTCATCCTCATGGTCTAGAATTTTTATAGCACTACACTTTAACAATCTCACATATTGAGTCCACTTCTCTTCCTTTTCTCCTTATAAAGTTAGATCTTCTTCCCATTTCCAACTTTGAGCCCATAAATTTGCTCCATTTTGATCTGTTACTCCCTCAAGAGAGAAAACCCCCATAGAATGAAGCTCATTTAAGAATTTTTTTGATAATATGAAATTTCCTTTACAACATATTATCCTTATTCTACTGCCCCTTCCTACTCTCCAAGTTGTCCATTTTCCAATTAAAGAGAAGGTTGTTACCATAGCTTTCCATATTATTTATCTTCTTTGTGAACTTTTCCTTTCCACCATAAACCATTCTTCCACGGATATGTCCTTTAAATATTTTTTCTTCATCACTTTGCCCCAAAGCACTTCATTATAAATTAATCACCAAAGATTTCTAGTTGCAAGGGCCATACTTAACACAAATATTATTTAGCCATGTTCCTCCTGTTTCTTTTGGAGTTGCCACTCTTGGGCATTTTACCAAAGGGATTCCTTCTTTTCCCTTCCACCAAGTGCATAAGAAACTAAATCACTTTTTCCTGGTCTTATTTAAAATATTTTTTGGTATATGTGCAAGGGACATCCACCAACACATTAGAATACTTTCCAAAACAACTATAACCATGACTAATTCACCACCTTGTCACAACCATATGTTACACCAAACCGAAATTCTAGCTTCTATATTGTTGTACAACCACACCCAATCCTCATACTTATAATCATTTGGATTTAATTTGAAACTCAAATACTTTACCCCTTCATCTAGATCATAATAATTCGTCGAGGGGAGATTTTGAACCTGCAATTTTACCTCCTACTAGCTCATTGAATAACATTATTTACTTAGTCATATTAAACTCCATTTATGTAGCCTTGCAATTTACATATCCAAGATCTTCTCTATTCTTCTTATCTACCTAATGTTGCCTTGAAGAAATAACATGATATCACCAACAACAAGTGAATGCAAGGTAACCATTACATCCAATATATTTATCCCTTTTAGTTCCCCTCTTCTTCTTACATCCTTGATTAGCATACTTAGATCTTTAGCCATTAATAAAAATAAAAAAGGGAGATAAGGGGCATCCTTTCCTACGATCTCTTAGGGCATTAAAAAACCCAAAAGGAGATTTTTTTATTAGCACTAGAAATGAGGTTGATGACAAACAATCCATAATCCAACTAGCAGTATGCATATTCATACCAATATGGAGCAACAACAACCTGAGATAAAGCCAATTAACCTTATTGTATGCCTTGTCCAAGTCATTTTTCATGAGAACGGTTGGAATTTTATGAACCTTAATTGAAAGCATCCCTTTTTGTGATGTTCCACCGACATCATGCATTTGTCTAGAAAAAGTCCCTTTAAGTCTATTAGCAACAACTTTTGTGATAACTTTTTAGACAATATTGCATAAAGAAATAAGCCTAAATTCTTCAAATGAATAAGGGTTTTGAATTTTGGGAATGAGAGCTATAAATGCAGAATTTAGGGCTCTTGATGTCTTCTCTAATTGTATGGATTCCTCAATTGTTCTTAGTGGATCTCCTTCCAACAAATCATAAAAACCAAGGAAAAATTCCATGATCCATCCATCAAGCCCTAGAGTCTTTTCATTTTTAAAAGACCCTAAGATTGTTTTCATCTCTTCTTTCATGACATCTACTTCCAACTCTAAATTCATTTCATCGTTGATGATCTAGGGAAGAACCTTATAATTTTCATTATCTCACCAATGTTTGCAATCTTAGGATCTTTAAAGAGATTTTTAAAATATTTTTTCCTAAGTGCAATTTCCTTGAAGACTTTTGCCATGGAACCATTTGACTTTTCTGTCTCCCATATTGTATTGAATTTCTTTATGTAATTTGTATACTTGTGAAAACATTATGCGTTATTGTCTCCTTTAGTGAACCAAATGGCCCTACTTTTGAGCCTCCACTCTATTTTTTCCTTGTCAATAAGTGTCTGCTTTTTACCTTCTATCTCTTTCAGATATTGGAACCCTTCCTTAGAAAAGACTCCTACCTCATTGTTATCTAAATCTATATTTTATTCTTTCTTCCACTTCCTTTAGATATTTTTTATTCTTCAATGCACATTTTTTTCCCATTATCCTACATGTTAAGAACCAAATATCGAAATAACATAAAAAACCTCAAAATAAGTACTCAACGCCTTGAAAAAGAGATCATTTCAAATAAGAAGCCTCTTCGAGGGGGAAACCTTCTTATACACCACATAAATTTACAAATACAAGATGATTCCAAATGAAAAGGTCTCCTTGGTATATATAGGAGACTAGGAGGTACAATTACAACTAACGGACCCAAGTCGACATAAATAAAATAACAATACTAATGTAATATGCCCCAATTAAGGGGTAATGTGCCACTATTTAAGGCTTAACATGTCCCTCCCCTTCAGACAAGTGTTGTCCCCAATGCTTGAGTAATTATGTATGTTTTTGTATAAAAGACTCATCTTCCCAAGTGGAATCTTCAACAGGGAGTTTCCTCCACTTAATGAGATGCTCTGAAATGGAATTATTCCTCAGCTGGAGAATTCTTGTGTCAGTGATAGCTCCAAGCTCCGATATGATTTTTCCTTCCCCGTTAAGTTATGGAAATATAGTTTGAACCAAGATCTTGTCACCTATAACCTTCTTTAAGCATGAAACATGGAAAACTGGGTGTACTCGCGAAGATGCAGGAAACTCCAATTTATATGCCACAGTACCAATCTTTTGCAACACCTTATAAGGGCCATATTACTTTGGTGATAATTTATTATCCTTATTAGCTTGCTTGAGGGACATCTGTTAGTATGGTTGTAGTCTTAAAAATACCCAATCCCCTACTTCAAAACTTCTTTCACTACGATGTTGATCTGCTTTTTGTTTCATGTGATTATGTGCGATGGTCAGGTTGTCCTTTAAGAGTTAGAGAACTTGTTTCTGATGCTCAATGTGATCTTCCACTACTTGAACCTTAGATTTTTCTTTTAGAGAATAAGTGATGGAAGGTGGGTGATATCCATAGAGTGCCATAAATGGTGTCATTTTTGTTGCAATGTGAAATGAAGTGTTATACCACCATTTTTCCAAGGGTAACCACTTGAACCATTTTTTTTGTTTATCAGAGACAAAGCAACAAATGTATCCTTCCAGACATTTATTCACTATCTCAGTTTGTCCATCATATTGAGGATGATAAGATGTGCTATGAGCCAATTGAGTACCCAAAAAAGAAAATAATTATGTCCAGAAATTTCCAGTGACGATGGGATCTCTATCACTTACAATAATCTTTGGGCTTCCATGTAGCTTTTGAATTATCTCCACGAATTTGGTAGAAACTGTACTGGATTTGAAAGGATGATAGAGTGTGCAAAAGTGTGGGTACTTGGTTAGTCAATCAACAATCACCATGTTGACACTCTTTCCTTCAAACTTTGGTAACCCTGTGATGAAATCCATGGAAACCTCCTCCCAGCGCTGGCTTGGGATGGATAATGGTTGTAAAAGACACGAGGTATTAATTGTTTCCACCTTATTTTGTTGGCAAACGAAAAATTCTGCCACAAACCTTTGAACATCAGTTTTAAGGCCATCCCACAAAAATTCCTTCTTGACCCTATGGTAGGTTTTCAAAAATCTTGAGTGCCCTCCTACCGGAGAGGTGTGCAATTCCAAGAGTACCTTTTGTTCGAGTTGGGAGTTCTTACATAAATATAAGCGATATTTGTACCATAGTGAATCATTTTTCCATGTAAATGTATATGATGCATTGGAATCCTGCTGCAACCTTTGAATGAGAGTCCACACATTTTCGTCATTCTTCCATTCATCCCTCGCTTCTATTATCCAATTGGGTTGGATGATCGAGATAGCATAGAGAAATGCCTCAACATCTTCATCCTTTCTTGAGAGTGCATCTGCCACAACATTTTGCTTCCCTTTTTTGCATATGATTTCAAAATCATAACCCAAAATCTTGGTCACCCATTTTTGTTGTTCTTCTGAAGACAGTCTTTGTTCCAAGAAGTATTTAAGACTATCATGATCTATTTTGACCTTGAAGTTCCTACCTATTAGGTAAGGGCGCCATTGCTTCAATGCATGCAATATTTCCATCATTTCCTTCTCATAAATGGGTTTGTGTAAGTTCTATCCCTTGAGTGGCTGACTTTCAAAATCAAGGGTCCTTCCTTCTTGCATTAGAACAACACCAATGCCATTTCCCGAGGCATCATATTCCACAATAAAGGTTTTTGTGAAGTCTGGTGAGGTCAATACAGGAGCTTTGCACATCGCCTCTTTAAGTTGTTCAAAGGATTGAATTGCCTCTGGAGTCCATGAAAATGAATCCTTCTTAGTTAATGTCGTTAAATGTAATACTATTCTTCCATATTTCCGAACAAACTTGCGGTAGTAACCTGTCAAACCCAAAAATCCTCTAATATTCTTCAATGTTTTGGGAATCAGTCAATCCATCATGGCTTTAATCTTATTAGGGTCTACCTTCACACCTTCATGAGATACAATATGACCGAAATACTCTACCTCCTTCACCCCAAAGAAACATTTGGATGGTTTGGAAAATAGTTGTTGCTCCTTTAGTAGTTGTAGCACCTTGTCAACATGTTGATCATGATCCTCCGAAGACTTGCTATAGATTAGTATATCATCAAAAAACACTAAAACAAATTTTCAAAGGAAGGGCTTGAAAATGGAATTCATCAACCCTTGGAATGTGGAAGGTGCATTCATAAGGCCAAAATACATGACCAAAAATTCATAATGGCCTTCATGAGTTCAAAATGCTATTTTTGGAATATTTGCTTCCTTCATTCTAATATGATGATACCCTAAACGGAGATTCAACTTTGTGAAGTAGATTTCTCCATGTAGTTCATCTAACAATTCATCAATGACAGGAATGGGAAACTTATCTTTAATAATGATCTTGTTGATCTCTCTATAATATGGACACATACACCATGAACCCTCTTTCTTGAGTACCATTATCACTGGTGCAAAGTAATAACTTTGGCTAGGTCTAATAATGCCAACCTTTAACATTTCTTCAACCATATGCTCAATTTCACTCTTCTGGGCATAAGGGTATCTGTAAGGCCTGATGTCAGGAGGAACACTCCCAAGAATTAGGTGAATATCATGATCATGATTTCGAGTGGGCGGAAGAACTCTGGGAATATCTTCAAATACTTTGGAATGCTTACCAATGATCCCTTTGAGATCTAGGGGAATAGATAGCTTAGATGTTTGAACATCTAGTGAGCATAGTTGTACAATTACACTCTGGTGCCCATTTTTCAATAATTTTTTCATGCCATTGGAGCTTATCACCTTATTGGGTTTCCCTATGATACCCCTTAACTCAATTTCCTTTCCTTCCAATGAAAATTTCATGAAAAGTTAATGAAAATTAAAAGCCATTGTTCCCAATGATTGTAACAATTGGACTCCTAGTATGACATCAACATCACCCATGTGTATAGAAATCATTGGACTATTGATTACATATTCCCCCATAGTAAGATTGATCTTATGGAATTTTCCTGAGAAATTGATAGTTCCTCCATTTGCAATAATTACTTGAAACTCTAGCGCTAGATATATAAAGCAATTGAGAGCTTTGGTTAATTTATAGTGAATTAAACTATGAGTACTATCGGAATCAATTAGGACTATTACCTTTTTATTTTTGATATATCCTTTGATCTTGAGGGTTTGAGGAGTGCTAATTCCATCCAATGCATTACATGATATCGTGGGAGTCAAATCTTAAGAAGAAATATCTTCTACGTTTTCATCTTGAGATGGTTCTTTTTCTTGTTCTTGTTCTTCTTCCTCTTCACAATATATGTAGAATAATTTCTTCTCACCACACTTATATCCCTTAATGTACTTGTTGCCACAATTAAAACATAAAACTTTTTCTTTTCTTTCCTCCAATTTTTGAGGTGTCAACCTTGTAGGTTGAGGTTTTTTAGAAGAAGGAACATTATTCTCTTGATAGATGTGAGGAGTGGTCCTTCTTGTAGCCATAGCCATATTTTTACTTTCAACATTTCTCACCACCCTGAATCCATTCTCCAATGATTTGTGTTCCTAAAGGAAAACCTCACGTTGAATGTTATCCTTTAAAGTTCCTATTAAAATATCAATTAGGTGCTCATCTAGAATATCTATTACTTGAAACTCTGGCGTTGGATATATAAAGCAATTAAGAGTTTTGGCTAATTTATAGTGAATTAAAATACGAGTACTATCAGAATCAATTAGGACTATTACCTTTTTCTTTTTGATATATCCTTTGATCTTGAGGGTTTGAGGAGTTCTAATTCTAGCCAATGCATTACATGATATCATGGGATTCAACTCTTCAAAAGAAATCTCTTCTATGTTTTCATCTTGAGATGGTTCTTTTTCTTTTCTTGTTCTTCTTCCTCTTCACAATCTATGTAGAATAATTTCTTCTCACCACACTCATGTCCCTTACTGTACTTGTTGTCACAATTAAAACATAAAACTTTTTCTTTTATTTCCTCCAATTGTTGAGGTGTCAACCTTGTAGGTTGAGGTGTTTTAGAGGAAGGAACATTATTCTCTCGATAGATGTTAGGAGTGGCCCTTCTTGTATCCATAACCACATTTTTACTTTTAACATTTCTCACCACCTTGAATCCATTCTCCAATGATTTGGGTTCCCAAAGGAAAACCTCATGTTGAATGTTTTCATTTAAAGTTCATATGAATATATCAATCATGTTCTCATCTGGAATATCTTTTACCTTTATATTCAATCTTTGTAAGTTCTCAATGTGCTCCACAACTGAACCCTTTTGCTTGAGATTTATCAATTGGCTAAAGAAGGTATTTCTCCTTGTATCTTCATAGTGTGCTATCATTTCTTCTGTGAAAATTGTTCAAGTGACAAGTGATTTGCGAGAACAAATCCATAGATACAACACAAATTGATTGGGTTATAAATATAAAGAAGCAATTCATACCTATTGTGTGTGTGTGTCACATCATGTAAGGAAAGCAGTTGGTCTTCAACCCAAAGTTGGATTTTCTCCAATCTTGATTCATATTCCTTGTGTCCTCATTGTGAATTTAATGGGATACATTTTCACTTTCAGGTGGCCTCTCTATTATGAAATTTTTTCAATCCTTCCATTATCTCCCTTTTTAAATCATCAATCTTAGTATCCATTATTACCTCCAACTTAGCTTCAATTGAATCCATCATCTCTTGTAGTTCATCTTTTGTTACCGTCTTCTTTTGTAAATCATTTATGTCCTTGCACATTTCTTCACCTTCATCAAGAGTCCAAGTAGCACTGTCTAAAGGCTTATTTGGTGTAGAAGTTCCCTTTTTTGGTGGCATGTTGGCCAAGTATCACGTTTAAACCTTGATTTTTAGGTGGTTCTGTTAGACGATATTTCTTCTACTGTATCTCCAAAATTTCAACCCTTCTGGGTTTGAAAATTTTGTTCTTTATTTCTATGATACATCTTCTCTACAATGCCATAAGTCTGATCAAAATTGGATGTGCCAAGTGGAATTTATGGTAAATTCCCCACACCTTGCTGATTTTTGTCCCTTCTAGGATAGCATACTTGTAAAGCGTTCCAAGAGCACAATATCTGATATTTGATTCTAAAAATTGCACCAAAAATATTGTTGTCTGTCCACCATCCAATGCAACTAGTCTCACTTAATTTGGATACTCACCGAAGAATATATCATTGTTTTACCTGGAACACTTGTTTGAGACTAGTTAACATGACTAGTCCGCTACCCTATCTTACACAGGGTGTATCTACAAAAGTAGGATGACCCAGAAGCTGAAATTTTTATCACATGGACCTTGATAATTTTTGTGAATATCCTCTGAGTTTCATGGTCTGAAACGTCATAAAAAAAATTATAGTGAAAATTTTGTGATGACTAAATTAAGGATGATTCTAGAACCCTATCTTACATAGGCTATATCTCCGAAAGTATAAGGCCTCGTGAGATGAAATTTGAACCCCAAGTACCTTGATCTGTCTACTAAATATTATGGAAGGATTTCCTTCTGAAACATTGTAGAAAAAAAATTATAGTGAAAATTCCAAGGTGTCTGAGATGCGGTAGTGAAACTCCAAGACCTTGAGCTCTGATACCAAATGTTAAGAACCAAATATCAAAATAACATAAAAATACCTTAGACTAAGTACTCAACGCCTTGAAAAAGAGAGAATTTCAGATAATAAGACTCTTCAAGGGGGCAACCTCCTTATACACCACATAAATTTACAAATACAAGATGATTCCAAATGAAAATATCTCATTGGTATATATAGGAGACTAGGAGGTACAATTACAACTAATGGACCCAAGCCGGCATAAATAAAATAACAATACTAATGTAATATGCCCCAATTAAGGGGTAATGTGCCACTATTTAGGGCTTAACACTACCACCCCTTTTAAACTATTTAGATTGCCAACACAATATTTCATTACATAATCTTTAGAATTTTGATCAAAAGGATTCCAAGACCTAACCACAAGACCTCTAAAATCCTAATCCATCAGCCAGTCATGATTAAATTTAAATGGGTGTTATAGCATCTACTGACACCACCATGTCCTAGATGCTCAATTGGTCATTACTCTCATCACTTGTTGTTATTTCGCACCCTAAAGCCTACTTAAAGAGACTTCTTAGCAATCCACATGCTCTTTAACCTCACAAAAGGAGCATGTACATGCCCTTATTGATCACAAAAGGTGTGTGTGGCTAAAAAGTGGACAAAAAAATATTAAATCCTTGAAAATCATGTGCTCATGAGATGGGTTTACAAAGTCCGTACACCTATACCCTCCTAAAACCCATTCCAAACTACCTCAACCAAGTTAGAATGATATAAAAAGAGGTCTAATATGGAAAGAAAGACTAAGCACTAGTACACTAGCAGAGCTATCATGCTGGAATCCTTGCACTAGAGAAATCATAGGTGTTTGTTTTGTTGAGATTTTATGACTTTCTATCCTCAAAAAACCCTTGTTTTCTAAGTCATTTCTCCTTTTCTTGCATTTTAGGCCTTAAACTTTCTAGTTTTTCTCAACCTTTTCCATGAAGAAGATTCATCCAGGAGTAGTCTTGAGTGGCATAAGGATGAAGGAACCCGAATGATGGTTATAGAAGGTGGCGACAACAAGACATTGGGTATAAAATTGTATATTGTTGGTTTCATAAATAAAAAGGAAGATATCTCTTCTTTCCTTCCCCCAAATTTAGTATTCTTCTTCAGTAGTTGATCTCAATTTGTGTTTGGCTATGGAACTAAATATCCTAATTAGTTAGTTAGGTTTAGTTATTTCACTCTTGCTTTCATTTTTATCTATTGGTTTGAGGAAGGTTGTTGCCTCCTTCTGTGCAGGTTTTGGAAATTAGATTGGATTGAGGACAAGTGGAGAGGGATCAACATGTGGGATTCATCTTCAAGAAATCGTCAATACCATGCATGTCTTCCCTCTAACCGAAAGTCAGTTACGACAAGTAGTTAAAGACTAATTTTAGAGAAAGAAGTATGATGTTCTCTGAATTGATTTGTTATATTCCACCCTAGCTATTAGAATAATTTTGTTCACAACAGAACTGACGAATCCACTTGGGTGAACTCCTTGATTTCTACTCATTAGGGTTTCCTTTATTTTCTTTTTGGATTTTCTTAGGGTTATTTAATAGTTCTTGTTGAATTTACCTTGCTTGCATTGCTATAGGGTAGTTTTCAAGGGATTTTTTAGGGGTTTTGTTAATCTTTTTTCCCAAAACCGAGGGAGTATGTTTGTTTCCTTCACTAATAGGGTGTGAACATGCTAGTTTATCTAAATATAGGTGTATGTACAAGAAAGTTACACTCACAGGAAGTGCACGTACCTCCTAGGACTCAAAATTTCACACTTTTTTCCTTTTTTCTCTTCCTTTTTCTAGTGTTTTTGTTGTTCTAAGGGTTTAGGGTCTAGGACTCAATCCTATGTTCCCTAACCATATGCAGAAGCCTAAACGATGATTGTTCCCCTCATTTATCAAATGCGAAGTGATATCCATAGTTATATTTTCTAGAAAACTTTGCCTAGGTGATTGCAAGTGGGAAGTGCTTGTGGTATCCGAGATAGATGTAGAATTTCCATCTCAACTCCCTTGGAGGGTTCCCGTTTTCACAAGGGTACTTTCATCTTGGGTGATTGTTACGTGATGGTTATCATAACTGTCTTCCTCACCTTCGTTAGCTAGTATTGAGCCTTAATCATCCCAAGCCAACTTCCGGAAGGATCCTTGATCGACTCTTCATTGTCTTGGATCCAGTTCCTAACCACCTATCAACCAATTTATATATGTCTTGTTTATTACAAAGTTGACATATCTAAACAATGTTAATTTAATTATCAACTTGGGTTTGTATTCACTTGTGAAATATTGGGCACCATATATGCAAAATTAGATCCCTTATAATGTCTACTTAATATGCTTAACGCTAATAGAACAAACTTATTCTACATGCAATATAAATGTCTACTTTATTCTATCTTATTGTGAATAAAATAGAGTTATTCTAAATTCTTGAAAAATGAGTTGAAAACATAATTTTAACTAATAATGAGAAGTTGGAAAAATCAACTTACAACTACTACAAATCCATCATTGAATTATAACCTACAATATCCACAAGTGTTGTAACAACAGATTGCAGTTAAGTGTTTAATCTTCAAAATATGAATCTTTCTACTACATTAATATGTTTTGGTATACTTCGAAATATAACTCAATACATGATTGTTTAATTAGTAAGTTGGTAAACTGAAATATAAACATTTCACACCACACTGGAAGCTAAAGATAAACTATCACACAATGAATCAAATAGCAATAATCTTTAAAACAAAAATGAAAACAATAAAAATAAAAATGAATGGCGTTATACTAGAACATGGAGCCCTACCTCTTCCAGAATACATTGTTGAAAGTCAACTACAGAGCCTAGAGAATTATATCCATGCCAAGACTACATCTGGAAATGTATTTCATTAATATGAAAATGAAATTGTTATTACATCATAGAAAACTAACCGATGATGCATTAGGTTATTTCCTCTAAGCACCCCCCTCTTGCAGAGATGAATAATTTCTCTTATATAATAGTTTTTCTAACAAATCCCTTGATAAGATACATTCAAATCATGTTTGTTTCCCAACCGCTAAAATAAAATACAAGAAAATAATGAAGCCGTAATTTTTGGCCACAAAGTTGGGTAGATTTGTTTCAAATTTAGAAAAACACTCTTGCAGATGATTTCCAAGGAGAAATGGGTTTGGGATAAAACTAGAATATCTTATTTTTTACTAATCATTCTCATCATACGGGTTGTAGATGTCAAAATGTTTTTGAGACACATGGATTTTTGTTTTTGTATATGTGGCCCATAGAAATTTTCCCTTCAATAATTAAAAATGAAGTTGTCATCTACAATTGTTATTTCATTGATAAATCTTCACAAAGTATGGAACCTTTGTTGAAAAATCTCATATAAGTGTTGGAATCTCGTTGGGAAATTTGCACACTATCTGAAGTTATTGGAGTCTCATACTACTGTTGCATGACAGCTGGAACTCAGACTGGCTAAGCTAACTCACGATATGATGTCTTGTTGAAATTCAAACTTGATTTATTTTGATGACTTCATAGAGTGTGTTTGCTTGTCATCTGGAGGATGATGGACCATATACTCAAATTATGGAATGTTCCCAAATTTCTCATCTTGACTTTTATGCTGCTCTCTATTGGAGGTTTGAATGACTATTACAATCTTTCTAACATCTTGAAGCCAACATAGCTAGACAATTAATCCTTTGAAATATTAAACTATCAAAAACTATGAAAACATTAATAAATTAATTCATTTTACCTTAATTCCTCCTCTTTAGTTGTACCATGTATAAGGTATGGAAAAGTGGTAATAGATGGCTATTTTTGGAAAAAAGAGTGAAGGAAAGATAGGAAAAATGACTATTTATCCATAAAAAAATGATGCCAAATTAATGAACCAACATATCCCCACATTGAGGATGTTGCACATCCCTTGTGCAACCAATCTTACAAAACTTTAGTGAGTCTGGCATGAACATGGCTCCAATTATAATCAAGTGTCCAATTATGTGTCTTCATGGTACCTTGCATCTTTTAATCTAAACCCAAGCAACTATCTCATTAAATTCATTCCATTCTTAAATATTACTGATTTCTTCACAATTTGCAATAGTTGATCTCTGATTTTGTCTCATTATCTGAAAATGCAAAGTACATGTTAGCAAAATCAGAAATATTATGAATTTCATAGTGTTTTCTTGATGTTAAACTTTCAATCCTTGTCCTTGTCCATTGCTCTTCTAAAAACATAGAATAAATTCACGAGGGATCTCTACAAGAGAAGGCTTGTAGAGCTAACCCACATTCCCATTGAAATTCACATTTTTTAATTTTCAATTGGAGATAAGTATGCTCCAATTTTACTCTCCATTTTTTTTCTTTCTTATATAGAAGAAAGAAAAAATGTATTATGAAGAGAAGTTTTTTTGTTCTACAACATCTAACAAAGTATCCATATTGGACCGTGCAACAATCTTTCTATTATGTTTTTTTCACAATCTGCCTTGTTTCTTTAATACCTTATTCTGAATCTTAAATTGTTAATATAAGTCTCTCAACTAACTATTTCAGCTTTTAAACTTTTTTTTTCAATTTTTTTTTAATAAATTAAAAGATTCAACGAAGATTGCCTTTATTTATTCTTGCTTCTTGAAATATTCCATTATTTTTAACTTCATGTTAGTCATCTCTTCATCTTGAATATTCTCCTTCTTGTGTGGATACATAGAAATTACTAACTGAATATCTTCACTTTCTTATTTATTACGCTTTTTAAAATTGAAGCAACTTGAAACCCCTTTTTGTTGAACAAACATATTCTGGTTCAAAGCGGTCAACTCCTCCTCCCATGGCCTTAATTATTTATCAGCACCACAAGGAAAGATGTAGGTTTTCTTTTTTCAAATGCTTCATCAGATTGTTAACTAGGGTTTGAAACAAGTGTGGAATAGTGAATGGAGAGAATGTGGAATGGTGAAAATTTGAATTATGAAAATGGGTCATAAAATAGAGTATGGTAAGGATAACATGGTTATAAAATTTAGGCATAGTTAATTTAAACAAGGAGTTATAAGAATAAAATACAATTGTAATATAAAATGTTTTCAAAATTTATTTTCATTAAAAAAACAAAAAGATTACCTCCTTCACCAATTTGATCTTGTATCATCTTACCACACCGATCCAGAATTTACTCGTTATCAGGAGGAAGTTTTTTCTTCAGATCTGGAGTATTTTATACCTCTGCAAATAATCTGGTCCTTTAAGCTGTGAATATAAACATTAATATAGAATTTTCACAGTAAACAAAATTCGTGTAGCCACTGATCATTCTTGTAGTAGATACTAGGTTTGTACAAATTCCATTTTCCTAAACATCCTGTAGCATATTGTAAACTTTTATTCATGTAATAACTGCAAATTTTTAATCCTGTAGCAAGTTACAAAATTTGCAAAACTTGTAGCACTGTGAATCTAATGGAAAATTACAAAATTATTCAAATTGTAGAACTTGTAGCAAGAGTAATATCCATAGTCGACAAAAAAAAATAAAAAATCTTGTGATAGATTAGTAACATAAGAGCTCATGTAAACATGTTTTCCATTGAAAGTGAAAAGGAAATTTATTTACTACAAACCTTGTCTGCCAACAAATTGGTTTTCAAACAATATTTTTCCAACTGTGCCTAGAGGGTTTTCACAGTCATAGTTTTTAATGCCCAAGGAATGTTCGCCAAGGATTGGTTTTCAAGCATTCCACGGTATGATGGTGCCTGAAACAAGTTTCCACCATCTTTTTTTTAGATGAGAAAATATGATGACCAAGTAACTCATTGGTGTAAGTGAGATGAGTTACTTTATTGAGTGGGTCAGGAGTGAGTGGAGAAGGAAGTTATGGAGGAAAGGAGAGGGTTGAAGTTTGGATTCAATAGTAGTGGTTACATGAATGAAGTCATGAGAAAAAAATTGTACCTTCAATCTCAACCACATAAGCAAAGTAAATTGTGTTTGACTTCAACGAGAGAAAAACATGCATTATCATACCATAGTTCTGCTGCAATAGAGAATATTAGGTCTTCTTGAAGGATTCTTGTCCAACAATGGTACTTTTGATGAATAGTTCTAAGTAATATCAATGATGGATCATTACCTCTTTTGCTTCCATAGTAATGTTTCTTCACTGACTTTTGTAGTAGTTGTCTTAATTTTTATAACATTGCCTTGATTTTTGAAACACTTTTCTTGATTTGATATTCAAATCAAATTCTTAATGTGTCTTGTAATATATCCAACTATTGTTTAGATATCTTGGTAATATACCCTTTGCATAGAAGTTTGTCTTCAAAAATCACTCTTTCATGGATTGACTTACTTAATCCTCTTGCGAATTGCAAAAAATAGCACTTATCTACAACAAAAAGGTGAGATCATGAAAGAAGAGAGGCGTAATGAATTTCTTCTCCCAGAAAATGAAAATAGTACATATAAACCAAATCGAAAACAATGCATTTAAACATTTTTCATTTTTACTTGTTGAGGAGTGGTGGCCACCTAGACTACCTGGCAGTGTTATAATGATAACTTCTTTGTTTGGTGTCTCATTGAAATGATTCCAAACACAATTTTAAGTGAGTTCCTAAGGCTATATTCAGTAGAAACATGTTTTTAAATTGAATTGAACTCATATATCAATTTTGATGAGGAAAAACCTACAGGGCATAGCTCTTTTGATTTTTCAGGTTAGACCAACAATGATTGTTTTTAGTACAACTTTTTCATTTGAAGTTCGATCAACATGATTCTTGTGGGAGATGAAACTATATTCATTTTTTTATCTCCCATAGAAACAATTTTTATAAATACTTTGAATTTATATCCAAAAACTGCTAATGAACAATCTATAAGGAAATTTTTTAACAATGCAGTTTTTAGGACATGTGATTACTAATTTGGGCATAGATTTTTCATTCGACATTGAAATGAAATAATTCAAATTGGGATGTAAACTAGATTCTGAGGGTTATCCATCTTAGAAACATGTTTTTAATATTCCATCATTTGGTCCTGTTGAGATCAATTCCCGTGTCCAAAATTTCCCTCCCCTTTTATGTTTTCCCAACTTCTTCCCCCCCTTCTATACTTACCCTTTTTCCCCTTTTCCTTTTTTCCCTTCTATTCTCCCTTTCTATTTCTATACTTAGTCATTTTTCAGAAAGGCGGGTTCCCGGATTGGCGGACTCTTGAATCCTCATCTCCAATCTGCATTCTCACATATCGAGTTCACCCGACTTCCACATTATCCCATACTTATCTGTTTCTGCGATTACGGGTTCCCGGTTGGCGGGGTTGAACTCTCATATCCCATGTTCCGTGATATACATTTTTCATCCAAAAGATCTGCAATCTACATTTTGACCCCTGGACTCCCCGAGATTCCAAGCATCTCATTTCTCCTATGCTGAGTCCGTCTGACCGCCTCACAACACTTAGCCATTTTTCGATCTGCTTCATTCACGAGTTGGCAGGTTCCCGGGTTGGCGGATTCATAAAAGTCTCAAATCTTATTTCGCTCATATCTGTCCCCGCCACGTTCACGCTTTTCCCAATGCACATTTAGTATGGTTTAATGCTAATAAATCACTATGTATGTCCCGTAAAGATTGTCATTAATAGGTGAAGCGATCGAGGAACTTTCGTATTAAGCCACATTAAAGCATGATTTGCATAAAATTATATATTATCTCTCAAGTGCCCATTTCTAATATTATCTAGATAAAAAAGAATACTCTCGTCAACTTATGGCAGCAACAACTCGACAACAGTTCTGTGGAGATACCTTGAACATTTTTGGACGAGAAGATCAAAATTTTCAGTGGTCTAGAGTATACTCTTATTATTCATCCCCTTTTGCTCAGAAGGAAGTAATTCAGACGTTCGAAATTGCACGCACATGTTGTGTCTCGGAAGTTTTCGATTGCAAGGAATTGGTTTCCTAGTGCGTCGAGAAATATATACCAAGCCAATGGATAATTCCACTCCAGGACCATTCTCCCGCTATTTTTTCGCCTCAAGTATTATGTAAGATGCTGAGACTCCCAGAGCTAGTACTCACCTTCAAAGGTGAAGATTGCAGAGAATTTTTGAAAAAACATGACAATGGCCTAGATCACTTACCAAAATTCTTTGAGAATCTCGTTGCCATCCCTGAGGATATTACAAGACTACATGTTAGCTTGTTCAAAAACCCATTTCGGGAAATTGCCTGGTTATTTAACAGAATTACGGGCCAAGAAAATACTGCTAGCATTTCCCGCATGATTCTTTACATCTTATATTTCATCGTCAAGGAGAGATCATCATAGTAAGTTTACACTAATCACATTCTTCTTTCTTTATGAAGTCTTTCATCCAGTTATTCCACCTATTTCATTAGAAAGGTTTAACCGAAGACTGATAACTCCTTTGTTTTTCTTATCAGGTCTTGCTGATCTTTCCACCGCCCACCGTCCTCTTTCTAAAAGTTAATTTCTTGTATTTATTTTCTTAATGGTCCTCGGGAGCCCCAATCCCAGTCTTTAGGAAAAACACCTTTACAATTTCAAGAATATGTAATAAACTATATATTTTTGGAAATTTCATGAAAACTACTTCGGGAACAATCTCGACTGTGCTTTGTAAACCTTTGTTCAAAATATAAAGTATTTGAGGTTGATATATCATTATCTTTGTTTGATTTTCCCATGTATCCACTCTGTTAAAGTTCTCTTGTGCATGTGGATCATGTTCTTTTATTTTTATGTGATCATAAATCTATATCTTAAACTATGATGGATGTGAGGAAATTTTTCTTATTTTCTTTAAATGTGTGAATGTGTTCGGTTCCTAGTCCTTTCTCAGGAATTTTCCTTTAAAAGAAAATTAAATCATTTTCCCCTTTATTTTATTGTAATGTTTTTGTTTCTTTGAATTACTGTGACGAACTTTTGTCAAATCCAACATTTTGAATATTTAAAAATATCAAGAAAATCCAAAGAGGAGTACCACCTCTATAAAAATGTAGGGGGATTCACATCCTCATGAGGTTGTCATTTCGGTCCTAACGGATTCAAGCATCAACATTTTTGGCGACCATGCTGGAGAACATGAACTAAAAATTAAAAACTTGGCCCAATGCTTTTGAAAGAATATATGATTTTACCCAGGGTGATTAGCCCCATTTGGAAATTGGATTGAATAATCAATGGAGAATTTTACATTAGTTATACAACTTAGTAATATCAACGACACAAACCCACGAATATTTTTAAAGTTTGTGGCAAAACTTGGTCCAAGAGAAGAAAGAGAAATCCTCCGGAGATAGAGGAGAGAAGAACGACAATACCGAAGAAATCAATGACTAGCTAAAGCAACAGAAGAACAAGGTCAGAATTGAAGCTAGATGAATACAAGGGACCCATTACCATAAGTAAAAGAAGGAAACTCTTTTCCTCTAGAAGTGAAAATCTTATTCCCAGAATCTCTCCAAACATGGCGGCAAGAGACGAACAACCCCGAGACGAGCATCATGAGGAGAGACGAGGTGGAAGAGATGCCGCGAGAAATCAAGGAATCCCAGGATTTGAAAATAGAAGGAGGGAAAGAGATTCCCCTCTTAATATTATAGGTGAGAAACATGAGCTCCCTATTCTCCCTAAGGGCACCTTAAATGAATTTTCTGGAGATAGAGCAATCGATGCAAAGAGGCATTTGCACTTATTTCTTGATGTTTGTGATTTTCACCGTGTTGAATATGACAATGTTATGGTAAGGTTGTTTCTGCAAACCTTATCAGAAAGATCATATGAACGGTATACGACGTTTCCTAGTTGTTGGCCCTTGACCAAGTTTTGAGGAGTCTTGGTCATGTTTGACCTAATTTTGGGACTTCGACAGATTGTCGAAGGCGAAGCGCAAGATGAAGCGGAGATCATGAGATCTTGGCCCCTTTTAGGGCCCCTTTTTGAGATTTGAGATTATGTAATGGGTATGGGATGTCGGCCCATGGGTTTACCCATGTTTAGGCCTATTTTGTATGTATAAATAGATGCTAAGGCGATGTAGTGAGTATGAATGGCTAAGTGTCATTTGGCTAGATGCAAGTGATGGTTGTAGTCCAATCTATGTGATTGAAAGTTCTAAGTGCTAAGTGCTAAGTGGATATTGCTTTGGTGCATACTATGTGAGACTTGCAGAGCTAAGTGCAAGTCATTGTAAGAGACTGTGGAAGACTGTGTTCTTAGATCTACTCAGGGAAGGAGGATATAGCGAGTTGTGCAGATCCCTTGTCCTCTGCAGAGTAGATTTTTGGAGGCTATGTGCTTGTAACTGATTGAAGAAGCTAATAAAGAAGACAAAGAGTTGGTGGACGTAGCCCCAGGGTGGGGGTGAACCACGTACATGCTGTGATGCTTTGCTTTGTGCGATGTGTTGATGTGTTTGCATGTTAATGTGCTTAGTGCTTCAATATAGATGAATGGTAGATAGATATGTTAATGTTATGTGCTTAATAGTACGGATCTGACTTATGTACATAGGCTTAGTGCTTAAATACCTTAGATCTTAATGAATACTGTGATACTCTGTAATTAGAGTTTAACTGTGTTGTAACTAAGACTGGATATTGATGAATGTTAACTATTGAGTGCTTTGTCAAGTGTTAGAATCACATATATGTGTCCCAGCTAAGGTTGCAGATATCTGAGTCCTGCAACCACCCCTGCCTCTACCTCGGGTGAGACTTCATCTGCTTTGCAGGTGTTGCTGAAAGGGCCGATAGTTAGGATTTTGTTGGTGCATTGTTGTAGCATTGAACCCTGGGTCTACCCCTATGCCAACAAATGGTTCTGTTGTTGAGACCTGAAACTGTGATTTCTAGGAACTAAGGAAAAAAGAAGCTTTGTGCAAATATCTGACCTGAAATTGTGAAAGATCTGTGCGTAGATCTGTCGCTCTAGTCCGCAGTATTCTACTCAATCTGTGAAGCTCTGTGCTAAGAAAAGAAGCCTGATCTGAAGAAAAGAGGTAAGATCTAAACGCTTTGTGCTCTGATAGAGGTAAAAATAGTGAAAAGTTTTAGATTTGGAAGATTTGTTCTCTACTGAAGATACAATTAGTGGATTTTTTTTTTTTTTAAGTATGGATCTAGGTATGTTTGATAAGATTTGTCCTAGCTTGAAAACTAGGGAACTGATAGAAGAAAGAAGATTTGACATGAGTAGATCTGATAAGAATAGTGAAAGATATGTTATACCTATGCATAGAGAGAATGTTTTGACTAACAAATGGATGCAAGATCCTAGAAAGAATTTTTTGCAGGTTAGCTACCATGATCCTAGTGCACAGTACATGAAAGGATGGGGATCATTTAAGAGAAAGAGAGGATTAACCCTTTGTTACAGTTGTAGCAGACCAGGACATCTTGCTAAGGAATGCCTTGGTAGAAAGCCTAGTTTCCTCTATTGCAAAGCTATGGACCATGAAGTTTTGGATTTCCCTAGAATGATTGCTAAGGTTGAGAGAATGAATATGAGACAAGAAAACCCTAAGGAAGATCTAGAAATTGATATTATGGCAGAACCCCAGAAAGAATCAGAGAAAGTATTTCTATAGATGAAAGAAACCATGAATGACCACCGACATATCATCTTTTCAGAGATCTTCAAAGAAAAAGAATGCAAAGAAGCAAGAATAAGAGACTTCGACATTGACTGTGTTCTGGATGAGGAAACACAGGTAAATATTATGACAGAAAGAACTTGGGAAATTCTAGGAAAGCCTGCTATGATTCCTTCATTGGGAGGAATAGGCTTATTTAGAGGAAAACCGATAAACCTATGTGGAAAGATCACCCATATCTCTATGTGTGCCAATGGAACTTCGACAAAGGAAGAATTTGAAGTTGTTAAATTTATTGAGAACAATGCTCCATTTTCTATGTTACTAGGAAAACATTGGATTGAAGGAGATCAGGCCAGAAGGAAAGAAGAAGAAATCTTAGAGCAGAAGAAGCAAGAGTTAAAATATTTCATGACTAGGAGGATTACACACTTGATTGAAGAACAACAGAACCAAGCGAAGCTATTTAAAACCAGAGACATGGATGTCGAAGTGGGAAGAACACAAGAATATTTGTAGAAGAATGAAGTACCTATCCTAGATACAGAGGAAGTATTACCCCTGATTTATAGGAAAGAATCTCAACAGCGTGAAGTTACTCTACTGAAAGGAGATAAGAATCATAATGGAAAAAGGAATTCTGAGATGAAGATCACTGGAAAGAAGGCTAGAAAACTAAGTAAGAAGAGAGCTAAGATTGAAAAGTTATAGAAGGTTCCAGAGGGAACCTCACAGAAGGAAAATTTGCAAAATTGGAACTTCGTTGGGATATCATAACTGTCACATGGTACTTCGCCATGGCGATGCAATATAGTCATTGGGGACAGTATAACCATTAGACCGATGAACCGAATGGGTAGAAAGGCATTTATGATCAAGAAGTTCTCCACCAGATCGTTGGGACCATGCCATAACGAACAAAACTGAGTTAATGAAGGATTCTCACCGGTTGCAAGAGATTCATTGCCAAGTTATCTATTTATCCCGTCGCGCCATGCAATGAGAACACTTTTTTCTAACCGTGAATCTGAGTCCGCAAACTAGTTGATTTCACACAATGATCATCGCGCTATTGCCAACCATCCCGTTGCATTGACTTAGTTACTCTTCGAACCCGAGATATTCAACCACGAGCATGCATGTCGGATGATCTTAGCGCTGCAGAGAAAATTGTCGAAGAAGCTCTCATTGACCTAATGACTGAAAGAGTAATTTTTGAAAGAGAAATGTCTGCAAGTATTCAAGCATCATCGATGAGAGGAGTGCAAGCATCTTCGTCGACTGCTCGCGAAGCCGAATCATCTCGACCATCAATGGAAAAGAGAACCAAACACAAAGATGACCTAGAAAATGCGAAGTTGATCCCGACCATATTGCCTGATTACATCCCGCCTCTGGCCGATGCGGTGAGTCGAGATAGCATGCCAAGAGATTTTGAGTACTCCATGGTTATTGTGTACCTCCCGAAGGGGATACACGTAGTTCGTGTGCAACAGGACAAGATTACAGTGTTGAAGTTCAGTGACTTAAACCTCAGATATCGCAAGAACTATAGCATGCTCGCCTCGTATAAATACTTGACCAAGACAAAGGGGAATAACTCAAATATAATCCCCCAACCGTGGATGATGAACCTCGCGCAGCCCACCCTACTAAATGTAATAAAAATCCCACACTTCGGAAGGCACCAGGAAGTGAACGCCTATGTCAAGATATTACTTTCATGTTACCATGGAAATTACTTATGGCTAGACCGTCGTATTATAGTTGATTCAACATTTATCCATAGGATCACAGGATTAAGTATGCAAGGACCAGAACCGCAGGACTTCTATCCAGGAAAAGCCACAGATCACGCACTAGCATAGAAGATCAAGGATACATACGGTGATGTTGAAAAGGGGGCGCGAGGCTACAAGGTAGCCTCCATATAGAATGGTGCAGTACACTTAGCCTACCAGCTCATAGCCAAAAAGTTAGTTAGGAAGAACAGACCTACGCAGGTCACAAGCTTTGTTGTTGACCTCGTAGGGAAGTGCATGGAAGGCCTGCAGATGAACTGGGCGAAGTACCTAGTTAATTAGCTGGAGCTAGACTGCTGCGAAGAATAGGATCAGGGATACGAGTTTCACTTTAGCTGGCTCTTGATTCTCATCGCCTTTGTTGCCTGGGAGATGCTGGAAGGTGAGACCTTTTCGGGTATTGAACCGTTCGAGCCGCTTGCTACGAAGTTCACCACACTCTGGTACTCAAATGATATGAAAAAACTATGGCAGTCGAACGATGTTTTTCATACATATTACCTTCAGCTAAAGAGAGCCATCGAAGTTGAACCTCGCATGACCCCAAACACCTTACAGAGGTTTCTACCCCTGATGAAATTCTGCGCATATTGACACTTCATCTACATAACAACGCGAGCCGATGAACATAAGGAGCAACTTCAATCATACTACAAAATCACGGAAGAAGGCATGGAGGAGATCACTAAGGACTGGTCCGCATACCTCCTTATTATCATAGAACCTGCAGAGATGCCTGACCTTGACAACCCAGAAACTACGCATAATTAACATGATACATTCGGGCCCAACAGAACGAGGAAGACCGAAGAGGTCTAAGATTTAAGAAGCGCCTCAGGAAATACTTCTTTAGTATCACCTGACCGAGGGGGTGATGATGAAGTAGAAGAGATAAATGACAAAGGAGCTGAACAAAAGAGAGGCAAAGTAACACCGCCCAGAGAAGAGGTTGATCCCCTAAAGAAGAGGAAGGTTTCTCCCCTGAAACCTTCTTCCTGGAAGAAATCGAAAGCCACTGTGACCAAGATGAAGACTGTTCTTACTGCCAATGAATTTGACTTCATCATCACAGCTCTAAACGATGCTTCACTGGAAATAGTGGAGAATCAGGAAGCTAAGAAAGAGGAAATGTACGATGGAATTGAGGTCGAACTCTGAGGGGTACAACAAGCCCTTCAGTCCAACCGCGCAGTGTCCACTACGCCCTTGCTATCAGGAGAACTAGAGTTGGGAGATGAGCCAGCCCAACTCCACTGACTAGATGATGCGGTCGAAGGTCACCTTCATTGTGCATAAGAAGAAACATAACAAGCCACCCAGGCCTTGAAGCAAGTGCAAGGCATACTCGTAGAACAATGCAAAGTTGTAGAGTAGGAGAAGGTTGCTCTCTAGGAAAAATTTGAAGAAGAGAAAGTACAGATGAAACAAGAAAAAGAACAGTTGCTTGCAGAGCAACTCGAAGTGAAGGAAGCAGTCAATAGAGCACTCTCTATGACAAGCTTAGAGACACAAGTAGAAGACCGAGTCACGCATCAAGGAGAGAAGCTCACAAAAGCTATCTAGCAACTACAACAACGAATAATGGAATTAGAGCTCCACATAGTGCCCAACACCCTGCAGGATGTGAGGGACCAAAGAGAAGCAACTGCTCGAAGCGCAATTGAGAGAATAAAGGCCCTTGCCATGGAATGTAATTAACTCACTAATCATAGTTCCCAGACCTATGAGAAACTCACTGAGAATCTAGAATTGAAGGCACTAGAGTCGCATCTCCAAGAGGTGAAGCATCAAGCAAAAATGATAGAGGAACAATAGAAGCCCCTGTCAGCTGTGGAAAGAATGAAGCAATCCCAGGAGCAACACACTACCCAGCAGCAGGTCCACACTATCCAGAGTGAAGTCATGGAAGTGACTTAGAGGCTCCAACCTATACAGGATAAGGCTTACCAAATGTTCATAGAGATCGAAGGCCGAGGAGCGAATCTGGAGCAAGTCATCACTGCAGCTGAACAATGCCTAGAGGGACCTGTCAACAAAGCAGTCATACAAGAGTTCATTGAACAGGAGGCCGTAAAACAACAACAAGTCGAAGCAGTTCGATCCAAGCTCGAGGATTTTGAAGTAGAACTAGTCAGATCATAGTGACTTGGGACGAGTCACAGGTGAGTGTTGGGGGCCTATTGGCCCTTGACCAAGTTTTGAAGAGTCTTGGCCATGTTTGACCTACTTTTGGCACTTCGACAGGCTATTGAAGGAAGAGCGCAAGATGAAGTGGAGATAGCGGGATCTCGAACCCTTTTAGGGCCCCTTTTTGGGATTCAGGATTATGTAATGGGTATGGGATGTCGGCCCATGAGTTTACCCATGTTTAGGCCTATTTTAGATGTATAAATATATGCTAAGGCGATGTAGTGAGTATGAATGGATAAGTGTCATTTGGCTAGATGCAAGTGATGGTTGTAGTCCAATCTATGTGATTGAAAGTGCTAAGTGCTAAGTGGAGATTGCTTTAGTGCATACTATGTGAGACTTGCAGAGCTAAGTGCAAGTCATTGTAAGAGACTGTGGAAGGCTATGTGCTTAGATCTACTCAGGCAAGGAGGATCTAGCGAGTTGCGAAGATCCCTTGTCCTCTGCAGAGTAGGGTTTTTGAGGCTTTGTGCTTGTAACTAATTGCAGAAGCTAATAAAGAAGACAAAGAGTTGGTGGACATAGCCCCAGGGTGGGGGTGAACCACGTAAATGTTGTGTTTCTCTGCTTTGTGCGATGTGTTGATGTGTTTATATGTTAATGTGATTAGTGCTTCAATATATATGAATGGTAGATAGATATGTTAATGCTATGTGCTTAATAGTACGTATCTGACTTATGTACGCATGCTTAGTGCTTAAATACCTTAGAACCGAATGAATATTGTGATACTCTGTAATTAGGTTTTAACTGCGCTGTAACTAAGACTAGATATTGATGAATGTTAACTCCTGAGTGTTATGTCAAGTGTTAGAATCACAGATCTGTGTCCCAGCTAAGGTTACAGACATCTGAGTCCTGCAACCACCCCTGCCTCTACCTCGGGTGAGACTTCATCTGCTTCGCAGGTGTTGCTGAAAGGGTTGGTAGTTAGGGTTTTGTTGGGGCAATGTTGTAGCATTGAACCCTGTGTTTTCCCCTATTCCAACACCAGTAGATCCATTTTATCATTTAAAAACCTCGAAGGTATGTTCCTAACTATGTTTTCCCCTCCAATTTCTTACCATACCCTCCTCACTGATTTCACCCAAATTGGGTTGAGGAAGAACAAAAGGATACGAGAATTTAATCTCAGGGTCAATAAGACCTTCAGTAGAATCCCATAATATAAAATACCAAATGACTCGATCATTCTTGGTTGTTATAATAATGCAATGCCCCCAAATGTAAAATATGCCATAAGAACATACCAAATGGATACTTTGGAGGAAGCAATGACTAAATCTACTGATATGGAAGAAATTATGATTGAAATGGGTGTCGACCTTGATATTATATTGGAAAGAGTACAAAGGCAGCTGGGGGGACTAAGTATTGATAACCAAGTAACTTCTAGCTCAAGAAAAAATGGAGGAATAAAATCCTCGAGTGGCTTAGAGTCAAATGGCGGGAGGAGGATTTTTCAAGGGGACCATACCTGACGTGAAGGTTGACCTTGTGGCGGCGTAGGAAACTAAGAAAAGAATTGAAATTGCACAGATGAATAGAACCATCAAACAAATGTTGAACGAGATAACCATACTAAGAAGGGGAGATAATTACATGATAATTAGGGCATGAGTTGCACTAAGTATTATGAAGACGATGAAATTATATATGCAATTGATTCTAGAAAAGTGCTAGCATATGGAGAAATCAAGGATTTTTATGCTTGGATTACAATAACCCCCCATATCATTACAGTTTTCACTATTATTTTGGTAGACCTTCCTTCAGTATATGGAGTTGTGACCGGAAGAGACTGGACATCCATGATTAGTGGATATATAATGAATGGTGAAAGTTGTATGATTCTACTAGGCAAAGAGGGAGTGATGATTAAAGTACCTCGTGAACCTAGAAAACCCTTCTCTTTCAATAAAAAGGACAATGAATTGATAGAAGATTATATAGATTACAGGATTGGAAGCTATGCTATCCTAGACATGGAGCACAATGAAATACTAGAGCAAGTTCAAGTCACGGGGAATCAAGAGTGTTTGTTTGAAGGCCACTGGAGGATGTCATTCGATGGAGCCTGTTCAAAATCTGGGAACGGAAAAATCAATTTTGTGTGAAGATTTGTTTCTGACTATGCAAGCATTGTAAAGTCGATCAATTTGTTGTTGAAAAAGGAGCAGAGGTTCAAATGGACAACATATACTCAGGAGGTGTTCAACAATATCAAAGGAAAAATCACCATTTCTCCTGTCCTCATTAGTCTAGATTTCCAAAGAGAATTCATTATCTATTCATTTGCTACAGAGAAAATTGTTTCATCCGTTCTCACTTAGAAAAATAGCAAAGGAGAAGAACTCCCAATAAGTTTTATGAGAAAAACCCTACATGAATATGAGTTGAGGTATTTAGAATTGGAGAAGCGAGCATTGGCTCTTGTAAAATAAGTAGCGCACTTTCATACGTATATACTAAAATCCCATATTATTTCTTATGTTCCCTCATCACTAGTGAAGATGCTTCTAAATCAACAATTGAGAGAAGGAAAATGGGCTAACTGGTTAAAAAATATACAAGAGTATGATATCGAGATTAAAACTTTAAAGGAAATCAAAGGACAAGGTTTATGCAAGCTCATAGTGAATGGGGACTCGGTCGATGGGATGATTTCAATCTCAGTTGGAGAACCATTAGCTGATTCAAAATGGTATAGAGATATTATATTCTACTTAAGGTATGAGAAATTTCTTGTCACCATGAATCCCAAGGAGCGAAGGACACTGAAGATGAAGGCGATTCAATACATGATGATCGTTGACATACTGTTCAGAAGAAATTATGATGGTATACTACTAAGATGCGTCGATGAAAATCAAGCCCAAGAACTAATTAGAGAATTCCATGAGGGAATATGTGGTGGACACTTTGCACCTACTGCAACCACCCATAAAATAATCAAAGAAAGATTTTACTGGCCATCAATATTCAGAGATTTGTATGCCACAATAAGGAAGTGTTTGCCATTCTAGCAGTTTTCAGGAAAAATGAAGAAATTTGCGATGCCTTTGCAACCCATTGTGGTATAACAACCATTTTCCCAATGGGGACTTGATTAATCCAAATTCTATCAAGAGGGATATGTACATTCTAACAACTATTGATTATTTCATGAAATGGTCGGAAGCAGTGGAATTAAAGAAGGTTGATGCTGGAGAATTGATTAAATTCCTCAAATACAACATTCTGTTGAGATTTGGTGTCCTAGATAAATTTATCACAAACAATGGTTTGATCTTCATCAGGTCAAAGTTTACAGAGTTTTGCGGACAATATGGAATCATCATGGGTCAATCATTAGATTATTATCCATAAGGTAATGACCTTGTTGAATCCACAAACAAAACACTAGTGCAAATACTGAAGAAATCCATTGATAACAACCAAAGGAATTGACATTTGAAGCTGACAGATGCATTATGGGAAATAAGAACGACCAAGAAGGATAGCACAAGGATATCTCCATATCTATTAGTTTATGGGAAAGAGGCGAAAATTCCACTCAGCCTCGAACTCAATGCCTTGATTTCTGTGGTTAATATCAAAGATACGAAAGACAATTCATCTATTCAAAGAAGAATCAATCAGTTGTTGAAGTTGGAGGAAGAACGAAGAAAAGCGTTGAATTGAACTTCTCAAAGGAAGGAGACTCTCAAAAGATATTTCGATTAGAGCACAACTGTAAATAATTTCCAGAAAGGAGATCTGGTGTTACTTTGGAACAAGGCCAAGGAGAAACCATCCATGCATAAAAAGTTTGAAGCACTCTGGATCAAACCATATGTCTTCGAGAAGATATTTAGATTTAACTCCTATATGCTCTAAGACATGAAGGGTAAAAGGTTGATGCTGCCTGTCAACATGAAACATTTGAAAGGTTTCTTCTCTTAAGACTTTCTCAAATTTTCTCAATGTACATAATTTTATTTTTCAGTTTGTATATTCTTATTCTGACCCCACATCCCAATGGGAAGAAGCAGTTGGTCACGAGATATTCTAGATTCTTGACAACCCATAGGGGGTCATCATCCCACAGTTGGATCCTGTTGTTGAGATAAATTCCCGCATCCGAAATTCCCCTCCCCTTTTCTATTTTCCCAACTTCTTTCCCCCCTTCTTTACCCTCTTCTATACTTACCCTTTTTCCCCTTTTCCTTTTTTCCCTTCTATTCTCCCTTTCTAGTTCTATACTTAGTTGTTTTTCAGAATGACGGGTTCCCGAGTTGGCGGACTCGTGAATCCTCATCTCCAATCTACATTCTCACATATCGAGTCCGCCCGACCGCCATATTATCCCATACTTAGTTGTTTCTGCGATTGTGGGTTCCCAAGTTGGCGGGGTCGAACTCTCATATCCCATGTTCCATGATATACATTTTGTATCCAAAATATTTGTGATCTACATTTTGACCCCAGGACTCCTTGAGCTTCCAAGCATCTCATTTCTCCTATGCTGAGTCCGTCTGACTGCCTCACAACACTTAGCCATTTTTCAATCTTCTCCATTCTCGGGTTGGAGGATTCATAAAAGTGTCAAATCTTATTTCACTCATGTCCGTCCCCGCCACCTTCACTCTTTTCCCAATGCACATTTAATATGTTTTAATGCTAATAAATCACTATGCAGGTCCTGTAAATATTGTCATTAATAAGGGAAGGGCTCGAGGAACTTCCACATTAAACCTCATTAAATCATGATTTGTGAAAGATTATATCTTATCTCTCAAGTGCCCATTTCTAAGATTATCTAGATAAAAAATAACGCTCTCGTCAACTTATGGAAACAACAGCTCGACAATAGTTCTTTGGAGATATCTTGAACATTTTTGAATGAGAAGATCAGAATTTTTAGTGGTCTAGAGAATACTCTTATTATTCATCCCCTTCTACTCAGATGGAAGTAATTTGGATGGCTCGAATTGCGAGCACATGTTGTGTCTTGAAAGATTTTTACTGCAAGGAATTGGTTTCCTGGTGTGACAAGAAATATATACCAAGCCAATAGATAATTCCACTCTAGGACCATTTTCCCATTATTCTTTCGCCTCAAGTATTTCGTAAGATGTTGAGACTCCTAGAACCAATGCTCACCTTCAAAGGTGAATATTGTAAATACTTTTTGAAAAAACATGACAACGGCCTAGATCTCTTACCATAATTCTTGGAGAATCCCGCTGCCATCCCTGAGGATATTACCAGACTATAGGTCAACTTGTTCAAAAACCCATTTCGGGAAATTTCCTGGTTATTTACCAGAATTACGGGCCAATAAAATACTTCTAGCATTTCCTGTATGATTCTTTACATATTATATTTTACCGTTAAGGAGCGACCAACATAGTAAGTTTACGTTGATCACATTCTTCTTTCTTTATCAAGTCTTTCATCCAATTATTCCACCTCTTTCACTAGAAAGGTTTAACCGAAGACTGATAACTCCTTTTCTCTTCTTACCAAGTCTTGCTAATCTTTCCACCACCCACCGTCCTTTTTCTAAAAGCTAATTTCTTGTATTTATTTTCTTAATGGTCCGTAGGAGCCCCAATCCCAGTCTTTAAGACAAACACCTTTACAGTTTCAAGAATATGTAATAAACTATATATTTTTTGAAATTTCATGAGAACTACTTCGTGAACCATCTCAATTGTGCTTTGTAACACTGTTTTCAGAATATAAAATATTTGAGGTTGATCTATCATTATCTTTATTTGAGCTGCCCATGTATCCACTCTTTTAAAGTTCTCTTGTGCATGGAGATCATTTTCTTTTATTTTTATGTGATCAAAAATCTATACCTTAAAATATGATGGATGTGAGGAAATTTTGCGCATTTTCTTTAAATGTGTGAATGTATTCGGTTCCTGGTCCTTTCTAAGGAAATTTACTTTAAAAGAAAACATTATCATTTTCCCCTTTATTTTATTTTAATGTTTATGTTTCTTTGAATTACTGCGATGAACTTCTGTCAAGTCCAACATTTTGAATATTTAAAAATCTCAAGAATATCCAAAGAGGAGTACCACCTCTATAAAAACACAAGGGGATTCACATCCTCGTGAGGTTTCCGTTTCGGTCCTAGTAGTTTCAAGTGTCAACAGATCCCTCAAATCATGATTGTCCCAACTCTGTTTTTAGTAGGTTTATCAATCCGATGTGCTACAAGAATATGAAAAATAACCTATTTCTTCTAAAATATGATCTGGGTATGTGATATTTTTGGTGGGTGTGTTTATGATAATGTAATGAGTACCTCAACTGAAAATATCCAATACCCATATCATGGATCTTGTGATATGGCCTTCAGAAGGTTTGTAGCACCTTGATGAATTTGTAGCAACTTTTACATCATCACTTCATTATGTTAAATTTCGTTAATATGCAGGTTTGGATGAGAAGGAATTCAACTATTTTTAGGTGGAAATACCAATGCATAAGCAAATAATAGTTTTATGGAAGAATGTTGATCAATAATTTTTGTAAGCATGTGCTACTAAGTGAGGAAAACCTTCATGCAAATATAGCTAGCCAAATACCTCACTAATGCATTCATGTTCATTTATTGGTACGCTAAGAAATTGAAATTCAAACTCATAATTTCCATGGGATTACTTTGAGGTGTTTGATTGTCCTTTGGAAACATGCCTATCCTTCATTTGCCTCCACCTTCAAACCATTATCCTAACATTAATGCTCAATTCATTGATATAGCATGCACTAATGCATCAACTAAATAGACTTGAAAAGACAAAATGACAAAGTGTGTCGTTATTCATGGTATGGAATGGAGGATTTTAATAGAGGTGATTGGGAATGAAAGAAGTAAGGAAAGCAGGTGAAAAATAATGGTTACAAGTTGTAGAGTGATGTAAGGAGATATGCTAAGAAATTAGTGAGAGCATGAAATAAGATGAGTAGTATTATAAGGAAGTAAAGATGTGATGAAAGAATGAGTGAAATGAGAGATTATAGGGTAGTAAATAAATAGGTGGTTGAGTGAAGGTAAGACAATAAATGTACATTATAAGAAATATGTAGGTGAAGAAATAGTAATAAAAAGGAAAAGATAACATACAAAAGAGAAAATAAAGAATGAATAGTAGGATGAAGAAATGAAGGGTAGTAAACAAAAATAGAGTTGGTAATTGAAAGTAAGAAAAAGGAATTTTAGTGGATGTGATCCAGATTTTATGAGCAAAATGAAATGAATATAGATTATTAACAGGTGTTTAACACAAAATAACAGAGATACAGTAAAATTGGTTTTCTATTCTATAACGAAATAAGTTGAAACTGTAAAATGCAAGGGAAACAAGCTTGCTGGAATGGTGGCGGCTTATCTCTGAGAAGAGATGTGACAGCAACGCACATTCACAAGAAGAAGGTTACAATGAGGCTCTGGAGGCCTTTTTTACAATAAAAAAGAATGCCAAAAACCCTAGACATCCAAAAACCTAACCCTAGGAGATGAAGCGCCAAAAGTCATGTGGGCCCCGTTTGGGTAAGTTGGTACATCAACTTCCCGGGGTTGTAACTTTTGCATACGATCTCCGTTTTAGGCGTGTGATAGCTCGCTAGAAAGGTATCATCGAGGAGATTCATTCTGGGGGCTCAATCATGCCTTTGGATATCATTGAGGAGATCGATAGAATTTGTTTTTCCTTTAGGCCCTCAAAATGGCCCCGAAAGTTAAAACTGCTAAAAATAGTAAATTGCCAAAAATGTCAGAAAACTGTTTTGAGATAGTTGGAAAAGGTGGGTGGCCATCGATATCCATCTGTATTAATCCTCCCTCCTTAGGAATCAATGGTCTCCATTGCGTTGAGGTCCCCCATTAGATGAGGAAATTTCTGTTGAATTTGGCCCTGGGTGAGCCACTTGCCTTGCTGCAGGAGCTACCTTGCTTTGACAACTCGATAAAGATGGGTCCTTTGTTGTCGAGTGCCCTTGATCTGTCTGTCCACAATCTGATCACGGGATGCCTCTTGTATGCAATTGGGGTTGATCTCTGTTGGTATCAGTTGTTCTGCTACTTTTGAGGTGTCCAATAATGGTGGGAAATAAGGGCGAAGGAGATCCACGTTGAACACTGGGTGCAAGCCAAGGAAAGGAGGAATGTTGAGCTCAAAAGCATTATCCCCCATGGCCTTGGTGATAGTGTACGGTCCATAACGGAGTGGGAAAATATTTCGATGGGGTCCTGTAAGGTGTTCTTTCTACAAGTGCAACCAAACTTTGTCGCCCACCTGAAACTTATGCGGCACCCGATGTTGATCATGACGTTGTTTGTACATGGCATTGGACTTCTGTAGGATATCCTGAACCTGTTGGCGGATGTGCTAGATCCACTCAATGAACCAGGTGGCTTTGTTAGCTTTAGTTGGAGCAGGAGATGAGTTAGTCGAGGTGATCACAAGTGGAAGTGCAACATCTATGGGACCTAATGGTTGGAATCCCAACCCCACTTGAAAGGGGCTGTGGTTGGTTGAGCTATGCAAGGCTCGATTGTAGCTATGTTGGACATAGGGAAAGTTCTCATCCCATGTGTGAGGTTTCTTTGAATTATACATGTGAAGGATATGCACAATCATTCGATTTACAACCTCGGTTTGGCCATCTGTTTGGGGATGGAAGGCCATGGATTTGGTGAGCTTGGTGTCCAATAGTGACCAGAGGCTCGACTAGAATGTGTTGAGAAATCGACTATCCTGATCTGAGACAATGGTTTGTGGGATTCCAAAATGTACCCAGACTCGTTCAAAGAAGAGCTTGGCAGTGGCCTCCGTTGTGATGCTCTTCTTTCAGGCAACCAGAATCTCCATCTTATAAAAGCGATCAACAACCACAAAAACACAGTCATTTCCCCGCTTGGTGGATGGGAGGCCCGACTTGTAGTCCATTGAGATGGATTCCCATGGCCTATCAGGAGTAGGAAGAGGGGTATACAGGCCCTATTTCTTATTGTTCAGTTTGGCAATATCACAGATAGTGCAGGACCTAATATACTTGCCGACCTCCTGTCGAAGTTTCAACCAGTAGAAATGTTTCTGTAGCATCGCCACTGTATTTTTTACGTCAAAGTGTCCTACCACCCGACTGTAGTGGGCTTCCTAGATCATCTTCGCTCACTCACTTGATGGAACACAAATATGGCCCAGATGACACAACAACCCATCCTGAAGATGGAAATTATCGACAAATGCATTTGCACCCAACATTTGGTAGGTGGTGGCGAAGTTAGGGTCTATCTCATAGAGTTGGGGCCATCCAGATGTCTCATGGCCGCAAGAGTCTAGCACCATTGTGAGTGTCGTGACTGGCGGTCTTCTGAGACAATCAGCGACGCAATTGGTGCTTCATGTTTTATACTTGATGTTGAGGTGGAATTGCTGCAAGTATGTGGACCACTTTTGATGGAGGTCATTCTGTAATTTTCCCTTTGTTTGCATGAACTACAATGGCTTATGATCAGTGTGGATGACTGTCTCCTTCCCAAGAATGTAATGTCTCCATTTGCGGCATGCTTTCACAATGGAGTACATTTCTTTGTTGTAAGTAGGGTACTTACGGACAATGTTTGACAGTGTCTCACTATGATAGGCCACGGGGTGGCTGTGCTGAGTGAGAACGATGCCCACAACATAGTCTGAAGCATCTGTATCGATCTCAAAGGGATGATGCAGGTCTAGTAGTGAAAGTATTGGGGTTGAGCATAAGTGCTCCTTCAAATCATCGAATGCTTTTTGTTGGGATCGACCCCACACAAATTTTTCCTTACCACCACCCCTGTTTATTTGGCTGAGGGCCCATGCAATATGGGAGAAACCCAACACGAACCTATGGTAGAATTAGCAAGTCCCAAGAAGTTCCGAACCTCAGTGAGTGTTGTTGGGGCTGGCCATTCACGGATGACTTGGATCTTGGCTGGATCCACATGTACGCCATGTTAATCAATGATGTAGCCCAGGTAATGGACCCTGTCCATGTCGAAGGAACATTTTTCCAGGTTGTCGTATAGCTTGTGCTGCCACAGGGTGTGCAGAACCTATTGAATATGCTGCAAGTGTTCGGCCCAAGTCTTGCTGTAAATTAGAATGTCATCCATATGCACCACTACAAAAGTATTAGTGAATGGTCACAGGATATCGTCCATCATCCTCATGAAAGTGGCTGGAGCATTTGTCAAACCAAAGGGCATGACCAACCATTCAAAAAGTCCTTCCTTTGACTTGAAGTCGGTCTTCTATACATCTGTCTATTCTATCAGGACCTGGTGGTAGCCAGACTTCAGATCAATCTTACTAAAGTATTTGGCCCCCGTGAGTTGATCAAGGAGGTCATCGATTCAGGTAATCGGGTACCTGTTTCTGATAGTGATTTTATTTAGAGCCTGGTAATCAATACAGAGTCACCAGGTTCCATATTTCTTCTGTACCAGCATGATTGGGCTCCCGCAAGGTGATGAGCTGGGGTGGATGTGCCCCTTGTGGAGTAGTTCTTGGATCTGTCGCTTGATCTCCTCATTCTCTAACAAAGAGAGACAATAGACTGGCCCATTAGGTAGGAGTGCACTGGGGGTCAGATCGATGGGGTGCTTGACCTGGCAGTGCAGAGGTACCCCTGTAGGTGAGGAGAAGATATCCGATTATTCTTCCATGACCTTATCTACTTGCTTCTTCTATGTGGAGAGGTCGGCTGCAGAGACCCTGGATGTGGCTATGATATTTCTCTTATTCTGAGAGTGAATCACAAAGAAGACAAACTTCCCATCTGAGAGATGACCTTCCTGTATTGCTTAGCAGAGATCAAGTAAATAACACTAGGTGGGATTGCCTCGGGTATCCTGTACAATTTCCTATTCAAATTAATAATAACACTACGAGGCCTAGAATCATATACGGTATGACGTTTCCATAAATAAGGTTGGCCCAAAAGAACATCACAAATTTCAAGAGGAGCAACATCACACAATACCTCATCTTTGAAGGGCTTGATGCTGTACAACAGTTGGCACTGTTGGCTGACGTAGAGATCGCTTCTTTGGCAAAGCCATCCAATGGTGTAGGGTTGTGGGTGCGGCGTTGTTGGCAGGGCCAGCCACTTGATGACCTCTACTAAGATAAGGTTCTTCTAGCTACTGCTATCAACGATGAAGTGCATCAGGGTGCCTTTTACCCACATCTGTTAATGGAAGAGGCGCTTTCCTTCTTCTAGCTCGCTTGGTTCACCAGGCTGGAGCTTGGTGGTAGCAACGGTGGCACTGGGTTTTGCGTCAATGATCTGTATTCCCCTTTCTGGTTTTTTCTTGGAGTCAGAATCTGCAACTAATTTAGAGGCTTTCACTTCGGCCACCAATGACTTCTTTGAGCAGAAGTCAGCAGTGTTATGCTAAGGTCTCTTATGGAAGTCTCACGACTTCCCGGTATCTTTCTTTGTCTTTCCAGTGTCCTTATTTGCTTGTGGCTTGTACTGGTTGTCCTGATATTGTCCATATTTTCTCTGTCCTTTGTTCGGTGGGTTGGGGCCTCCCTTTTCTGGATTTTGTTGTGAGGGGTTCCCAGGCCCAAATTGTCGCATCTTTTGTTTGAGCTTCTGCTCGATTTTGATGGCATATCGGTAGGCTGCGCCCAAGGATGGGATGTCCATAAATTCCATTTCGGTCTGGATGTATCTATGCAGAGCACCGTGATACTTGAGCACTAGATGTCTCTTTGAATCTTTGATATCCAATTTGGTGCACAAGGTATGGAAGATATTTGTGAAATCTGGCACTGCTTGGTCTCTTTCTTGCCGCAGTGTGGTCCATTTGGTATACAGGTCGTCATAACTTCTAACAGGGTAGTATTGTTCCTTAATAGCATCCCTGAAGGATTCCTAGGTGGCCGTGACTAAAAATAATGAGGTTTCCTCTATTTCCTTTTGCTCACAGAAAGTTTCCCACCAATCTTTGACATGGGGAATGGCTTTGAGGAGCGCAAAAGTAATCTTTTGTCTATTTGAAAATTTATGAACAAAAAAATACCCTTCTAGTAGATTCAACCACTTGTCTACAACATCTACGTCTATCTGACCTCCAAATATAGGAATATCAAAGTTTATTTGTACCTTGAATGGGGTGGCGCCTCCGTTCGAAGAAGATGTGTTGCCTGTTGGTAGTCGCCGAAGGAATTGCACGAAACTATCCATCATCTTGTTCCTCTGTTGCATGAGGGCTTCCTCAATCAATAGTTTGAAAGGATCTCATGTCCCGTCATCTTTATTTTCTCCTGCCATGGGAGGTCACTTGGGCGTGCGATAGCTTCTATCCTCAAGAGAAACAAGCTCGAGACCCAACTCTTTGTTCTCCGACCTCGTTGGGGACATGCATTAAGATGACAAGGAGCAGACCACTTTAATACCACTGATCCAGATTTTATGAGAAAAACAAAATGAATACAGATTATTAACAGGTGCTTAACACAAAATAACAGAGATATAGTAAAACTGGTTTTCTATTCAATAATGAAATAAGCTGAAACTGTAAAATGCAACAGAAACAAGCTTGTTGGAATGGTGGCGGCTTATCTCTGAGAAGAGATGTGACGGCAGCGCGCATTCATAAGAAGAAGGTTACAATGAGGCTCTGAAGGCATTTTTTACAATAAGAAAGAATTCCAAAACCCCTGGACATCCAAAAACCTAACCCTAGGAGATGAAACACCAAAAGTCATGTGGGCCTCGTTTGGGTATGTTAGTACATCAACTTCCCGGGGTCGTAACTTTTGCATACGATCTCCGTTTTAGGCGTGTGATGGCCCGTTGGAAAGGTATCATCGAGGAGATTCATTTTGGGGGCTCAATCATGCCTTTAGATATCATTTAGGAGCTCGATACTGAAAAAAACTTCATTTAGGCCCTCAAAATAGCCCCGGAAGTTAAAACTGCTAAAAATAGTAAATTGCCAAAAATGTTAGAAAATTGTTTTGTGCCAGTTGGAAAAGGTGGGTGGCCACTGATATCCATCTGGATCAGGATGAGAGGTAAGAGAAAGTAATAAGTGTGAATTAAAGTATAAGGATGGAAGAATGCATAAAGTTTTGATTAGGGTTATGGAGGAAGTTAACCAACAAAGGGTTTGGAAGTCAATAACCATAGGAAGCAACAAAAGACCCTTAAGCAACGTAATATCACAAAGGAATATGAAGGAATAAGTGTATAGCATTAAGTATCCATGTTTTTCTTGCATTTAGTGCATATTAGGATATTTATACACTTAGGAGTTAGTTAAGACCAACTTGGTCTAATGTGTCATTAGGTAAAAAGTATGTCTCTTAGTGTTCTTCTTTAGTATGCATTTGTAGTTAGGTAATCCGATGGTCATGATATGTTCTTGAAATAGAGTGATCTAACTGATCATATTCTCCTTGATCTTAAAAGATACATTGATCTATGGATTAACACCTGATTGGTCCATTATCTCTATTTAAAGAGCATGAAGGGTCATTTTTCGATGATCGATTGTGAGAAACTCTCTTGTAAATCCCTCTGAAATTTTTTCTTTTGCATTAATAAATTTCTCCAAGTGACCACATTGGCTGAGGTCATGGATGTTTTCCCATAGGGTTTTTACCACATCAAAACATCAGATTGTTGATCTTTGATCTGGTTGTGTGAGTGGTTACTGAAGGTTTTCATCATCTATTGGAATACATGTGTTGTCGAACATGGTATCAAAGCCCATTTGAAGACCTACTCTTGTTGTAGATCAAGATCATGAAGCCATGTTGCCTCATCTTTTGTTTCCTCCATTTCGTACATTTCTGGGTTGAGAGGAATGTTCCATTGCATCCAAAGGGCTCGTTTCAGTCAAGAACATTTATCGTTTTACTCAAAAAGTGATTCGGACTTTATGAGCAATACGAAATGACTACAGATTATTAACAGGTGCTTAACAAAAAATAACAGAGATACAATAAAATTGGTTTTCTATTCAATAAGGAAATAAGTTGAAACTATAAAATGTAGTGGAAACAAGCTTATTGGAATGGTGGTGGTTTATCTCTGAGAAGAGATGTGACAGCTGTGCTCATTCGCAATAAGATGATTGCAATGAAGCTTTGAAGGCCTTTTTACAATAAACAGGAATGCCAAAAATCCTAGACATTTAAAAACCTAACCCTAGGAGATGAAGCGCCAAAAGTCACGTGGGCCACGTTTGCGTAAGTTAGTACATCAACTTCCCGGAGTCGTAACTTTTGCATACGATCTTCGTTTTAGACGCATGACAACCCGTTGGAAAGGTATTGTCGAGGAGATTCATTTTGGGGGAAATATGAAAGGAACTTCCATACTACTCCCTGTTTTCCCAAAAAACGTCGTTTAGGGCCTCAAAACGGCTCCGGAAATTTCAGGACCCGAAAAACTTCTAAAATTAGTAAATTACCAAAATTTCCAGAAAATTCTTTTGTGCCAATTGGAAAAGGGGGGTGGCCACCGATATCCACCTAGATCAATCCTCCCTCCTTAGGAAGCAATGGTCTCCATTGCATTGAGTTCCCCCATTAGATGAGGAAATTTCTGTTGAATTTGGCCTCGGGTGAGCCACTTGCCTTGGTGCAAGAGTTGCCTTGCTTTGACGACTCGATAAAGATGGATCCTTTCCTGTCAAGTGCCCTTGATCTATGTGTCCACAGTCTGATCGCAGGATGCTTATTGTATGTAGTCGAGGTTGATCTCTGTTGGTGTTAGGTGTTCTGCTACTTCTGAGGTGTCCAATAATGGTGGGAAATAAGGGCGAAGGAGATCCATGTTGAAAACTTGGTGTAGGCCAAGGAAAGGAGGAATGTTGAGCTCAAAATTATTATCCCCCATGACCTTAGTGATGGTGTACGACCCATAATGGAGTGGTCAAAGCTTTTGATGGGGTCCTGTAAGGCATTCTTTCTGCAAGTGCAACCAAACTTTGTTGCCCACCTGAAACTTATGCGACACCCGATGTTGATCATGGAACTGCTTGTACTTGTCATTGGACTTCTGTAGGATATCCTGAACCTGTTGGAGGATGTGCCTGATCCGCTCAATGAACCAAGTGGATTTTTCAGCTTCAATTGGAGCAGGAGATTATTTGGTTGAGGTGACCGCAAGGAGAAGTGAAACATCTATGGGACCCAATGGTTGGAATCCCAACCCCACCTGAAAGGGGTTGTGGCCAGTTGATCTATGTAGGGCTCGGTTGTAGCTATGTAGGAAATAGGGAAGGATTTTATCCCATGTGCGAGGGTGCTTGGAATTATAAATGTGAAGGATATGCACAATCATTCGATTTACGACCTCGGATTGGCCATCTATTGGAAGGTCGTGGATTTGGTGAGATTGGTGTCCAACAGTGACCAGGGGCTCGACCAGAATGTGCTGAGAAATCGACTATCCCAATCTGAGACAATGGTTTGTGGGATTCCAAAATGTACCCAGACTTGTTCAAAGAAGATCTTGGCAGTGGCCTCTACTATGATGCTCTTCTTGTAGGCAACCAAAATCACCATATTAGAAAAGTGATCAACAACAAAAAAAACACAGTCATTTCCCCGCTTGGTGGATGGGAGGCCCAACATGTAGTCCATTGAAATGGATTCCCATGGCTTGTCAAATTAGGAAGAGGGGTGTACATGCCATGTTTCTTAGTGTTCGGTTTGGAAATAGCACAGGTAGTGCAGGACCTGATATACTTACTGACATCCTGTCGAAGTTTCGGCTAGTAGAAATGTTTTTGTAGCATCACCACTATCGTTTCGATGCCGAAGTGTCCTGCCACCCGATTGTAGTGGGATTCCCAGATCATATTTTCTCACTCGCTTGATGGAACATAGATATGGCCCATACCACACAACAACCCATCCTGAAGATGGAAATTATCGACAACTTCATTTGCACCCAACATTTGGTAGGTGGTGGCAAAGTCTAGGTCTGTCTCATAGAGTTTGGGTCATCCAGAGGTCTAATGGCCACAGGAGTCTAGTATCGTGGTGAGTGTTGCGATTGGCAGTCCATCATCCTCATGAAAGTGGCTGGAGCATTTGTCAAACCAAAGGGCATGACCAACCATTCAAAAAGGCCTTCCTTTGATTTGAAGGTGGTCTTCCATACATATGTATGTTCTATCGGGACCTGGTGGTAGAAAAGATTCAGATCAATCTTACTAAAGTATTTGGCCCCTGTGAGTTGATCAAGGAGGTCTTCGATTCAGGGAATCAGGTACCAGTTTCTGACTGTGATTTTATTCAGAGCCCGATAATCAATGCAGAGTTTCTTCTATACCAACACGATTGGGCTCCCGCAAAGTGATGAGTTGGGACAAATGTTCCCTTTATGGAGCAGTTCTTGGATATGTCACTTGATCTCCTCATTATCTAATAGAGAGTGGTGATAGACTGGCCCATTGGGAAGCGGTGCATCGGGGATCAGATCGATGGGGTGCTTCACCTGGAAGTGCAGAGGTACCCCAGTAGGTGAGGAGAAGATATCTGAGTATTCTTCTATGACCTTATCTACTTGATTATGTTGTGTGGAGAGGTCGAACACAGAGACCCTGGATGTGGTTGTGATATTTTTCTTATTTTGAGAGCGAGTCACGAAGAAGACAAACTTCCTCATCTGAGAGATGACCTTCCTACATTGCTTAGAAGAGATCAAGGAAATAGCACTAGGTGCGTCTGCCTCAGGTATCCTATAGAATTTCCTGTTCAAAGTAGTAATAACATTACGAGGCCTAGACTCATATACATCATGACGTTTCCATAAATAAGGTTGGACCAAACACTACTACATATTGAAAAATTTGCGACGACCACTTGCAACGAAAGAACTCTTTCATCGCAACATGCAAGAGAAAAAGTTCATTTTTTTCTAAATCTACCCCGTATTCGTCGCAATCTCGACACCTACAGTTTGACTGAATTATTATGGTCAATTTTCGTCGAATATTCGACAAAAGTTGATTGTCCGTCGCATATTCGACGAAAGTTGACCATAATAATTTAGTTAAAATTTACCGTTGAAAATGACCTAAAATAAATAGGTGGAAAAAAAATATATTTTTAGGTCATTGTTGTCGCAATTGCGACGATAGTGACCTAAAATTGGCCTATAAATATTTGACGATTTAAATATGTTGCAACAATCTTTCTATAACAACGATGGTTCTGAAAGGGTATTTTTGTGCGGAAAAATGTCGCAAAATGTTGTTAGAGGTGGGGAAAAAAGTAAAGAGAGTGAAAAGGGTGATGATAGATGTTATTGCCCTTGTAAAAAATGTTGCCTCAGACGTCCCATAAGAATTTTAATAGCAACAACTACAAAAAATTGTAGGAAATATGGTCACATTCATGGTGGATCGAATGAATATCGTCCCATGGTAATTAGCTATATATTCATTATCTTTTTTTATTTTGTCAATTTTATATAAAATTATATATATGTATATATATTGTTTGATGTTTGTTATAGTATACACTAATTTTGCATGATTGTTTGTAATTATAAAGTTAGAGTTTCCCTCTAACATTCCACATAATATTTCACCAAGTATTAGTAGAAATGATGTTGTACAAGCTGAGGAACATCATCATGACCAAGCAAATGAGGATTTCATGGAAAAAGATGATGGGACAAATCAAGTTAATGATCCCATGGAAGAAGATGATGGGACAAATCAAATGATCCAAGATTTGTTTTCGTAGCCGGATGAGGATGGGGAAAATGTTGGTATTTAAGATGAACCTCTATTAGAAAAGGCAAATAAACGAATTTATGAAGGATCAAGAGCAAATCTTCTCTCTGCTACATTGTTGTTGGTGAACTTAAAGGTTATGAATAATTTGTCGAACACTCGTATGACACAGATACTAAGGTATGTAATATGTTTCATCTCATACTGTACATAAATGTTGATTTTTTTGTATTTGTTTTTAGTGTTAATTAATGTGTAAAATAAGAATGCATTTTTTACGATTAATATGCTTACATTAACTAGTTGTTTGTTATGTTGTAGATTGTTAGGTGAATTTTTGTTACCATTGTCAAATATTTTACCTTTCACATATCGAGGTTTGCATGCCATTATGAAATACATTGGAATGGATTATCAAACTATATATGCATGTCCTAATGACCATATTATATATTATGGACAACATGCTTCGAAAACCGAATGTCCGCAATGTATTATCAATAGATATCGAACCGATCAAGTAACAAAAAGGGTGCCTCCAAAGGTTCTTCATCATATTCCCATAATTTGCAAGATACCAGATATAATAAATACACAGAACAGAAACAAAATGCTAGAAATGGCAGAATAACAACAATATAACCAACATAATCTCCACAATAACACAAAAATAATATGAGAACAACAACTGAAATAACACTTTGATTCAGAAAAACAATGTTCACAGGCCTCTTCGAGGGGGAAACCTCTAGTCGAGCAGTGCTCTGTTACAATAATCTCCAAGCTAGGGTTTTCATACCCTCGACCCTTATTTATACTAAATATGTCTATTAAGAGAAGCATCTAGAGGAAGATCCTTCTAGAAGTGGAAGCTTCTATTAGGTCTTCTTACATCCACCTTATTCTATTTTATTGAAAGGCCTTATTAATATTGACCTTTATTATATCTGAATACATTGATCTACCTATGTGTGGGTTAGGACCTTAACATGTCTGCCCCCTTAAAAACAACCTTGTCCTCAAGGCTTGAGATGTGGAAACTGCTGCAGAATGGTAGTTGGTTCCCAAGTGGCATTTGCTGGAGTCATATCTTTCTACTGTATGAGCACTTCCTTGATGGTTCTCTGATGCAGGCGATGCTCACACTGGTCCAAAACTGCTTCTGGCTGTAGCCAAATGGATCATTCTTCAGCTAACTCTGGAAGGTTGGTTTGAATTCGACACTTGGTTCCAATCACCTTCTTCAAGAAGGAAACATGAAAAACAGGATGTAGCTTCGACTGACTGGGCAGAGCTAACTGATATGCGACTTGTCCCACACACTTGAGAACTGTGTAAGGACCATAGAATTTGGGCGCTAGCTTCTGACAATGCTCGACCTTGAGGGAAGTTTGCTTATATTGTTGCAGTTGCAGAAACACCTGATCCCCTTCTACAAATTGACATTCCGAGCGACCTTGATCTGCTTGCTGCTTCATGCGATTCTGTGCCATGACCAAGTTCTCTTTAAGGGTACGAAGAATATCCTCTCAGACTGTAAGTGTGTGTTCAACTGCCTAGACCTTCGAGGTACCTGGTAAGTATGAGAGAACTGAAGGTGGCTTCTGTCCATATACCGCTTCAAAAGGAGTCATGCGAGTGGTTGTATGGTATGTAGTGTTGTACCACCATTCGGCTAGGGGTAACCATTGATCCCACTGGTGTTGTTTTTCAGAGGCAAAGCCCCTCAGATATGTTTCCAAACACTTGTTGACAACTTCCATTTGACCATCCATCTGGGGATGATAAGTTGAGCTGAGTTGCAATTGTGTGCCTTGTAGCTTAAACAGTTCTTGCCAAAAATTGCTTGTGAAAGTTGGGTCACGATCAGAAACAATAGAGTGTGGCATGCCATGAAGCTTGAAGACCTGGTCCATGAAAATTTGAGCCACCGTGGATGCAGTAAATGGGTGGTGAAGAGCGCAAAAATGAGAATGCTTGGAAAGGCAATCCACCACCACCATTATGACTGATTTATTCCCCGATTTGGGTAAGCCTGTAATAAAGTCCATAGAGATATCCTTCCAAATAGCAGGGGGAATCATAAGTGGTTGAAGGGTGCTTGAAGATTTGACTGTTTCTCCCTTGTTGTGCTGACACACTTCACATTTAGCGACAAACTTATGGATGTCCTGTTTCATACCATCCCAGAAAAAAGAACGTTTGACCCTATCATATGTTTTGGTGAACCCTGAGTGCCCCGCTGTGGGTGTAGCATGAAGTTCATAAAGTACCGTGGATTTGAGCTTGGATTGTTTACTTAAATACAAGTGGCCTTTGTATCGCAACTCATCCTGGAGCCAGGAGTACCCTGGGGGAGCCGGAGACTTGGTCTACAATTACTGGGATCTTGAAGCCTTTCCTGGCGCACAGCTCGGAGCCAATAGGGTACAATGAAGGAAAGAGAAAAAAGGGATCCTTCATCTTCATATTTCTGGGATAGTGCATTCGCCACGACATTGTCTTTGCCCTTCTTATAAATGATCTCATAATCATATCCAAAGAGCTTAGTCACCCATTTTTGTTCCTCCTGGGAGGAAATGCGTTGTTCTAGAAAGTACTTGAGGCTTTGATGGTCGGTCTTAATTTGGAAGCATTGCCCCAAGAGATAAGGATGTCACAGCTCAACGACATGCATAATCACCAAAATTTCCTTTTCATAAATGGGTTTTCCCAGATTCCTTTCAGACATTTGCTTGCTGGTGAAGGCCAAAGGTCGACCCTCTTGCATAAGGAAAACACTGATTCCTTTCCCTGAGGCATCACATTCCAACACAAAGGTCTTTGTGAAATCAGGAAGGTCCAGAACCGGAGTGGTGCACATGGCCGTCTTCAAGGTTTGAAAAGCCTGAGCAACTGCTGGAGTCCAAGTGAAAGAGTTCTTTTTGAGGAGAGCCATGAGAGGTGTTGCAATCTTTCCGTAGTTCTTAACAAACTTGCGATAATACCCTGTTAGGCCCAAAAATCCACGCAAGATTTTGAGAGTCTTTGGGTGTGGCCAGTCTTGCATAGCTTCAATCTTTTTTGGGTCCACCCTAATGCCATCCTTTCCCACTAGATGACCCAAGTATTCTACTTCTGAGGCACCAAAAGCACATTTAGACTGTTTCAGGAAAAGTTGGTGCTGAGAGAGTAGGCAGAGTACTTGATCCACATGAGTAAGATGGTCTGTCCAGGTTTTTCTATAGATGAGGATATGATCAAAGAAAACTAAGAAAAAATGACATAGAAAAGGACAGAAGACATGGTTCATGAGGATTTGGAAGGTGGAGGGGCCGTTACACAAGCCAAAGGTCATGACCAAAAACTCATAGTGGCCCTCATGAGTGCAAAAGGTTGTCTTGGGAATGTCTGCCTCTTTCATACGTATCTGGTGATAACCCGAGTGAAGATCATGTTTGGTGAAGAATTGTGCACCACTCAATTCATCCAGGAGGTCATCAATGATAGGAATGGAAAATTTGTCTTTCATGGTCAGTTTGTTGAGAGCACGAAAGTTAGGACACATTCTCCAAGAACCTTCTTTCTTCAGTACCATGACGACTGGAGAGGAGTAAGGGCTCGTACTAGGATGGATGATGCCTGTAGTAAAGAGTTCCTGGACCATTTTCTCAATTTCATTTTTTTGTGCAAAGGGGGTGGCGATATGGATGGATATTGGGGGGAAGGCTTCCTGGGACAAGGGGAATGGAATGATCATGAACACCTCAGGAAGGAGGGAGTCCTTGGGGAGTGGAAAATACCATTTGATGTTTAGAAAGGAGGGCTTGGAGGTCTTGGGGCACTAGGGGTGTCTATGTGGCTTGTATGGCATGGAGTTGGGCAATGACACTAGAATGACCTTTTTTGAGCAGCTTTTCCATGAGATGGGAACTGATGACCTCAGGTGAACCAGCAATGATACCTTGGAATTTATATTGGTGGCCTTCTTGGTCGAATTGCATGGTTAAGTTATTAAAATCCATGAGAATGGGACCCAAAGTCCTTAGCCAGTCTGCACCCAACACAATGTCGCAACCTCCCATGTCAATAGCAAAC
>ML785415.1:88350-98417 GCA_009831015.1 Picea engelmannii
AGAATGAGATAGGGCCAATACCTTTATTAAGAAACTTCTTCTAATCCATGAGTAGGTTTAGTCTATTTCATAGTGCTCATAGTTAAAATACAAATAGAGACACAATGCACATATAATACCTCATCTTTCCAATATTGTGACCATGTTTGGATTTTTTTTTTCTTTTTTTTGTATCTGCGTAATACATTTCCTAGGGAATCCCACCAGGAACTTTCCCTCATTATGAGGATGGTACCTAAGGTAAATTGGATTATGTATAATCTTGAAGCTTTAGCATATCCTTACAAGAATAAAACCAAGGTGGGGAGGATAACACTCCATCTCACAACCACTCGAGGTAGATCCAATTGACAAAAAACAAGTTTGGATTCAATTGCAAAAGGAAAAGTTTAAAGGTTATCATCGAAAGATAAAATCTCTTTAGTATGGTCCTTACAAGAATTATAAAGGTAGTATGAAATAGTTCCTTCTAGTTCAACCTTCCACCTTTTTTTGGTATGCATATAGTATTTTATGTTGATCTTCCAATGACATACTATCCACACATACTCAAAGTAGAACCAAAGGTTTTAGGACCAACAAATGTGGACTCAGGCCATATGATGTCATCCTTTATTGATAAAATTATTTACCAATAGATCAATTCTATTTGACATAATGATATACCTTTATTTAGAGTAGGGCCAAGCAGTGTCCATATTAGGAAAAATGGTTTACAATTGAATAGATGGAAATTCAATTTCCCTAGTTGCATATTGAAACAATGGGTATGGGTATATATATATATATATATATATATATTCCAAAGAAAAACTCATTGTATTTGATATCTCGGTAGGAAATAAAAGTACACATAAGCTAGCCTTTTGGCTCAGTTCATCTTCCTTGATACTAACCTAGACATATACTGATCCGTCAGGATTTTTCGAAATGACTATGGTTGAGTTATTATTTGCATGCATTAAATGACCATTGGGAAACTTAATGAAAGAGCGAGAAAAGCAAATGAATTATACAGCCATTAACATAATTGCAAATCTGAAATGGAATGAAAATAGCAAACCATAATGCACAAGTTTGATAACAGAGTTCAACAACTTTGCCTATGTCTCCGAGCCTTTTCTCTGTGAGGGAGGCTTCTTTATTTCTTTTCAAAATCTTATTAGTACATCTTTACAATGCCTATTGGATTCTAGACTGATCTGGTCATGTTCTCCATGATCTCTAGAATCTTGCACAACTTACGGCACCTGAAATGGATGTCCCGAGCTCTCAGAAATCGTCCGACAGCATCTCCTCCTCAACAGCTTCCCTACCTCAATCTGGCTTAGACCTGGCTTTGCCTCAGCATCTCTGCTCTCCAAAACCGTCCAAAAGCTCTATAAGCATCCCCAATGGCCTCAACATGGCCTTGGTTAAATAGTTGGGAAAGTTGGTTGCAATCTCCAACTTCCTCCCAAAAATTAGGCTCTAAAAAAACCCAATAACCCCCAATTACATTAATAAAGGGTTAAATTACAATAATTAAACCAAAAGTGGTTATGAAACCCACTTTTAAACCATATATTAGTTTTAAAACGGGCTTTTATCCCCCTTCACCTGGGCGCACACACCTTTTAAGGTCACATGGCAGGTTCATGTGGCCACGCGCTATAGCGCGGGCCACCCCTTTCACTAGCACTAGCACCCGGTTCCATGGTAAAAGGCATATAGTTGTGGGCTTATCGTTCAAACCCCCGTCGAGCCGCGCTCCTTTACATATAGCGTATAGACATATGTAATACACCATAGGACTATGGGTCGGGACTAAGCCCCGACCCAAACCCCCGCCAACAGTCACACGATTCCAATTCAAATATAATTAAAATCGTTTACATAACAAGAATCACCGGCGGCCAAGGTAGCTAGCCCGACTTACCAGTCCATTCGCCCGCCCGATAGGTCGCATGTTCGAACCCCTCCAGCGACACCAAAATATTTTGACATAGGCCATATTGGAAAAAACCGGGGTGCCACGTGGCAGCCCGTGATTGGGCCACGTGGCACCCTTACATCCATTCGATGCATGCCATGTGTCGACCGATGATTTGTTCACGTCATCCAACCAGAAGATGCCATGTGTCCACCGCTAATTGGCCCACGTCACTGCCACACGTTTCTGCCATGTCACTTGCCGTACGATGCTGACATCATCCGCCACGTACGCTGCTGACGTCATCTGTGCCACGTTTCACCCTTCCAGTGGTGACACGTGTCACCTCGGGATTGGTCCAACCGTACGCTGAAAGTGACAAATCTGCCTGACACGTGTCACGCTCTGGTGCTGCCATGTGTCACCTGTACATCCACGCCACGTGCCACGTGTCACTGTACGGACATGACACGTGTCACTGTACGGACTGCCCAGTCAACATCTTTTTTTTCCCTGTTTGACTTTTCGGACAGAATGCGATATCTTCTCCATACGGACTCCGTTTGACATAAAAATTATACCACTGGAATCAAGAAGACGAGATGGACGCAATGGTGTTGGTTTCGTCGGATTTCGAGCACTTTCATTTTTGAGCATTTTTCATGCCCTGATAGCCTTCTGAATTCGATTTCGGATCACACCTCCCAACAATAATACCTTTTGGTCCCCAAAAGGTTATGGACCACTCGACAAGCTCGGGATAGGCCACCTGGCTTGCTCTTTGTCTCTGAAAGATGATTACATCAGGGGAAGCAAAACATAATGAAGTTGAGACATCCATTTCTGGCAGAACCAAGTGACTGCTTTCTTTCCTTCACGGTGTTCTTCTTGCTTCGCTGGTAATCCTTCCTCCATAGTGGGTGCATGCAAAATCCTTTTGCCCTTCTTTGGATGAAGCTCTGGATTAAGCTTCCAACAACTAGCCTCTTGATGTCCACTCTTGCTGCAAAACATACAACGAGTTTTTGGCATCCAGACCTGCTTAACCTTCTCCTTCTTCCATTGTGGACTTGAGCCTTTACGTCGTGTTTCCTTCCTGGATGACATAGGGTTCCTGTACAAATTTTGTCTCTTCCAACACTTGGCAACACAATGCTTAGGTGAATGACAATAAGCACATGGATAAAGTTTCCACAAGTTCCGGTTTACTTGATTATGCTTGTTATAATCAAAAGGAGAATTAATAAAAACATGACCATTATACCTTCCATGATGATCTTCACCTTTCTTTGGAGACAACTTGCATTCACTACCACAATCCTGAAGTGATGCGCCATTTCCCTTTTGTGAAGTGTTCCTGCAATGTATTAAGTTGGCCATTCGAAGCATCACTTTCTTCCGAAGTTTTAGAACCTATCTTGGAAGACTCTCCAAGGTCCCCTCTTTCATATCCCAATCCTAAGTATCGATGCCTTTCCTCAACCTCAATAGGGTTTACAATGCCTTGACCTCTACATCCAAGGCCCTTTCCTTTTTCATAACCCATATTGGTTAATATTCTCAAACCTACACCTTTTGTGTGTTTTTCGAATTCACCAAAACCAACTTGATGAGTAGGAGGAAAATTTGATGAGAAACCTTCACTGCATACCTCGGATATGTTGTTTGAAATAGATGTAGAAGGCACTTCCTTCAATGCTTCTTTTCCTTTGTTGTTCTTTGAAGCTTTCTCTTGAATCGTGCTTTTTCATTCCAAGTAGTCTTCATACAACACCTTCACCATCTCGGCCATGGAAAACACCGAATCTCTGAACTTCTTCTCGTCTTGAGAAATTCCTCCTGTAGATGCCATTTTCCTCCTTGAGATGTGCTCTTCCCTGGCTAACATGCAAAACTCAATTCCAAACGTCAACTAGCTCTGATACCACTTGATCCGTCAGGATTTTTCGAAATGACTATGGTTGAGTTATTATTTGCATGCATTAAATGACCATTGGGAAACTTAATGAAAGAGAGAGAAAATCAAATGAATTATACAGCCATTAACATAATTGCAAATCTGAAATGGAATGAAAATAGCAAACCATAATGCACAAGTTTGATAACGAAGTTCGGCAACTTTGCCTACGTCTCCGAGCCTTTTCTCTGTGAGGGAGGCTTCTTTATTTCTTTTCGAAAGCTTATTAGTACGTCTTTACAATGTTGATTGGCTTCTAGACTAATCTGGTCATGTTCGCCGTGATCTCTAGAATCTTGCACAACTTACGGCACCTGAAATGGATGTCCCGAGCTCTCAGAAATCGTCCGACAGCATCTCCTCCTCAACAGCTTCCCTACCTCAATCTGGCTTAGACCTGGCTTTGCCTCAGCATCTCTTCTCTCCAAAATTGTCCAAAAGCTCTATAAGCATCCCCAATGGCCTCAAAATGGCCTTGGTTAAATAGTTGGGAAAGTTGGTTGCAATCTCCAACTTCCTCCCAAAAATTAGGCTCTAAAAAAACCCAATAACCCCCAATTACATTAATAAAGGGTTAAATTACAATAATTAAACCAAAAGTGGTTATGAAACCCACTTTTAAACCATATATTAGTTTTAAAACGGGCTTTTATCCCCCTTCACTCGGGTGCGCACACCTTTTAAGGTCACATGGCAGGTTCATGTGGCCACGCGCTATAGCGCGGGCCACCCCTTTCACTAGCACCAGCACCCGGTTCCATGGTAAAAGGCATATAGTCGTGGGCTTATCGTTCAAACCCTCGTCGAGCCACGCTCCTTTACATATAGCGTATAGACATATGTAATACACCATAGGACTATGGGTCGGGGCTAAGCCCCGGCCCGAACCCCCGCCAACAGTCACACGATTCCAATTCAAATATAATTAAAATCGTTTACATAACAAGGATCACCGACGGCCAAGGTGGCTAGCCCGACTTACCAATCCATTCGCCCGCCCGATAGGTCGCATGTTCGAACCCCTCCGGCGACACCAAAATCTTTTGACATAGGCCATATTGGCAAAAACCGGGGTGCCATGTGGCAGCCCGTGATTGGGCCACATGGCACCCTTACATCCATTCGATGCATGCCACGTGTCGACCGATGATTTGTTCACATCATCCAACCAGAAGATGCCACGTGTCCACCACTAATTGGCCCACATCACTACCACGCATCGCTACCACATCACTTGCCGTACGATGCTGACGTCATCCACCACGTACGCTGCTGACGTCATCTGTGCCACGTGTCACCCTTCTAGTGGTGACACGTGTCACCTCGGGATTGGTCCAACCATACGCTGAAAGTGCCAAATCTGCCTGACACGTGTCACGCTCTAGTGTTGCCACGTGTCACCTGTACGGCCATGCCACGTGCCATCATACAGACGTGCCACGTGTCACTGTACGGACATGACACGTGTCACTGTACGGACTGCCCAGTCAGCATCTTTTTTTTCCCTGTTTGACTTTTCGGACAGAATGCGATATCTTCTCCATACAGACTCCGTTTGACATAAATATTATACCACCGGAATCAGGAAGACGAGACGGACGCAATGGTGTTGGTTTCGTCGGATTCCGAGCACTTTCATTTTTGAGCATTTTTCATGCCCTGACAGCCTTCTGAATCCGATTTCGGATCATATACATTCCATCTTCCAAAAGAGATCCATGTATGATTCATACATAGCCATACAAAATCAATCTAGACAAAACCTAACATAACTAGAATCATCTTTAACCTCCAAGAAAACATAATTCTATATCTACTCGAAGACCTATCAACCAAACATGAAAACATAGACAATTGAGTAGCTTCTAGTAGAGCATTGTCCTTGTATTCACATTCCACAAGGAGCCTTGTAGCATGATGGATTATTTTGACAACATATCCTATTTTTTATTAAAATCCATGTAGATATGGAAAAATGAGGCCTCCTCGAACATAGATTTTTTCTCCAAGCATGGTGCCATGATTGGATCCAAGACCAAATATGTAATATTAAATTTTCCATTATCCCAATCCATCAACAACTTAAAATATCCAAGAACTTGCAAACACCTAATATTTTTTTCAAGTGCCACTTTCATCAACATCTAGAGGGTGTAGAATTCAACCATGTTATTTTCTCCTAGTCCTGCTCCATATTTTAAGGAGAAGAAGTGGTAATGATCTAAAAATAGTATGACTCCATCCCCACACATTTTTGGAGAGCCTTGATAAGCTCCATCAAAGAAGTCCCAAGGCTTTGTGAAATCAATACGGGGCTCATGCAATACCCTTTGGGATTTAATATTAATATTAATATCAAAATTGATGCCCAATTTTTTTTTTTTTTTTTTTGTCTAAATAAATTTTGGTCATCGTATATCCGATGACAACTTTTATCGATGCGACGATTTTGCTATATAAACAATGAAAAGTTGTCGCCGCCTATGCGACGAAAATTTCTATTGATGCAATGGTTTTGCTATATAAAAAACGGAAAGTTGTCATCGAATAGGTGACGACAACTTCTATTGATGTGTCGATTTAGCTACATAAACAACAAAAATTTGTTGTCGAATAGGCGACGACAACTTATATTGATGCGTCGATTTAGCTACATAAACAACAAAAAGTCGTTGTCAAATAGGCGATGACAACTTCTATTGATGCGACGATTCAACTATATAAACAATGAAAAGTGGCGTCGAATATGTGACGACAACTTATATTGATGCATCAGTTTAGCTGCATAAACGACAAAAATTTGTCATCGAATATGCGATGACTGCTTCTATTGATGCGTCGGTTTAACTATAAAAGTTTTTGTTGCAATTTAGATGAAAAGTTGGTTTGATATTGTTTGCCTATATCGTCGCTTGTGCGACGTTTGATCAAGTTCGTCGAAAATGCCACGTCACATAAACCGACGTTTTAGAGACTCCAAATTCGTCACCATATCAACGACATAACGTCGCAAAATGGGCCAAATATGCTAGTGAAAAGAACATCACAAACTTCGAGAGGAGCAACATCAGACAATACCTCTTCTTTGAAGGGCTTGATGCCGTACGACAGTCGACACTGTTGGCTGACATGGAGATTGCTTCCTTGGCGGAGCCATCCAATGGTGTAGGTTTGTGGGTGCAGCATTGTTGGCAGGGCTAGCCGCTTGACGAACTCTGCTGAGATGAGATTCTTATGGCTACCACTATCAATGATGAAGTGCAACAGGGTGCCTTTTACCCACATCTGTGAATGGAAGAAGCACTTTTCTTCTTTTGGTTCGTCTGGTTCACCAGGATGGAGTTTGGTGGTAGTAATAGTGACACTGGGTCTTGTGTCAATGATCCGTCTTCCCCTTTTTGGTTCTAGCTTAGAGTCAGAGCCTGCATATGATTCAGAGGCTTTCACTTTGGCCACTAGTGACTGCTTTGAGCAATAGTCAACAATGTTATGCCAAGGGATCTTATGGAATTTGCACCACTTCCCAATATCTTTCTTTGTCTTTCCAATGTCCTTCTTTGCTTGCGGCTTGGACGGGTTGTCCTGATATTGTCCATATTTTCTCTATCCTTTTTTCTATGGGTTGGGGACACCCTTTCCTGGCTTTTGTTGTGAGGGGTTCCCAAGCCCAAATTGTCACATCTTTTGTTTGAGCTTCTGCTCAATTTTGAGGACATATCGGTAGGGTGTGCCCAAGGATGAGATGTCCAGAAATTCCATTTCGGTCTGGATATCTATGCAAAGCACCGTGATACTTGAGTACCATATGTCACTCTGAATATTTGATACCCATCTTGGTGTGCAAGGTATGGAATATATTTGTACAATCCAGCACTACTTGGTCTCTTTCTTACCGCAGTGTGGTCCATTTGGTATACAAGTCGTCATAACTTCCGACATGGTAGTATTTTTCCTTAATAGAATCCCTGAAGGATTCCCAGGTGGTCATGATTGTAAATAATGAGGGTTCCTCTATTTCCTTTTGCTCATAGAAATTTTCCCACCAATCTTTGACATGGGGAACGACTTTGAGAAGCGCAAAAGTTATGGACAAAAAAATACCCTTCTAGTAGATTCAACCACTTGTCTACAAAATATGCATCTATCTAACCTTCAAATATAGGAATATTGAAGTTTATTTGTACCTTGAAGGGGGCGGTGCCTCCGCTCGAAGAAGATGCATCGCCTGTTGGCAGCCGACAAAGGATTTGCGTGAAACTATACATCATCTCGTTTCTTTGTTACGTGAGGGCTTCCTCAATAACCAGTTTGAAAGGATCTCATGTCTCGTCATATTTCTTTTCTCCTACCATGAGAGGTCTCTTAGGTGTGCAAGAGATTTTTTCCTCAAGAGAAACAAGCTCAAGACCCAACTCTTCGTACTCCAACCTCGTTGGGGACATGCATTAAGATGACAAGGAGAAGACTGCTCTGATACCACTGATCCAGATTTTATGAGCAGAACGAAATGACTACAGATTATTAATAGGTGCTTAACACAAAATAATAGAGATACAATAAAACTGATTTTCTATTCAATAAGGAAATATGATGAAACTGTAAAATGCAGTGAAAACAAACTTGTTGGAATGGCGATGGCTTATCTCTGAGAAGCGATGTGACGACTATGCTCATTCATAAGAAGATGATTACAATGAGGCTTTGAAGGCCTTTTTACAATAAAAATGAATTCCAAAAACCCTAGACATCCAAAAACCTAACCCTAGGAGATGAAGCGCCAAAAGTCATGTGGGCCCCGTTTGGGTAAGTTAGTACATCAACTTCTCGGGGTCGTAACTTTTGCATACGATCTTCGTTTTAGGCGCATTATAGCCCGTTGGAAAGGTATCATCAAGGATATTCATTTTGGGGGAAATATCTAAGGATTTTTCATACTACTCCCCATTTTCCCAAAAACTTCATTTAGGGCCTCAAAACGGCTCCAGAAGTTTCAGGACCCGAAAAACTGCTAAAAATAGTAAATTACCAAAATTGTCAGAAAACTGTTTTGAGCCAGTTGGAAAAGGGGGGTGGCCACTGATATCCACTTGGATCAATAAGGTTTCCATTTTCCCAAGATACGACCATTTCAGTCAAATCTAGAGGTATAAAGCCTGAATACACCCTTTTAAATTTTTGCAGAGATAATATTTTTATTTTCTGTTTTTTATTTCCAGTTTGCTAGTCTTTTCGATCTGCGTATGCTCTTTACCATATGCCCTGTGCGATATCGGCAAATTAGAAACAGTTCGAAAAGAGTTTTCCTGTCTACATATGCTCTTTATCATGTTCTTTGTGTGACCAACATCGTTACCAACTTAACGAGAACTCTACAGAGTTCTCTTTTTTCTGGGGGTCACATTTTTTACACCGTTTTTAAAAATGGTGCTACCGGTAGCACCCTCCTACCTTTTTAGGGGTATTTTGACATTTTAAATTTTGTGATCCATAATGTTTCCACATTATTTTTTTTAAATGCTTAATTTTCATCTATTTTCAAATCTTTCTATTTTTTTCCAACGATGTTTTTAGTCATTTTTTTCATGTTTATTTCAATCTTAAAAATATTTTTCACCATTTACTTTTTTGAAATTAATATTTTTCATATAATTGTGTCTCAATTAATTTATGGTTCCATAATTTTAAAATATAGTGGAAAATATCATTTTCAACACATGGTTTACCTTTACTTTAATACATAGAAAATAATTGTAGTTAAATAACACTATTTTTGAATATTTAACAAAAAAATATAATTTTTTTTTTGATAAATTAAAAACTAAAAAAAATGAGAAAAATAAAACAATTGAAATTAATAAAAAGAAAAAAAGAGAAAAAATTAAAATTATATATATAAACTAAGAGAAAATGATGAAAAATTTAAAAAGGGTAAAAAACTAAATTTATGACTAAAAACACTTTAAAAAAATTTGAAACACACACACACACACATAATTAAAACTTTTAAAATAAATTTAAAAAAAAATAAAAATTACAACCAAAAACTAAAAATTTATATCAAAAACTTAAAAAAAACAATTTCAATATAAAATTTTATATAAAAAATTAAACTCTCTCTCTCTCTCTCTCTCTCTCTCTCTCTCTCTCTCTCTCTCTCTCTCTATATATATATATATATATATATATATATATATATAT
>ML785415.1:100418-130452 GCA_009831015.1 Picea engelmannii
TTTTTTTTTCTACCTGTTTAAGGTTTTTTTTTTTTCAATTTGGGTTTTGAATATTTTTTTAAATGTGTTTTTTTCTTCATTAAAAATAAATAAATTTGTGAAGATTTTCTCCTTCCTCTTTATTTATTTTTTAATGTGAAAAAAAATAAAAAATTCAAGTGACCATTTAGGATCCAATTTTGAGTTTTTTATTTGCGTAGGGATTTGTTGTCAAGGCCACCATTTCAATTAGGTCGTAATTAGATGCAATTTTAACGTTTAGAAAAAACATTTTTCTTTAGGTAGCGTCACTTTTTTATTTAGTTGTTGATTTTAAGGTTTTTCTAAACAACTATTTTATGTTTTAAGACCATGCTTGAAAAAAGTTGTAATTTTGACGTTGTTAGAAAAATTGTTGCTACCGGTAGCACCACTTTTTGATTTGGGAGTTGATTTTAAAGTTTTTATGAGCAACCATTTGATTTTTTAAGTCCATGCTTTTAAAAAGTTGTAATTTTGACCTAGTTACAAAAAATGGTTCTACCGATAGCACCACTTTTTGATTTGGGGGTTGATTTTCATGTTTTTATGCAAAAATATGGGCTTTAAGGGCTAGAGTTCTCGTTTTGAGGTCATAGTTCTCATTAAGTCGATAACTTTGTTGATCTCGATAAATAACAAATAGAGGGAAAATTTTATTTTTCAGGTAAGCTAACTGGGATCTAACCCTTGTTGCCGTCAAGAAACGTGAATTTTTTCTTGTGTGAAAAGAGTTTTGTTTTAACACACTCTCAAAGGTCATCTTCAACAACAAAAATAATCCTCCTTCTAAACAATACAATATGTTTGGCACTAGCTCACTTGGTTAAAAGTTGCTTTATTGAGTAAGAGGTCTCGAGTTCAAGTCTCTCTTCTGTTAATTTTAAAAAAAAAATCATGCATCTATTGTAAAGTGTATTTCACTTAAATTATAAAAGTGAATCACTATAAGCAACTTTAATATTTTATTTTAAGTTATTTATTTTGCACGCAACTTTCATTTATAAAGTAACTTCATTGTAAAAGTGATCCCCGCTTATTCTATAAAAGTGAGTCACTTTATAAGCAACTTTTTAAGAGTGAGGTTATTAGGAGGGGTATCACTACATGGACCAACTTCTACTTGCCACGTGGCTCTTTGGTTATTGTTTATGCTTTGTTTTTCAAAATGGCATAATTTTCACATGCGAAGTCCATTTTCATTGTCCTTTTTTTAAACAACCCATTTTTCGAGAGATTTCCATATATACCATCAATTTCATTGCTTTATGCATATTTAATATGGCTTCTCCCAATGATATTTTTCTTACTAATACCAACTACCTCCAATGGAAATCCCATATGGACGATTTATTAAGAAGTAAAGGATTGTACTGGATTACCTTGGGAAAATAAAAACAACCAACTGATAATGACAGGTATGCCAAAAATATTAATAGGAATGATGAAACTCGTGGACTAATCAGAATGTCCATCTCTCCTGATTTAAGGTTTCACCTTCAAAAAATGGAGAGCCTAGATAAATCTTGGGAAAATCTTGAAGTTGTGTTTGGTAAACACAATATTATTTGATCTCACCAATTGGAAAATCAGTTGATGACTTTAAATCAAAATGATTTTTCTTTTATTGAAGATTACGTATCTAAGTTCAAAACACTTATGCTTTTTTGTATAGAATGTGAACTAGATGTGAAGGAAGATCGATGCATATATGTTATTCTTGCTAAGCTAGGTAATGCATATTCTATTTTTGTATCTACCTTTCATGCCACTAGAAAATATCTAAGGAGTGCTTATAAAAATCCCACTCTTGATTCATTTTGTGATTCTCTGATTCGAGAACAAGTTAAGCTTGTGCAACTATTGATCCTCAATTGTGTTAAGTAGTTTGTAAAATCTCTCTTGTATATTCCTTTCCCTTAGATTTGTTTTGAGTTTTTCATGGGTTCACAATGTATCTTTAGTCTTGGTCAACTTTCACGACCTCCAAAATACACCATTGAGTTCCTTTGCCTCTGTTTTGCACCTATACTTATAAAAATTTCAAAATATTTCACTGCGAGTTTAGAGCATCTTCCCGGTTGTCTTGTCTATTCTTGCAATCTCGTCATCCCGATCTATTTCTCATACTTAGCCAAATTCTCCATAATCTACCATGGGCTCGTAGGATCTTCCGAGTCTTCTCCATACCCCTCCCTCCCACTTGTTCATAACCCCACAATTTCTCAATGATTAGTCAAATTCTATAAGTCTTGTCGTGGGTCCCTAGTGATTACATTACCCTTCCATATACTCTCGATATCATCATGCTATTACCTCGTTGTTCCACTAACCCACCATTTTTCCATCCCCATTGTTCATTGCCCCATGGTGATTCATGTCTTATCTTATCATGTTCCTCAATGTACATTTAATGAAAATCCCCCAGAAATGACTAAAAATGGTTAATTGTTAAAAGTTGTTATTAATGGCGATCTTCTTGAGACAATTCCTTATCAATTCTAAATTTAATTTGTATTAACTATCCTTTGAATCAAGGACCCCGAAGCATATTGTGGTAAAAAGGTTTACTTTGGTAATAATATTTAGAAAAGAATTGTACATTAATCCATCAACTTGATTAAGTATGACAACCAAAAGAAAGGAACAGTTCTTTGGAGATACCATAAACTTACTTGGATGAGAAGATTAGAGGTTTTAGTGTTCGAGGGCATACAAATATTATTCTTCGTTGTCACTTTGAAATAAGAGTTCAAACTCTATTTGGATGTCATGAATCACTATGGAATGTTGTGTTCTAGAGGTATACGATTTCAAAGATTTGGTTTTGTGGTGTATTGATAAATTCGACAAGAATCAAAGAGTAATTTAGTTGCAAGGGTAATCTCCTATTTTCTTAGCACCTTCGGTCTTCAAGAGAATGCTCAAACTTCCAGAACTGACAATGGATTTCAAGGGTGAAGAATCCAAAGCGTTTTCGAAGGAAAATAATGGAGGATTGGAGCTTCTACGAGAATATCTTGAAGACCCAACAATTATTCCAAAGGATATTTCAAGTATTCAAGTTAGTTCATTAAAAAATCCCCATCAAGAAACGTCGTGGTTATTCACTAGAGTATCCGGGAAAGAATATACAACTATTATTCCAAGGATGGCTCTATATATATTTTGTTTTTCAATCCATAAAAGAGAAATATTTGATTGGGAAAACAAATTCTCCAGTGAATTATCTTTTCAGTTGGAAAATTTCAAAAAGAATAAGAAATTCTACATGTCCTCATACCTAATTTTTGCCATTACATAATGTCACGTTTTCAAAGGTTTGTCTTTGGATAAGAAATTTAATTGTAATCTCGACCATGTTCATATGTGATATCCCTCTTTATGAAAATAGAAGTCTATGTACCACTTTTATGAAGTAAACAATGCATTCATTTCTTCTTTAAAAAAAATTATTTATGGATAGAACACATCTAGATTGTCTCTAGAAGTAGCACCATTTTTAAATAAGAGAGGAAGATTTGAAGCAATGGAGTATTTCAATATTATTAGGATTTATTGTTCTCATGAAAGACCCTCATACCTATTGTATTATGTTTCAGATAAGATATTCGTTGTGGAAGTATGTAAGCAATGTAGATTTTGGGCCCATTTCTTTAATGAAAAGCGAAAAAGACAGTTCATTCCTCTGCCATGGAAAATTGGAGAGATAACAATGAAAAACATTACACACATCAATGAAGTTTTAGTCCAGTTTGATCGATTTAATTTAAAGGAAGCAAATGAATTTTTTTTTTTTTGTAAATAAGAAGTATCATATATTAAGAGCCTTCCAGAGCTAAAGTAGAGTTGCAAAATACAGAGATAGCCATGCTGTAGTTACTGGACTGCCCCAACAGAGGGGAAACCAGTCCAGCCAACATAGGAGTCAAACATAAGTATAAGTAGTATGATAGGCTAAGAAAAATACTATTAGTTAAAACTAAAAGAGGCGGACAAGACCTTGAAAAACACTATAGACCTAGACACCTGGTAGATAACCTGGCCATGTGGCATGGAGATCCTCGGTCCACGGCTCCTCCTCGACATACGTCACCTGGTCTTCCCACTGCATTTTGACTTTCACGTCGCACGTGGTTCCATCAGCACCTGTCGTAGCATTTTGCAGTGGTTTCCTTGCTTATTCCACCTCCATAGCACTGCTCTCGCGCCCATCCTGCTACAGTCCCATCTCTGTTGAGTGCTACACCTTGTCATGTTCTTCACCTAGAGCTGCAATGGGTTCCTCCATTGGGGTTGCTTCTGCCGGGTCTGAGGAGAAAGCTTCGTGCATGGAGGAGAGAGTCTGAAGAAAGACTGCCACCTTTTCATCTGTGGCTTGTAGGCAAAATTGGAGGTCCTCCACCCCCTGGTGGAGTTCAAAGACCAAACCGTGAAGGATGGCCAGGTTGTCTCTGAACTGCGTGCTATTGAAGGAGTCAGTGAACTGGTATCCAGCATTCCCAGGCTTACGAGGAGGAGGAGGTTCACCTCCTGAGTTTATCAGAGGGTCAAGGACTGGTGTGGGGGTAGTGAAATCCACAGGAGGGTCGAGACAGAGACGCGAGAATGAGCTCGGCATCCAAGGGATGATTTCCAGACATTTAAACTGCGAATTTTCCGGAGTGTGAGAGGAAGCAATGAAAATCTCGGACTGGAGGGGGGGGGAGGAGAAAATGGAAGGTGAGTCAGGAGGCGAGACCGAGGGCCGGTGAGGCTTCCAGGGAGAGCCCCTTCGTAGCCTTCCCCTTGGATGCGGCATTAGGTAATAATTGTGACTAGCCGAGGAGATTAGGTGCACCGGGCAAAGGTATATGGCCCGAGGGTGAGCAGGGGCAGCATCGAGCCAAAGAATTCGAGCAGGATCAGGCCATGGCTGCGGAGGGAGGAGCCCTTCGGGATGCACGCGAAGATGAGAGACAAACACCATTAACCAAGCCATATAAAGACGTGAATAAGGAGAGGGGAACTTCATAAATGCCCCTTCAAGTCATAGTAATGGCTATTTAATTGCAGAGGAGGGTGGTGGGCGGTGGCACGAGCCTGTCACATGGCTCCATGCCTTGGTGGATGGTGCCTGCCTCCGTCGTATGCCGAGTGTGCCGCACTAACACCCCATCCAGGGAAAGCAAATGAAATTAAGGAATTTGACCCTAGCCAATTATTTATGAAACACATGACATCTCTCATGTACAGTGTCTCATTTGCTAATACATTGATGTTTGGAGAAGAAGAGGGAAATAGTCAAAACCCTCAAGAATTGTCTATTGATAAAAGGAAAGAGGATATCGAAACATTTGTTAGTACTATTGATCAATGTAGAAGGAAAGGAAGAGTCGTTAATGAGAGTAGTTTGTGATATCCTAATATTTCTGAAAAAAATGGACTACCCAAAAAACAATCTCAGTCTGCAATTCAAGAGCAAAGAAAATATTCAATAGACAATTCCAATGATGGAGGTGAGGAAAAACCTCCTAAGGTAAATATGGAAAGACCCCACAAACTCCCAGTAACTAGCAAATGTAAAAGAGGAACAAATAAGGAAGGATAAAGTGAGGGCATGCCTAAAGAAGAAATTGTTCTTGAATATATGGATCATGATGTGAATATTGAGGACATTGAATTCCTAGATGAAGAACAAAGGATTCATGAGAGAAAATAAATTGCAACATAATTGGCCACACAAGATCCAATTATGTTTGAAGAGAAATTCCTAACTTTGCACAATGCCATGTTTGACAGAAATTCAAAGAAATTGGTTATTGATAAAATCCATTCAAAAAATAAAAAAGGTTCAAGGGAAATTAATCCTAAAACTCGACTTCAATGGAGTTCCACCTTCCAGAATTGTACATATTCATGAAGCTATAGGATACACCCTAAAAATTTCAATTGGAGAAATGGAGAAAGAAAATGTCACTCTAAATGACATAATCAAAGAATTAGAGAGTACTTTGATGCCTCCATCACTATTCATTAGTCCAATTACCACAATACAACCTTGGAAAAGTCTTGATGGAACATAGGAATCCATATCTAGACTAAAAAGAACATCAAGTCTACTTGATGCCAATAGAAGGTATGTCAGAGAAATATCCAGAATAGAATTTCCCTCATTCTCGAGACATGTGAATTGGCAACACATTTTGTTTCCTTAGGCTCAAGAATGACCAATTTCAAGCAGTACCTTTAGGTTGTTCTTGAAAATGACGAAGAATTTTATAAAGGGGCCATTTCTACCTTTGAAGCCAAAGTTTCAAGTGTTATTGAGTTCCGGAGGAAAGAAGAAGACTTGCCTTCCATCGTCTAAATCAAACAACTTAAGGCTTGTTGGTTAAAGAGAATAAAGAGTTTGAAATATATGTTGGATGAGTGTGATATTATTAGTGTTAAAAGAGGATATTTGTATTTAAAATTAATTAAAATGGATTTAGTTGGATCAACCGGGGATGTAGAGGACCCACATATAATATTAAATTCCATACTTCTATCAAAGGAACAATTCAAAGTAAAACTAGACTCATTGAATACTACATCGGCTAAGAGTTTTAACAACCTTACTGAATATTCAAAAACAGAAGTGGAAAGTTGGTTGGTTAGTTATGTTAATAAAAATCAAGACAATGAGGATACCCTGCACCAACTTTCAATGGATTTCAAAGATCTAGAAAGTTTGTTATTTGACATAAAAGTAAGGCAAGAAATAATTTTGGCACCAATGAGAGACTATATCGAGAATTGGTTAAAGAAATCCTTAACTAAAATAACTAAACTAGATCAAGAAGAAGGAGTTGTAACCAGTCAAGGAATTCCACTAAACGAGAATATAAAGGGCACACCAGAAAATAGATAAGAGAGAGAGAGAGAGAGAGAAATTCCATCACAGTAAGTAAATAGATCACCTTTCATAATTTTATATCATTGATACTTCTCGTTCAAAGATCATCTAATTGTATCTTTTCATTCTTTGAGAACCCATAGTCAATATCTGACCATCTTATTTTTCTTCTTCTAGGTCCATGCCTTATTTCTTTTATGGTCCATGGGAGCCCCATCCCAATCCATTTGGATGAATGCAATATTTTCATTTTATTTGTAAAACAAACTATTCTTTTTTGAACTACCCAAAGAATTATTTTGGGGTGCAACATTAATGGCTTTTCAGACTTTGAATCTCTAAGTTTGAGATGTTTAAAGTGTACTTATAATATTCTCTTTAGTTTTAAATGATATACTCTTTTAAAATTCTCTGCATTGTGGACCTATAATTTTATGTCTTATGAACGTGACCAAATCTTATTATGTTGTGATGGATGTGAGGAATGTCTTGTTTTCATATTATGGTTTTCTTATCTTTGTATAATATCGTGTAAATAGTATATTTCAGTCTTTAAAGATTATCGATCCTTCTCTCAGGAACTTTACTTTCTGAGAATACTTTTATATTTTTTCTTTGTATTTTTAAAGAAATAAAGATTGGGGTTTGTTGTTTAGTATTCCCCTAATTGATAGTTTAATTTAAGAATATCAAGATACATATTTCAAATATAACAAAGGAGTACCACCTCTATAAAAGAGCATGGGGATTTTATCCTCATGAGGTTGTTGTTGGGATTGTGGGCAATCTGAACATCTACAACAACTTAGATTGATCAACACTATGGGTACATACAACAAATCCTTAGTGGTCCATTAGAAAGATAAATCCAAGAATACCAAGAAGCAACATCCTCACCACAATAGAAAGCAAAACAAGGGCCGCAAACCCTCTTAGCTATCTTTAGCTCCTAATGGTGAGAAAGAAGCAAAATATAAAAACAAGAAGACTGACAAGCATTGCAACTTTTGTGGGAAATATGGTCATGACAAGTCCAAATGTTTTAAGAAGATGATAGATTTAGAAGCAATGATGAAGAAGCAAAAGATCAATATTGATTCTTCTTCTTCTTCTTATTCTCATGGAAATTCACTTTCTTCTTTTGGTTTCTCCTTCAATGCAACTTTTACGTCTTCTTTTGATTAATGGATTAATGATTCTGAAGCATCTTATCATATGGCCAATGATAAAGCCATATTTTGTTTTCTAAATGAATGTAACACCAATAAAATATTTTTTGGTGATGATACATCTCTCAGTGTTGTAGGTTTTGGAACAATTCAGGTAGATAATGGTCATTTCAATGATGTATTATGTGTTCCAAGTATTTCCTGCAACCTTTTGTTAGTATATAAAATTACTCATTTAGGTGAAGGTAAAATTGTAGAGTTTTCTTATCACCAAGTTATAATCAAGGATCTAAAATATTGTTAGGGACCTAACCCCTCACATAGGTAGAATAATATATTTCCATGTAATAAAGGTCAATATTAATAATGCCTAGCAATAAAGAAGAATAATTCCAATGTAAGAAGACCTAATAGAAGCTTCTGCTTCTAGAAGGATATTCCTCTAGATGGTTCTTTTCATAGACATATTTAGTATAAATAGGAGTCGAGGGTATGAGAAATTTTGTCTTGGATATTATTGTAATAGAGCTCTTCTCTACTGGAGGTTTCCCCCTCAAAGAGGCAAGTGAACATTTCTCTCAGTGATCAAAGTTCTCTTTCTGGTGTTATTCTGGTATCATTTTGGTATCATTGTGGTGTTGTTTTGATTATATTGTTGTTCATCTGCCATTTCTAGATATTTATTTATGTTTTGCATACTTTTTATATCTAGAATATTACAAGTGGTATCAGGGCACCTTCCTCGGCAGAAAATTGTGGGTTGATTTTTTTCAGGGTAGAGATGTATTCCGACGTATTTAAATTACAAAGATCTTTCATTATGTGCATAAACCCACGGTCAGTGATTCATACACGCAGGAAATACAAGTGGTACTTAAGCGCACATCTGTTGGCCAACCTTGTAACCCTTGTTGGTACCCATTTGGGTGGTAGCACATCAAACAACACCTGTATACAGATCGATCGAGATATTCTTAAGCCCTTCATAGATAAACCAATCAACCGCCTGACTGCTATAGTGTCACCAAGAATAACACTCGGGAAGATACCCAACTACCTAGGTAGTTGGGTAGTACGGATAAGGGCACGGTCTAGCCTCCTTAGTTGGTGCCTTGAGATATTGGGTCAAGTACTACTGTTGGACCCCGCACATATATTAGAGAGTTATAGCACAAGGAAAACCCTTTTCTATAGAACCCTTGAATACCTAACCCTTGGGACGGAAACAAAAACAGAACATACAAGATCTATTGTGGCACAAATGTGTCTCATGCATTCGAGTTGCAAAATTTATACACATGTCTTCATGTTAACCATTTGGGCATTTCATCACTACAATATTCTTTAGATTGGAGTATAACTCTGCAGGAGTAAAAAAAAATGAGTGTGGATCTTGTTGGCACCATTATTTGAGACCTATTCCGTTGGATTTCTCTCTTTTCCCTTATCCCAGTCATACCTGTCATTTTTCCATAATTATTTTTCTTGTGGACCTAACCCCCTTCCAACTTCTTTATTTTAGCTTTACCCCATTGGATTCCACTCGTCTCCTTGATCATTGTGATACACTTTCCCCATAACCCATTTTCTTTGTGGTCTCACCCGCCCCTTTTCATGTTCCCTCGTCATCATGGCCCATACCCATAGCTAATACTTGGAAGCTCGCTTCACTACCTTGCACTCTAATTTCAAAGAAACCAAACAAGAATTGCAACAACTCAATGCCAATATTTCCACCATCAGTCAAAGGATGCATTCCTCCATCGCCGCCTCAATTGTGGAACTCAAAGATGAGCTCAAAAAATGCATTACTACCCAGCTTGAATATGTCTCTATGATGATCTGTGCCAAGCTGCATATCCCTGCAGATCTTCTTGTATCTAACCCCTCTTTGCATACTGAAGTTGAAACTTTCTCTCATTCCCAGAATTTTTAGCCCCATTACTTTCAGCGTGACCTACGCCTTCTGCGTGTGGATGTGACCAAATTTTATGGATCAGATCCCACTAGATCGGTATCTCAAATGGAACACTATTTTTCTTTGTATGCCATTACGGATGAGTTGGCCAAACTCTGGTATGGTGTTCTCCATCTAGATCAAGAACGTTGGCAATGGTGACAATGGAGAAAAAATGCCTACCAAGGGTATGTGGCTTGGACACACTTTGTGGAAGAGATTTATGAATGCTTTGACACTGACACCAACCATTTAAGTTGTTTGAAAAAGTTGAAACAATCTGCAATAGTGGAAGACTTTATAGATTCTTTTGAGCTACTAGATTTTCATACAAAGGGCATGTCTGATGCTTTTTTCTAAGAATTTTTTATTAGTGGCCTCAAGGATGAGATTCTTGCTCATGTCCTCATGTCTCAACCTCAGAGTTGGGTGGAAAATACTCAAAGAGCTAAGGAAGAACAACAGATTTTCTCTTCTCAAAACCATAAACCCTCCTTTATTCCTCGCACTAAACCAGTCACTCCCACTCCTCCTTCTACTCCACTAAAGATCCAGAAATTGACCAGGGCTGAAATGGTTGAATGCCAACTCAAAGGCCTTTGTTATAATTGTGATGACAAATATTTTTCGGAACACAAGTGTAAGGATGTTGAGGCTCCCCTTGTGTCTATGTTGAGGCTCCCCTTGTGTCTATGTCACCTGAACCCACTAACATAACCCCTCCCAAAGTAGAACTGACCATTTCCCTAAATTCTCTCATTGTCTTCTCTACTCCCCAAACCCTCAAGGAAATTGGTTACATCAAGCATAGGAAGTTCATCATTTTTGGTGATAGTGGAAGAACCCATAATTTTATTCATTGCCGCATTGCCCAAGAAACTTGTTGGACCTCGACCAAGTTTGAGGAAACATTGGTCAAGATTGACCACCTTTTTGGACTTCGACAGGTTGGTTGAAGATGGAGCGCCCAGGCGGAGTTGATATCGTGGGATCTCACTTGATATGTGGACCCAACATGGGGTTCATTAGGGTTTTGTATTAGGGTTTATGGGCTGTCGACCCATGGGTTTACCCATGATTAGGCCTTTTTGTAAATGTATAAATAAGTATAAGAATGTAATGAAGAGGGGGATGTAATTAGCTAAGTTCAAGAGGAGAGTAGTTTCGGGGTTGCTTAGTGCAACAGACTGTGTATGCAAGGCTCTGTGCTTAGTAGAGGAGTTTTTTCTGTGCCTTGACCTGATTTTGGGAAGGTGGATATGCGCAGATCACTTGTCCAGTGCGAATCTCGGCTCTGTGTCTTAGTGCACAGGAGAAGAAAAATGTAAGAGATTAGAGACTAATAAAGAAGAAGAATTTGTTGGTGGATGTAGCCCCGCATTGGGGTGAACTACGTATATCATGTGTTGATGGTTTTCTTTGTGCTATGATGTTTATGTTTTGAATCTACTTAGTGCATTTGTTATTATGTATGATAGATAGATCTATGGACGCTTAGTGATTTATTTATGTTGAATGTGCTAGATCTAACTTATGATGCTAAGTGCAATGTGTATTTTTAATGCATCGATCTATTCTTAGGGTTTGTTCTGCGATGTGAATTAGGACGATAAACTAACACATGTTGTTATTAATTACTCTGTGAAGTAATTATAGTCACATATATGTGTCTCAACTTGGTTACAGACACCTGATTCCTGTAACACCCCCTGCCTCTGTTAGAATATGAATGAATGTGCTCATTTTACCATTGACAATATCACTATTATCACCCAACCATAGGCCGAAGCCACCCTCTGAGCACCTTAACCTTGATAGAGAATCACTCTGAAAGCAAACCCTAGGCTAGATAGCCAAACAAAGGGTAGCACACCTTTCCCCAAGGATAGCGCACCAACAAGAGCTGATCAGATAGTCCAAACCCTAACCAAGAGATAGTCCAAGCCAAACATGATCTTCTAGCCACAGTCACTGCAATGGCATCTCTCCTACAAACTTGCGCACAAAACTGGGCACTACATTGCGCACAAGTGTTGCTCTGCAATTCTGAGACTGTCCTGCTAGAATGAAGATTGGCCTCTGTATTTATAGTAATTCCGGCTAATTGTCTGGGCCGAATTTTCATTTTGGGTATCTGTCTGTTCAGTATATATTATTTCTTCTGGCCGAATTCTTCTCTTGGAGGCTAATAACCTAATACAAGTTATCTTCTTGAGCCGACATGTATTCTAGGGTTATTATCCAATTCATTAGGGTTTATTTTCGCTTCCCGAAGTATTCTATTCTCGTCAGCTTTACACATGGAGGTAAATACCTCCCATAGCTACCATAATATCAACAGTCTCTACCTCAGGTAAGACTTTTCCTGCCTCATAGGTGTTGCCAAAAGGGTTGGTAGTTAGGGTTTTGTTGGTGCGTTGTTGAAGCGTTGAACCCTGGGTCTGCCCCTGTGCCAACAAATGGTTCTGTTGTCGAGACCTGAAATTGTGATTGTTGGGAACTGAAATAAAAGAGAAGTTCTATGTGTAGATCTGTTGTTGTAGTGTGCAATACTCTACTTGAATTGTGGAGCCTTGTTCCAAGAGAGTAATTTGTTCTGAAGACAAGAGGTAAGATCTTGAAAGAAGTAAAGATTTGTGCTTTGATAGAGTAAGATAAGTGGATTTTTTTTTCGAAAGCATGAATCTAAGTATGTTTGATAGATTATGTCCTAGTCTAAAAGCTAGGGTACAGTTAGAAGAAATAGTTGATCTGAATAAATTTTATATAAATAGAGAAAGATATGTTATTCCTATGCAAAGAAACAATTTTTGGACTAATAAGTGGATGTAGGAACCTAGAAAGAATTTGTGCAGATTGCAGGTCCAGCATTGTGATCCTAGTGCGCAGTACAGGAGAGGTTGGGGAAATTACAAGAGAAAGAGAGGAATAACCCTATGTTATAACTGCAGAAGACTGAGACATATTTCTAAGGAATTCCTTGGTGCAAGTCCTATTTGTATTTGTTGTAGACTTGTTGGCCATGAAGTTGAGAATTGTTCAAGAATGATTGCGAAAGTAGAACAAATGAACATGAGACAAGAGAAATACAAAGGAAGTCAGGAAAATAAGAGCATGTTAAAGAATAATCAAGGGAAAGAATCAGAGAAAGTTCATACTCCATTAGAACAGTTGAAAGAAGCAATGAATGATCACAAAGATGTCATTTTAGCAGAGATCTTGAAGGAAAAACAATGCATAGATACAAGAATAGGAGACTTTGATATAGATTATGTCTTGGATGAGGAAACACAAGTGACTATTATGACAGAAAACGCTTGGGAAATTTTAGGGAAGCCTACTGTGATACCTTCATTAGGAAGAATAGGTTTATTCAAAGGAAAGATGATAACCTTATATGGTAGAGTTACTAATGTACCTGTTATTATTCATGGAACATCGACTAAAGAGGAATTGGAAGTCATTAAGTTTGTTGAGAAAAACACCCCTTTCTCACTCTTGTTAGGAAAGACTTGGATCGAGAAGGATCAGATCAGAAGGAAAGTAGAGGAAGAAGCTATACAAAAGAAAAAGAAAGAATTAAGGGATTTCATAGATAGAAAAATAGATCGACTGATAGAAGAATGAGAATTTGCATTGAACCAACAGAAGGCAATAGAATTGGATGTCGAAGTTTAAAGAACACAAGAAAGTTTGAAGGACCTATCCATGCAAGAAGAAAGTATATCCATCCAGGAAGTAAGGGAAGGTATATTAATTTTGAACCCTTTGAGATCACATCAACAACACAAAGTTACTACGCTAGGAGAAGATAGGAATAAAAATGGAAAGAGAAATCCAGAAATAGTTAGAGAGACTTAGATCACAGGAAAGAAGGCAAGGAAGCTCAGTAAGAAGAAATCCAAGTTAGAAAAGCTATAGGAAGCTATAGATAAAACTTCACAGAAGGCATATTTGCAAGATTTAAACCTCGCCGAAATAGTAGAACCACACAGAATGGGACTTCACCTCAGTGAAGCTATATGACCGTTGGAGGCACCCCGACCATTAGAATGATGCTCCAAAATGACTAGGAAGAAAATTTATGGGTGAACAGATCGCGTTTGAGACATTGAGACTGCACCATAATGGATAGATTCACATTAATGGAAGAATTCCTACCCATTAGAAGAATCAATTACGATGCTTTCTTATTTAACCCGTTGTTCGTTGTGTCGGGACCACTTTTTGCCATTTGGGATTAACTGAGCTATCAAGGATTTGATTGTGTGTCGAACTATGATTTCAGAACCTAGACCTCACCATCCATTGTTTACTCCATATGTCTGTTCACCTACCCCGACCTGTCTATTTAAAAGAGAGAATGTTGGGAGAACAGACTGAGTTAGAGAAGTTCGTCAAATAGGTCCTTAAGAAGTTTATGGATGACAGAGCTATGTATGAAGGTGTTCAAGCATCGTCAACTAGGGCAATCCAGGATTCCCCTTCGACTGCACGACGTTCTAGTCATGCTAACCTCGTGACTGAGAAGTGAAGTAAGCATCACGACTATTTGGCTAATGTGAAGTAGATCCCATCGATCTTACCAGATTATATCCCACCTTTGATTGGTGCAGTTAATCGTGACAACATCCCACAAGACTATGAATACACTTTGATCACCGTGTACATCCCGAAGGGGATACATGTAGTCAGAATATAGCTGGGACAGATCCCATCCTTGAAGAATAGTGATTTCAATCTTGGCAACAAAAAGAACTACACCATGCTCATACCTCATAGATACATGATGAAGACAATTGGGAAGAAGCCTCGCATAGTATCCTAACCTTGGATTAAGGAGCTGGAACAGTCCACGATACTGAACGTCATGAATATTCCCCATCTTGTTCGACATCATGAGGTTAATGCTTGCATTAAACTCCTCTTGTCATTCTATCATGGTGGATATCTATGGCTTGATAGGAGAATTACTGTGGATCTAACGTTGATCCACTTGATCACATGATTGATCATGTAGGGACCCAACCCTCAACAGCTCTACCTAGGGAATACCTCAGATCGCTCCCTGGAACAACACATCAAGGAGGAATACAATGAAGTTGAGAAGGGAAAGTGAGGCTACAAGGTAGCCTCTATCCAGGATGGCACATTGCACCTCACTTGCCAACTCATAGCTGGAAAGCGTGTAAGAAAGAATCATCCCACGCAGGTCACCGGGTTTGTGGTGGACATCACAGAAAAATGCGTGGAGGGAATGGAATTGAATTGGGCGAGTTACCTCGTTAACGATCTTGAGAAGGATTGTCGCGAAGCGCACGATCAAGGATATCAGTTCCACTTCAGCTGGATACTCATGCTGATTGCATTTGTCACTTGGCAAATGCCGAAGGAAGCGGATTTTCCATAAATTGAACAATCAGAGCCATTGGCAGCTAGATTTTCCACCTTATGGTACACAAATTACATGTTGAAGCAATGGCAGTCGAACACAGTGTTCCATGCCTACTATCAACAACTGAAGGTTTCCATTCAATCGTTCCCACAGATGACTCTGCACACCTTGCACCAGTACAAACCACTCGCTAAGTTCCATGCAAATCCACATTTTATGTATATCACTGCGTGCAGGGATGAGAGCAAGGAAGAACTGCAGTCTTACTATAAGCTGACTGAAGAAGACATGGAGCAGAACACGAAGGAGTGGCTGGAGGAGTTCCTTGCACCAGTGGATGATCCAGAAATCTTTGACCCTAACATCATAGGAAGCCCCTTGGTCACCTGGTTCGAGAATGGAGGACAGTCAAGTGCGAAGAAGAAAAAGAAGAAGGAGGAAGTTCGAAACATAGAGACTGACGAGGAGGACAACGACTTAGAAGAAAGTGGACCTAGCTCGCCTACAGGAGGAGGAGGAGGAGGAGATGAAGTAAATCAAGAAGGAGGAGGGGAAGAAGGAGGAAAGCAAGGTGAAGGCAAAGCTACACTACCGAAGGATCCTCCTACCTGGACAGAAATACTGAAGAAAAGGAAGGTTTCTCCATAGAAACCTTCAACGAGAAAGAAGACCCACGCCAATATACCCTAGCTATAGGATACACTTACAGAGGATGATATCGGTCTAGTCCACGGAGCGATGGAGGACGTGTTCGAAGATCTCTTGCAGATATACGGAGAAAAGAAGGAAGAGTTGTATGAGAAGGTCGAGAAGGAGATGAAGGAGATACAAGAAGCTATTCGCTCGATCCATGCAGTATCTACTACACCTTCCTCGTCAGAGACTCCAGAGTTGGGGGATGAGCCAACCCAAATTTGAATACTTGCAGATGTAATAGAGGCTTGGCTTCAACGAGTCCAAGAAGAAAATGAAAAGGTTACAAAATCCCTAAAGAAAGAAAAAGAGGAAGTCTTAAAGCAACTGTGAGTTGCACGGTACTGTGTGACTACTTATGAAAGTGAAAGGGATGAATTCTGGGGGATGCTTGAGGAAGACAAAGTGAAGATACAAAGGGAAAAAGGACCAGTTGCTAGAAGAGCAGGCTGTGGTCAAAGAAGTGGTGGGCAGAGCACTTTGCTCTGTGCCAGGCTTGGCACAGGAATAACATGAATCAATTGAGGATCAAGTGGTGAAGCTCGTTGAGGCCATTTAACAGCTTCAAACAAGTATAATAGAGTTGGAGATTCAAGAAGTACCAAGTACTCTATAGGAAGTACATGACCAGAGGGAGGAAGTCGCTAAAAGCGTAGTCGGAAGGATTAGAGCCCTCGCCTTAGAATGCAAGTAGTTGAGAAAAAGAAGTGCACAGACCTACAAACGCCCCACAGAAGATCCAGAGATAAGGAAGTTGGAAGCACAGCTATAAGAGGCGTAGCAGCATGCATTGATAGTTCAGGCATAGATGAGGTCACTCACTATAGTCGAGAGAATGAAGATATCACAAGAATAGTGTGAGGCCCAACAATAGATTACTGTCATCCATGACAAAGTAATGGAAGTCACACAGAGGCTACAATAGGTGCAAGAGGAAGCCTGCGCGGTGTTTGAAGAGATCGAAGGACAAGGTTCACAAGTGGACCAAGTAGTTTTGATAGTGGAACAATGCCTGGAAGGGCTTGTTATAGAAAAAATGATCCAGGAGTTCACTGAGCAGGAAGTTTGTGTGAAGCAACAAGTCGAGGCATCCCGAACTAAGATTGAGGCCTTCGAAGCAGTGTTTCCCAGATCTAAGTGACTCAGGATGAGTCACAAGTAAGTGTTGGGGGCCTGTTGGCCCCAGACAAAGTTTGAGGAAACATTGGTCAGGATTGACCACCTTTTTGGACTTCGATAGGCTGATTGAAGATGGAGTGCCTAGGTGGAGCTGAGATCTCAGGATCTCACTTGATCTGTGGACCCAACATGGGGTTCATTAGGGTTTTGTATTAGGGTTTATGGGATGTCGACCCATGGGTTTACCCATGATTAGGCCTTTTTGTAAATGTATAAATAAGTATAAGAATGTAATGAAGAGGGGGATGTAATTATCTAAGTGCAAGATGCGAGTAGTTTCGGTGTTTCTTAGTGAAAAATACTGTGTATGCAAGGCTCTATGCTTAGTAGAGGAGTTGGCTATGTTCCTTGACCTAATTTTTGGAAGGTGGATCTGCGCAGATCACTTGTCCGATGTGAAGCTCAACTCTGTGGCTTAGTGCACAGGAGCAGAAGAATGTAAGAGATTAGAGACTAATAAAGAAGAAGAAGTCGATGGTGGATGTAGCCCCACACTAGAGTGAACCACGTATATCATGTGTTGATGGTTTTCTTTGTGCTATGATGTTTATGCTATGAATCTACTTAGTTCATTTGTTGTTATGAATGATAGATAGATCTATGGACACTTAGTGTTTTATTTATGTTGAATGTGCTAGATCTAACTTATGATTCTAAGTGCCATGTGTATTGTTACTGCGTTGATCTATTCTTAGGGTTTGTTCTGCGATGTGGATAAGGATGATAAACTAATTCATGTTGTTCTTAAGTAATCTATGAAGTAATTGTAATCGTAGATCTGTGTCCCAGCTTAGTTACATACACCTGAGTCATGTAACCCCCCTGCCTCTACCTTGGGTGAGACTTCGCCTGCCTCGCAGGTGTTGCCGAAAGGGTCGATAGTTAGGGTTTTTTTGATGTGTTGTTGAAGCATTGAACCCTATGTCTGCCCCTGTTCCAACAAGACCAATTGTTATATCCGTGCATTCAATAATTTCCAAATCATGATTGTCGATGGTGGGTCCATGAAATGTGGAGGGCGTTGTGAAAATGTGTGTCTCCAAATTGGTGACTACCATCTAAAATATCATATGTTTTCTATCGACATGGGTGGTTGTGACATTGTGTTGGTGCAGAATGGATAAGGAATTTGGATCCCATTCTCATGGATTTTAAGGAATTAACCATGCAATTCGACCAAAAAGGGCCAACAATATAAGTTCCAAGGCATCATCATCAGTCCCCCAGAGATCATTAGTTCCCATCATATGGAAGATGTTAAAAAAAGGTCATTATGTGATTATTTCCCAACTCCATGCCATTCAAGCCACTAAGACACCCTCTATGTCCCGGAACCTCCAATCCATCCTCTCTAAACATCAAGTGGTTTTTTCCACTCCCCAGGGACTCCCTCCTTCCCGTGGTGTTCATGATCATTCCATTCCACTTGTCCTAGGAATCTGTCCTCCTAATATTCATCCCTATGATCACCCCTTTTCCCAAAAAAATGAAATTGAGAAAATGGTTCAAGAAATGCTCAACACAGGTGTTATCCACCCTAGTACAATCCCCTACTCTTCTCCTGTGATCATGTTCATTAAGAAAGAAGGTTCTTGGCACATGTGTCCTAACTTTCATGCCCTCGACAAACTCTCCATTAAAGACAAATTTCCCATTCCTGTCATTGATGACCTCTTGGATGAATTGAGTGGTGCCCAGTTCTTTACTAAACTTGATATTCGTTTGGACTACCACCAGATCCATATGAAAGAGGAAGACATTCCTAATACTTCCTTTAAAACTTATGAGGGCCACTATGAGTTTTTGGTCATGCACTTTGGATTATGTAATGCTCCCTCCACTTTCCAAAGCCTCATGAATCATGTCTTTCGTCCTTTTCTCCATCATTTTGTGTTAGTCTTCTTTGATGATATCCTCATCTATAAAAAAACCTGGACAGACCATCTTGCTCATGTGGATCAAGTTCTCCATCTACTCTCTCCACACCAAATTTTCCTCAAACAATCTAAATGTGCTTTTGATGCCTCGGAAGTAGAGTACTTGGGTCATCTTATGGGAAAGGCTGACATTAGGGTGGATCTTAAAAATATTGACGCTATGCAAGATTGGCCTCACCCAAATACTCTCAAAATATTGCGGGGATTTCTGGGTTTAACAGGTTATTATTGCAAGTTTTTTAAGAATTATGAAAAGATTGCGACACCTCTCACTACACTCCTTAAAAATAATTCTTTCACTTGGACTCCAACAGTTGCTCAGGATTTTCAAACATTGAAGATGTCCATGTGCACAACTCCAGTCTTGGCCCTTCCTGATTTCACAAATATCTTTGTCCTGGAATATTATGCTTCCGAGAAAGGAATTGGTATTATCCTTATGCAAGAGGGTCGGCCTCTGGCCTTTACCAAAAAAAAACTATCAGAGAGAAATTTGGGCAAATCAATATATGAAAAGGAAATGTTGGCCATTTTTCATGTCATGGATCTTTGGAGCCCTTATCTATTGGGGAAACGCTTCCAAATTAAGATAGATCATCAAAGCCTTGAGTATTTTTTGGAACAATGCCTTTACTCCCCCAAGAAACAAAAATGGGTGATTGAGATCTTTGGATATGATTATGAGATCATTTACAAGAAAGGCAAAGACAATGTGGTTGTTGATGCACTTTCCTCAAAATATGAAGATGAAGGGCCCATTTTTTCTCTCTCCTTCATTGTCCCAGATTGGCTCCAAGTTGTTCTCCAGGAATGGCTACACGATCCCAAAAGTTCGCATCTGATACAACAATTGCAGTCCAATTCTCCAGTTTCCCCAGGGTACTCTTGGCTCAATGAGGAAATTCGATACAAAGGTCATTTGTATTTAAGTAAACAATCAAAACTTAAATCCACAGTATTTTCTGAGCTTCATGATACACCCACAGCTGGGCACTCCAGGTTTACCAAAACCTATGAACGGGTCAAACGTTCTTTTTTCTGGGATGGTATGAAATAGGATGTTCATAATTATGTAGTTGAATGTGATGTGTGTCAACGCAACAAGGGAGAAACAGTCAAATATCCAGGCACACTCCAACCTCTTTCGATTCCACCTGCTATTTGGAGAGATATCTCTATGGATTTTATTGTCGGCTTACTTAAATCAGACAATACATCAGTCATTACGGTGGTAGTTGATTATCTTTCCAAGTATTCTCTTCCACACCCATTTAAAACATCCATTGTGGCTCAAATTTTCATGGATCGGGTCTTCAAGCTTCATGGCATGTCGCATTCTATTGTTTCTAATAGAGACCCCACTTTCACCAAAAAAATTTGGCAAGAATTGCTCAAGCTACAAGGCACCCAATTGCATCTCAGCACAACTTATCATCCCCAGACTAATGGTCAAACTGAAGTTGCCAACAAATGTTTGGAAACATATTTGAGTTGTTTTGCATCAGAAAGGAAACATCAATGGGATCAATGGTTACCACTAGATGAATGGTGGCACAACACTTTCTACCATACAACTACCCGCATGACTCCTTTTGAAGCGGTATATGGACAAAATCCAACTTCAGTTCTCTCGTATTTGTCAGGTGTCTCGAAGGTCTAGGCGGTTGACCAAACGCTTATAGTTCGAGAGTCTATTCTTCATACCCTCAAAGAGAATTTGTTCATGGCCCAAAATCACATGAAGAAACAAGTAGATCAAGGTCGCTCTGAATGTCAATTTGCAGAAGGGGATCAGGTGTTTCTTCGACTACAACCTTACAAGAAAAATTCCCTTAAGGTTGACCAGTGTCAGAAACTAGAGCCCAAATTTTATGGTCCTTATATGATTCTCAAGCATGTGGGACATGTGGCCTATCAGTTAGCTTTGCCCAGTCATTCTAAGCTCCATCCTATTTTTCATGTTTCCTTCTTAAAGAAGGTGATTGAAACTAAGTGCCAAACCCAAACCACCCTTCCTGAGTTGGACGAAGAAGGCGCCATTTCGCTACAACCACAAGTCGTTTTGGACCAGCCTGAGTGTCTTCTGCATCAAGGAACCATCAAGGAAGTGTTAGTCAAATGGAAATATACAACTCCAGCAGATGCCACTTGGGAACCAACTACCATTCTGCAACAATTTATCAATCTCAAGCCTTGAGGACAAGGTTTTTTTTAAGGGGGAGGGCATGTTAGGGACCTAACCCCTCACATAGGTAGAATAATATATTTCCATGCAATAAAGGTAAATATGAATAAGGCCTAGCAATAAGGAAGACTATGTCCAATGTAATAATACCTAATAGAATCTTTCACTTCTAGAAGGATCTTCCTCTAGATGGTTCTTTTCATAGACATATTTAGCATAAATAGGATTCGAGGGTATGAGAATTTTTCTCTTGGATATTATTTGTAATAGAGATCTTCTCTGTTGGAGGTTTCCCCCTTGAAGAGGCAAGTGAAAATTTCTCTCAGTAATCGAAGTGCTCTTTCTGGTGTTCTTCTGGTATCATTTTGGTATTATTGTGGTGTTGTTATGATTATATTGTTTTTCAGCTGCCATTTCTAGCTATTTATTTTTGTTTTGCATACTTTTTTGTATCTAGAATATTACAAAGATCCTAAGCATGTTCTCACAACTAGAATTGTTGATGATATTACCAAGTTGTATAAGTTTGACAACTTTGGGTTATCATCTTTTCCATCAGTTTTTTTTGCTCATAGAGATGACTTGAGAAAACTTTGGCATGAGCGGTTTGGTCATCTAAATTATCGCTCACTGTAGAAACTATGTAATCAACATATGGTGATTGGTCTTCCTCTTGTTTCTTGCAGATATGGTGTTTGTGTTGGTTGTGTTCTTGGAAAACATCGTTAGGACAATTTTGAAAAACGTGTGTCTTGGCACACCTCAACCTCTTTGAAACTTGTTCATAGTGACTTTTGTGGTCCACTTTCTTTTTCGACAACACATGTATTCCAATAGAGGACGAACACCTTCAGTAACTGCTCACACAACCAGATCAAAGATCAACACACCAATGTTTTGACGTGGTAAAACCACTACGGGGAAACATCCATGACCCCAACCAACACAGCCACTTAAAGCATTTTATTAATGCAAAAGAAAAATATTATGAAGAGATTTTAAAAGAGAGTTTCTCACAATTGATCATCGACAAATGACCCTCCATGATCTTTAAATAGAGATCATGGACCAATCGGGTGTTAAGCCACAGATCAATGGCCATTAAGATCGAGGAGAATATGAACCGTCATATCACTCTATGTCGGGAACATATCATGATTGTCACATTTCCTAACTACAAATGCATACGAATGCATACTAAAGAAACACACTTTTACCTAATGGCACATTAGACCGAGTAGATCTTAACTAACTCCTAAGTGTCTAAATATCCTAGCATCCCCCCTTAAGAACAACTTGGGATAGGATTGAAGGATTTACAATAGTGACACAATAGGAGCAGGAAGGAGGAATTAGAGCCTATCCCCCCTTAATGAGAACTTCATGAACTCCTAACATAGATTGAAGTTTGGAAAAAAATTCTTCTGTAAGAGACTTTGTGAAAATGTCTGCAACTTGATCTTTTGTAGGAATAAAGAGCATTTCAATAACTTGATCATGAATGAGCTTTCTAATGAAGTGCATGTGTATCTAAATGTGTTTGTTGCACTAATGTTGAACTAGATCTTTGGCGAGGTTGATGGCACTTTGATTGTCACACTAAAGGATGGTCATATGTTGTTGCTGGAATCCAAACTCTAAAAGAATCTATCAAATCCATAAGGATTCTTGAATTGCATTTGTTGTTGCTCAATACTCTTCTTCTGCTGAAGAAATTGTAATAGCATGTTGTTTCTTACAGGCCCAAGTGACAGGTCCTGAACCAAGGCTGAAAACGTAACTTGCAGTAGACTTTTGATCATTAGGGTCGTTGGCCCAATCTGAAACAGTGAAACCAACCAATAAAGGAGTCCCCCTTGAAATGTAATGTATCCCAAAATTAATTGTACCATGGGAATAAAGAAGTCTCCTTTTATCTTCTATCCAATGACTTTCATGGGGTTTTTTCATACACCGGGAAACAAGACCTGCAACAACAAAGGAAATATCAAGACGAGTATGGGTCAAGTATAAGATGCTACCAACTAACTGATGGTACGGGGTGGCATCAACTTTGGGATAAGTACAGGTGGAAATAAGTTTACTCCATACTAGAAGAGAGAAGGGATTGGTTTACAATCATCCATGTGAAAGCGACGAAGAAGGTCACAAGCATACTTAGACTGGGAAAGAAAAATTCCTTCATTGGTTTGCAAAACTTGGAGGCTAAGGAAATAGTGCAAAGATCCTAAGTCTATCATTTCAAATTTCTTTTTAAGGTTGGTTTTCACATGGTTTAAAAGTTTTGAGTCACTACCAGTAAGGATAAGGTCATCAACATAAAGGATAAGGATTATGAGATGGATTCCTACTTTATTGGTATATACATTAGAATCAGAATGGCATCTAGAGAATCTGGTATCAATAAGAAAGTTTTCCATTTTGTCATACCAAACTCGGGGAGCTTGCTTAATACCATAAAGAGATTTCTTAAGGTGACAAACAAGGCTAGAGTAATTATGGACATATCTAGGAGGTTGTTCCATGTATATTTCTTCTTGCAAATATCTGTGCAAGAAGGAGGATTTAAAATCTATATGATGGACCTCCTATTTATGTGAGGCAATAAAGGAAAGAACAAGGCAGATGGAATTCATTTTGGCTATAGGGGCAAAGGTTTCATTATAGTCAATTCCTTCAACTTGGGAAAATCCTTTGATAACTAACTGATCCTTGTTTCTTTCAACACTTCCATCCAATGCATACTTAGTTCTGTAGACCCATTTACATATGACAATTTTTCTTCCTTTTGGAAGAGGTACAAGATCCCAAGTATCGTTTTCCATTAAAGAATGATACTCTTCATTCATTGTTGTATCCCAATCTGGATGACCTGAAGCTTCTGCAAATGTCTATGGATCACGAGTCTCTGAAAATTGAGCCAAACGAGAAGAGGCTTGTTGGAACTTTGAGCGTGTCCGACGCTGATATGAAGGATCACCGACAATATCACCAACTGCTTCTCATGTTGAACAGAGCCATCTAGGAAGCGGTGGAGATGGTGTTGGTTCAGGTTCAAAGGACTCATCTGTAAGAAGGTGAGCAGGCAAAGGTGGATTTTCATCCTCACTATCATCATCTGAAGAAGAAACCATAATAGGAAAAAAAGAAGGTACAAATGATGAAGATGGATCACAAGTTGAAGAAGGCATAATCACTGAATTAGGCTCGCAGGCCAAGATATTTTCATCAAATTTAACATCTCTTCTAATAATAATTCCATCACAATGTGGTTGAAGAAGTCTATAGCCTTTAACATCTTAAGAATAACCAACAAATATACACTTCTCTCTTTTAGGCTTCAATGCTTTCCTTTTCTCATCAGGAATATGAGCCCATGCTATACTGCCAAATACACAGAAGTGGCTTACATCTGGTTTAATTTTAGTCCAAGCTTCTTCTGGTGTTATCTTTTTAAGAGCCTTTGTGGGAGTGCAGTTTACTATGTAATTTTCACAGTTGATTGATTCTGCACAACACTTTAGACTTAATCCCTTATATTAGATTATAGAATTAGCCATTTCTTTTAATGTGCGGTTCTTTCTCTCAGCAACACCATTTTGTTGTGGTGTATATGGAATAGTGTGTTGCATTTGGATTCCCTATGTAGTGCATTAAATTGTAAAATTATTGTTCACATATTCGCCTCCATTATTTGTTCTTGACTTTTGAATTTGATGTCCAGATTGTTTTTCTACAAGGCCCTTGTAGGCCAAAAACTTGTCAAAAACTTCACTCTTAAGTTTTAAGAAGTAAACCCAAGTACATTTGGAAAAATCATTAATGAAAGTTAAGAAATACTTGCACCCAGAAAAAGAAGGAGAAGAAATTGGACCACACAAATCGTTGTGAACAAGCTGCAAAGGGCCCGAGGTGTGCCAAGAGGCACGTTTGTCAAAATTGTCCCGATGATGTTTTTAGAGAACACAACCAACACAAACACCATCTTTGCATGAAACAAGAGAAAGACCAACCACCATTTGTTGATTACATAGTTGTTGCAATGAGCGATAGTTTAGATGACCAAACTGCTCATGCCAAAGTTTGCTCAAGTCATTGCTATGAGCAACAAAAACTGATGAAAATAATGATGACCCAAAGTTTTCAAACTTGTACAACCTGGTAATATCATCAGCAATTCCAATCACAAGAACATGCTTAGGATCTTTTAGATCCTTGATTACAACTTGGTGAGGTGAAAACTCTATGGTTTTACCTTCACCTGAATGAGTGATTTGATATACTGATAGAAGGTTACAAGTAAGACTTGGCACACATAATACATCATTGAAATGACCATTATCTACTTTAACTATTCTAGATCCTACAACACTAAGAGATCTATCATCACTAACAAATATTTTATGGGTGTTACATTCATTTAGAGTAGAAAATATGTCTTTATACTTAGCCATATCATAAGATGCTCCAGAATCAATAATCCACTCATCAGAAGAAGAAGTAGAAGTTGTATTGAAGGAGAAACCAAAAGCAAAAAGTGCATGTCCATGAGAAGAAGAAGAAGAAGAAGAATCAATACGGATGTTGTTCTTTTTCATCACTGCTTCTAAAACTTCCAGCTTCTTGAAACATTTGGACTCATCATGACCATCTTTATCACAAAAGTTGCAATGTTTGTCATTGTTCTTATTTTTATATTTTTCTCCTTTGTCACCATTAGGAGTTGAATTTGTCTGAGCGGATTTGGGACCCTTATGTTGTTTGTTGTTGTAGTGAGGATGTTTCTTCTTGGGATTCTTGGGTTTATCTTTCTATTGGGAAACTAAGGCTTTGTTGGAGGTACCTGAAGTGATGATCACTCCAAGTTGTACAAGGTTATCTTCCTCTCTAATCAAAGCATCACAAAAGGACTCAAGAGTGGGTTTTTTTATAAGTTATCCCTAGAGCCTCTCTCATGTAATAAAATGTAGATACAAACACAGAATATGCACTACCTAGCTTAGAGAGAATAAAATAAATGCAACACTCTTCCTCCATCTTTATCACACATTCTTCACATAAAATTGTGAGTGTTTTAAACTTATATAGATAGTCTCCAATGCAAGAAAAATCACTTGGATTTAAAGTCAGTACTTGATTTTCTAATTGTTTTTATCAAATAATATTGAGTTTACCTAACACAGTTTCAATATTTTCCCAAGCTTCATCGGGGTCATCAATTTCTTTAAGGTGGAACTTTAAATCATGAGAGATGGACATTCTGATTAGTCCACAAGTTTCGTCACTCATATTAGCCCATTTTACTTTCTTATCAACATCAATGGGTTCTTTTTCCTTTCCCAAGATAATCCGATACAAGCCTTTACTTCTTAATAAATCCTCCATATGAGATTTTCATTGGAAGTAGTTGGTGCTAGTAAGAAAAAGATTATTGGAATAATAGATATTAAATATGTATATAATATGGATTTAAAAACTAAAACTAATGATCTGGATGGAAAGATCTCGAAAAATTACACGGTTTTAAAAAAAATGGCACTAAAAATGAACTTTGGATGTGAGAGTTATGCCCTTTAGAAAAAAGACATAAACGACAACTAAAGGACCACGTGGTGATGTAAATTGCTTTATGAAGTAACCCACTTTTATAAAAAGAAGTGGGGATCACTTTTACAATGAAGTTACTTTATCAAAGAAAAGACGCATGCAAAATAAATAACTCTAAAATAAAGTATTAAAGCTACTTATAGTGATTCACTTTTATAGTTGAAGTGAAATACACTTTTCAATGGAGCATGAACATTTTCAAAAAAAGTAACAAAAAGAGAGACTTGAATTCAATACCTCTTACTTAATAAGACAAGTTTTAACCAAATGGGATAGAAAAACATATTGCTTTGTTTATAAAGAGGATTGGGGGTGTTGTTGAAGACAGCCTTAGAGAGCATGCTAAAAAAACTCTTTTCACACAAGAAAAAAAATTTGCTTCTCGATGACAACAAGGGTTAAATCTTGGTTAGCTACTCGGAAGATGCACATTTTCCTATCTGTTTCCGATTTGCCAAGATCGCATAGGGCACGGGGAAAATAGCATATGCAGATCTAAAAGAGTAGCAACCCGTAAACAAATAATATAAAACCAAAAACAATACTTTGCAAAAATTTAAAAAATGCATACTCAAGCTTTATACCTCCAGATATGACTGAAATGGTTGTATCTTGGGAAAACATAAACCTTTTGGAGTGAAACGAAAAATGTTCCTCATTGAAACAAGTGCTCCAGATGCAATGGAACAGTCTTGTTAGGCCATAAATGTACGTAAATAACATAAAATGGAGATGAGGTAATTCGACTTCACGATCTCGATCTATAATAGGAGCGGGTCTTCAAACAAGATTTGATACCATTTTCGACAACACATGTATTCCAACAAAGGATGAACACCTTCAATAACCACTAAAAAAAATAGATCAAAGATCAACACACCGATGTTTTGACGTGGTAAAACCCCTACGGGGAAACATCCACAGCCCCAACCAACAAGGCCACTTGGAGCAGTTTATTAATGCAGAAGAAAAAGATTACAGAGAGATTTTACAAGAGAATTTATCACAATCAATCATTGGAAAATGACCCTCCATGCTCTTTAAATAGAGATCATGGACCAATCGGGTGTTAATCCACTGATAAATGGTCGTTAAGATCAAGGAGAATATGAACCGTCGGATCACTTTATGTCGAGAACATATCGTGACCGTCGGATTTCCTAACTACAAATGCATATTAATGCATGCTAAAGAAACAAACTAAGAAACACACTTTTACCTAACGACACATTAGATCGAGTAGATCTTAACTAACTCCTAAGTGTCTAAATATCCTAACATTTCTTCTCCTTGTTTCTCTCGGTGCAAGTATTTCTTAACTTTTATTGATAACTTTTCTAGATGCACTTCGATTTACTTATTAAAACTTAAGGGAGAAGTTTTTGACAAGTTTTTGGCCCACAAGGTCCTTGTAGAAAAGAAATATGGACATCAAATTCAAAGGTTAAGAACAAATAATGGAGGCGAATATGTGAAAAATAATTTTACAAGTTTTTCACTACACATAGCATCTAAATGCAACACACTATTCCATATACACCACAACAAAATGGTGTTTTTGAGAGAAAGAACTACACATTAAAAGAAATGACTAATTGTATGATCCAATCTAATGGATTAAGTCTAAAATATTGGATGAAAACCATTAATTGTGCAAATTACATAGTAAATCACACTCCAACAAAGGCTACTAAAAATACAACACTAGAAGAAGCATGGAATAACATTAAGCCAGCTGTAAGTCACTTATGTGTATTTGGCAGTGTAGCATGGGCTCACATTCCTAATGAGAAAATGAAAGCATTGCAACCTAAAAGTGAGAAGCGTATATTTTTTGGTTATTCTAAAGAAGTCAAAGGTTACATATTTCTTCAACCTCATTGTAATGAAATTATTATTAAACAAAGTTACCAACTTAACAAAAACTCTCCAGAGTTCTCATTTTTTAGAGATCGCATTTCAAGGAAAAATTTAGGGGCTAAATTTCTCCCATGGGCTAATTTTCCATGTTTTTTTTCCAAAAAAAGATTCACTATTCTAAAAATTATTCACCCAAATTCTATAGGACAATTATTTTACCTTAAAAATCACCAATTTTTTATAAAAACTATACAAAATCCTTAGAAATTTGAATATTTTAACAAAAATATTGTCAAACTTTTATAGTTGAGGTATAAAGGACCAGTAAGATTCGCCAAGGTTTCTACATTTCAAAATAAATTTTCATCCTTAAAATTATCCTTGTTGCAATTTTTACCCCCTTTCAAAAGATGGTGCTACTGGTAGCACCCCTTTTTTGCAAGGTGGTTAAAATTGTGACTTGCTTGAAATCATTGCATTGGCAACCAATACTGTTAAAATTGCATTGCAGAAAATTGACCCTCAAATTGAAAAGTGATGCTACCAGTAGCACCCTTCTTATTTTTGGAGTTAAAATTGTGACTTAATTGAAATAGTAGCATGATCACTGGTACTATCACGAACAAAGAACTTCAATTTAGCTTGTAAATCGAAAAGTGATATTTTATTTATTAATCAATTTTATTTTATTTTTAAAATTTACATTAAAAAAAAAATTAAAAAAGAAACTCCACATACATGTTTCTTTTTTAATTTAAAGAAAAAAAGACACATTTTTCTATTTGATTTTTTTCGAAAGAAAAAAGAAATACTTTTTAGGGAAAAAAAAAAACACATTTTTCTATAAAAACTCATTTTTTTAAATGAAAATTTGTCTTGTTTAATGAAAATACATTTTTTTTAAATGAAAAACACAATTTTTTAAATGAAAAAACACACCTTTTTATTTATTTAAAAAAAAACACATTTGTTTTTTGAAAATGTTAAAAATTCAACAAAAAAAAATTAAAGTAAATAACAAAAAAATACATAAAGCATTAAAAATAAAACTTTCAATTATTTAAAAACAATATTTTGAAAACCAAAATTAACAAAAGAGAAACATTAATATAAAAAAATAAATAAAAATTCAAAAAGATTAAAAGTTAAACATCAAA
>ML785415.1:136781-167517 GCA_009831015.1 Picea engelmannii
TTGTAACAGAGCGCTGCTCGATTGGAGGTTTCCCCCTCGAAGAGGCCTGTGAACATTGCTATCTGAATCAAGTGCTATTTCTGTTGCTATTTCGTATATCATTTCTGTGTATTGTGAAGATTATGCTGGATATTTTACTGTTACTCTGTTATTTCTAGCATTTCGTTCCTGTTCTGCATATTTTATATATCTGGTATCTTGCATTTTTACACAACAATAAGGGTTTTTTTCACCAGTGTTCTCATTTTGAGGTCACGGTTCTCGTTAAGATGATAACTTTGTTATTAGAAGATATGTTAAATTTGACGAAAATATCTTAGCCTGTGAGCCTAATTCGACGTTTGTGCCTGCTTTGGCCTGCGAGCCATTGTTAGGGATTTAACCCCTCATGTAGGTAGAATAATATATTTCCATCTAATAAAGGCCAATATTAATAAGGCCTAGCAATAAGGAAGAATAAGTCAAATGTAAGAAGACTTAATAGAAGCTTCCGCTTCTAGAAGGATCTTCCTCTAAATTGTTCTTTTGGATAGACATATTTAGTATAAATAGGAGTAGAGGGTATGAGAAGTTTTGTCTTGGATATTATTGTAATAGAGCTCTCCTCTACTGGAGGATTCCCCCTCGAAGAGGAAAGTGGACATTGCTCTTAGTAATCAAAGTGCTCTTTCTGGTGTTATTATGGTATTATTTTGGTATTGTTATGGTTATGTCATTGGTTATCTTCCATTTCTAGCTAATTATTTTTTTTCTGCATACTATTTTATATCTGGAATATTACAAGTGGTATCAGAGCACCTTCCTCAGCAGAAAATTGTGGGTTAAATTTTTTTCAGAGTAGAGACGTATTCTGGCGTCTTAAAGCTATATAGATTTGTCGTTATGTGCATAAACTTGTGGTCAGGGATTCATACACATAGGAAATACAAGTGGTACTCAAGCGCACATATGTTAGCCACCCTTGTAACCCCTATTGGTACCCCTTGGAGTGGTAGCACATCCAACAACACTTGTATACAGATCGACCTAGATCCCCTGAATCCCTCCATAGATAAATGGATCAATCATCTGACTACTATAGTTCCATTGGGAATAGCATGTGGGAAGATACTATCTAGTACCTAAGTAGTTTGGTAGTACGTTTAAGGGCACGGTCTAGCCTCCTTAGGTGGTGCCTTGAACTATTGGGTCGAGTACTACTGTTGGACCCCAAACGTATATCAGAGAGCTATAGCACAGGGAAAACCCTTGTCTCTAGAACCCTTGAATACCCTAACCCTTGGGATGGAAACAAAAACAGAACAGACAAGATCTATTGCCGCACAACTATGTCTCCTGTATTTGGGTTGCGAAGTTACTACACATTTCTTCCTATTAATCATTTGGGCATTTCGTCATTGTAATGTTCTTCAGATCAGAGTATAACTCACCCAATACCATTTTTATTCATGTTAATCATTTGGGAACCATTATTTTAGACCTATCTTGTTGGATTCCTCTCTTCTCCCTTATCACATCCATACCTATCATTTTTTAGCAAAAACATTTTCTTGAGGACCCAACACTCTTTCAACATCCTTATTTGAGCTTTACCCCATTGTATTTCCCTCGTCACTCTGATCGTTGTGATACACTTCACCCATAACCCATTTTTTGTGTGGTCCCACCCGCCCCTTGTCATTTTTCCTCTTCATCATGGTCCACACCCATAGCCAATACTTGGAAGCTCACTTCAATTCCTTGTACTCTAATTTCAAAGAAACCCAACAAGAAGTGAGACAGCTCAGTTCCAATGTTACCACCATCAATAAAAACATGCATTCCTCCATCGGTGCCAAAATGGAGGACATCAAACAAGACCTTGCTACCCATCTTGAATCCTCAATACCCAGCTTGCCTCCTTCACTACGATGATCTGCGCCAAGCTGCATATTCCTGCAGATCTTCCCTCATCTGACTCACCTTTGCAACCCAAAGGTGAAACTTCCTCTCATTCATAGAATTTTCAGCCCCATCACTTTCAGCATGACCTATGCCTTCCATGTGTGGATGTGACCAAATTTGATGGCTCGGATCCCACTAGATGGGTAACTTAAATGGAACATTATTTCTCTTTGTATGGAATTACAGATGAGTTGGCCAAACTCCGATATGGTGTTCTCCATCTATATCAAGAATGTTGGCAATGGTTGTAATGGAGAAAAAAATGCCCGCCAAGGGTATGTGGCTTGGACACAATTTGTGGCAGAGCTTTATGAATTCTTTGACACTAAAACCAACCATTTAGGTCATTTGACAAATTTGAAACAATCTGGCACAATGGAAGACTTTATAGCCACTTTTGAGCGATTGGATTTCCGTATAGAGGGCATGTCTAATGTTTTTTTTTTAGAATGTTTTATCAGTGGCCTCAAGGATGAGATTCATGCCCATGTACTCATGGATTGGCCTCAGATTTGGGTGGACTCTCCTAAAAGAGATAAGGAATCACAACAAGTTGTATCTTCTCAAAACTTAAAACCCTCCTTTATTCCTCGCACTAAACCAGTCACTCCCACTCCTCCTTCTATTCCACTAAAGATCCAGAAATTGACTAGGGAATAAATGGTTGAATGCCAACTCAAAGACCTTTGTTATAATTATGATGACAAATATTTTCCTGGGCACAAGTGTAAGGAACAAAATCTTTTTATGTCCATCTCGGAGGATGTTTTAGAAGAAGATGTTGAGGCTCCCATTGTGGTCATGTCACCTAAACCCACTGACATGACCCCTCCCTTCGACCCTCCTAAAGTCGAACCGATCATTTCCCTGAATCCTCTCATTGGCTTCTCTTCTCCCCAAACCCTCAAGATAATTGGTTACATTAAGCATCAGAAGATCATAATTCTTGTTGATAGTGGAAGCACCCATAATTTTATTCATCGCCACATTTTCGAAGAAACTAATTGCTATATCTGTGCCATCAATAATTTTCAAATCATGATTTCCAATCGCGGGTCCATGAAATGTGGAGGGCGTTCTGAAAATGTGCATCTCCAAATTGGTCAATACCACATGAAATCTCATATGTTTTCTATCGACATGGGCGGTTGTGACATTGTGTTGGGTGCATAATGGCTAAGGACTTTGGGTCCCATTCTCATGGATTTTAAGGAATTAACCATGCAATTCGACCAAGAGGGCCAACAATATAAGTTCCAAGGCATCATCGTTGGTTCCCCAGAGATCATCAGTTCCCATCGCATGCAAAATCTTCTCAAAAAAGGTCATTCTGGCATTATTTAACAACTCCATGCCATTCAAGCCACTAAGACACCCTTTGTGTCGCAGGACCTCCAATCCATCCTCTCTAAAACTCAAGTTTTTTTTTCCACTCCCCATGGACTCTCTTCTTCCCATGGTGTTCATGATCATTCCATTCCCCTTGTCCCTGACATCCTTCCTCCCAATATCCATCCCTATCGTCATCTCGTTTCCCAAAAAAATGAAATTGAGAAAATTGTTCAATAATTTCTCAATGCAAGTGTTATCTGTCCTAGTACGAGCCCCTACTCTTCTCCTATGGTCATGTTCCTTAAGAAATAAGGTTCTTAGTGCATGTGTCCTGACTTCCATGCCCTCAACAAACTCACCATTAAATACAAATTCCCCATTCATGTCATTGATGACCTCTTGGATGAATTGAGTGGTGCCCAGTTCTTTACTAAACTTGATCTTTGTTCTAGCTACCACCAGATACGTATGAACAAGGAAGAGTTTCCTAAGACTGCATTTCAAACTCATGAGGACCACTATGAGTTTTTGGTCACGCCTTTTGGCTTTTGTAATGCCCCCCTCCACTTTCCAAATTCTCGTGAATCATGTCTTTTGTCCTTTTCTCCATCATTTTGTCTTAGTTTTCTTTGATGATATCCTCATCTATAGTAAAACCTAGACAACCCATCTTGGTCACGTGGATATAGTTCTCCATCTACTCTCTCGGCACCAAATTTTCCTCAAACAATCTAAATGTGCTTTTGGCACCTCGGAAATCAAGTACTTGGGTCATATTGTTGGAAAGGTCGGTGTCAAGGTGGATCCTAAAAATATTGAAGCTATGTAGGATTGGCCTTACCCAAATACTCTCAAAAACTTGTGTGGATTTTTGGGTTTAACAAGTTATATCACAAGTTTGTTAAGAATTAAAGAAATATCGTGGTGCCTCTCATTACTCTCCTTAAAAAGAATTCTTTCACTTAGACTCTCGTAGTTGCTCATGCCTTTTAAACCTTGAAGATGGTCATGTGCACTACTCCAGTCCTGGCCCTTCCTGATTTCATCAAATACCTTTGTCCTGGAATGTGATGCTTCCAGGAAAAGAATTGGAGCAGTCCTTATGCAAGAGGGTCGGTCTTTGGCCTTTACCAGCAAACAACTGTCAGAGAGAAATTTGGGAAAATCAATCTATGAAAATGAAATGTTTTCTATTATGCAATCAGTGGATCTTTGGCGTCCATATCTATTGGAGAAATGCTTCCAAATTAAGACAGATCATCAAAGCCTCAAGTATTTTATGGAACAACGTCTTTACTCCCTAGAGAAACAAAAATGGGTGACTAATCTCTTTGGATATGATTATGAGATCATTTAAAAGAAAGGAAAATACAATGTGGTTGTTGATGCACTTTCCAGAAAATATGAAGATGAAAGGTCCATTTTTTCCCTCTCCTTCATTGTACTAGATTGTCTCTAAGATGTTTGCCAAGAATGGCTACACGATCCCAAAATTTTCCATCTGATACAACAATTGTAGGTCAATTCTCTAGTTTCCCCAGGGTGCTCTTGGAACAATGGTGAGCTTTGATACAAAGGCCATTTTAATTTAAGTAAACAGTCAAAACTTAAATCCATGGTACTTTCTGAGCTTCATGCTACACCCACCGCTGGGCACTCAAGATTTACCAAAACCTATGATCGGGTCAAACATTCTTTTTTTGGGGATGGTATGAAACAAGACGTTTGCAATTTTTTGGTAGAATGTGATGTTTGTCAACGCAAAAAGGGCGAAATAGTCAAATCTCCTAGAACACTATAACCTCTTCCAATTCCACCTACTATTTGGAGGGATATCTCTATGGATTTTATTGTAGGCTTACCTAAATCGAGCAATAAATCAATCATCATGGTGGTAATTGATCGTCTTTCCAAGTATGCTCATTTCTGTGCTCTTCAACACCCATTTACAACATCCACCATGGCTCAAATTTTCATGGATCAGGTATTCAAGCTTCATGGAATGCCTCATTCTATTGTTTCTAATCGTGACCCCACTTTCACTAGCAATTATTGGCAATAATTGTTCAAGATACAAGTCACCCAATATCATCTCATCACAACTTATTATCCCCAGACTGATGGTCAAATTGAAGTTTTCAACAAGTGTTTGGAAACATATTTGAGGTGTTTTGCATCGAAATGACAAAATCAATGGGATCAATGGTTACCACTAGTTGAATTGTGGTACAACACTTCTTACCATACAACTACCTGCATGACTCCTTTTGAAGAAGTATATGGACAAAATCCACCTTCCGTTCTCTCATACTTTCCAGGTGTCTCAAAGGTCTAGGTAGTTGACCAAATGCTTATAGTTTGAGAGGTTATTCTTTGTACCCTCAAAGAGAATTTGATCATGGCCCATAATCACATGAAGCAACAGGCAAATCAAGGTCGCTCTAAACATCAATTTTCATAAAGAGATCGGGGGTTTCTTCGAATGCAACCTTATAAGAAAAATTCCAACAAGGCTGACCATTTTCATAAAGGTGCCCAAATTTTATGGTCCTTATATTGTTATCAAGCATGTGGTATAGGTGTCCTATCAGTTACCTTTTCCCAGTCATTCTAAGCTCCATCTTGTTTTTCATGTTTCCTACTTAAAGAAGGTGATTAGAACTAAGTTCCAAAATCAAACCAACCTTCCGGAGTTGGAGGAAGAAGGCTCCATTTTACTACAACCACAAGCATTTTAGGACTAGCATGAGCATCGTCTGCGTCAATAGACCATCAAGGAAGTGTTAGTCCAATGGAAAGATACAACTCCCACATATGCCACTTGGGAACCATCTACCAATCTACAACAATTTCCTCATCTCAAGACTTGAGGACAAGGTTTTTTTTAAGGGGGAGGACATGTTAGGGAACTAACCCCTCACGTAGGTAGAATAATATATTTCCATGTAATAAAGACCAATATTAATAATGCCTAGCAATAAGGAAGAATAAGTCAAATGTAAGAAGACCTAATAGAATATTCCACTTATAGAAGGATCTTCCTCTAGATTGTTCTTTTGGATAGACATATTTAGTATAAATAGGAGTAGAGGGTATGAGAATTTTTGTCTTGGATATTATTTTAATATAGCTCTGCTCTGTTGGAGGTTTCCCCCTCGAAGAGGCAAGTGAACATTGTTCTCAGTAATCAAAGTGTTATTTCTGGTGTTATTCTGGTATTATTTTGGTATTATTGTGGTATTGTTCTAGTTATGTAATTGTTTATCTTCCATTTCTAGCTAATTATTTATGCTCTTCATACTATTTTACATATGGAATATTACAAGTGTTTTCGTTGTTTGTGCCTTCTTTTCTTCTTATTCTGGTTTCTTCTTCATCAGATGATGACAATGAAGATGAAAATCCACCTCCACCTTTTCACCTTCCTCCAGGTGAGTCCATTGAACATGAACGTGAACCAACACCATCTCTTTCTAGATGGGTTCGTTAAACACAAGAATTAGATGGTGATATTGTCGGTGATCCTTCAGATCAACATTGGACACGTTCACATTTCCAGTGAACCTCTTCTTTTTTGGCTCAATTTTCAAACACTCATGATCTAGAGACATTTGTAGAAGCTTCAGGTCATCCAGATTGGGATGCAACAATGAATGAAGATCATCGTTCTTTAATGACCAACGATACTTCAGATCTTGTACCTCTTCTGAAAGGAAGAAAAATTGTCAGATATAAATGGGTGTACAAACTAAGTACGCATCAGATGGAACTGTTGAAAGACATAAGGCCCGGTTAGTTTCCAAAGGGTTATCTCAATTTGAAGGCATTGACTATAATAAAACCTTTTCCCCTATAGCCAAAATGAATTCCATCTTCTTTGTTCTATCCCTTATAGCCTCACATAAATGGGAGGTCCATCAGAAGGAGTTAAAATCTTCCTTCTTACATGGGGGTATGCAAGAACAAATCTACATGGAAAAATCTCATGGCTATGTTTAGAATGACTCTAGTCTTGTTTTTCACCTTAGAAAATATCTGTATGGACTTAATCAAGCTCCTTGATCTTGGTATGCCAAAATGGACAGATTTCTTCTTAATATCGACTTTTCTAGATGCCATTTTGACCCTAATATATATACCAAGAAAGTAGGAATCCATCTCATAATCCTTGTTCTTTATGTTGTTGATCTTATCCTCACTAGTAGTGACCCAAAACTTTTAAACCATGTGAAAACCAACCTTAAGAAGAAATTTGAAATGACTGACTTAGGCTATTTCCACTCTTTCCTTGGCCTCCAATTTTTGCAAACCAAGGAAGGAATTTTTCTTTCCCATTCTAAGTATTCTTGTGATTCTTCATCACTTTCACATGGAAGATTCAAAACCAACCCCTTCTCCCTTCCAGTCTGGAGTCAAACGTGTTGCCACATGTACTTCTTCTGAAGTTGATTCCACTTTGTACCATCAGTTAGTTGGTAGCCTCTTATACTTGACTCATACCTACCTTGATATTCCCTTTGTTGTTGGTATTGTTTCTCTATTTATGTAGAGACCCCATGAAAGTCATTGGAAAGAATAAAAAAGAACACTTTGGTATATTCGGGGTATGATTCATTTTTAGATACATTATAGTTCAAGGGGGAATCCTTAATTGGTTGGTTTCACTGATTGAAATTGGTTCAATGACCTTAATGATCGAAAGTATATTGTAGGTTATGTTTTGAACCTTTGTTCATGACCTATCACATAGGACTGTAACAAGAAACATGCTATTTCTCTTTCTTCGGTGGAAGTAGAGTATAGAGCGGTGGTTAATGCAGGTCAAGAATCCTTGTGGATTCAACAAATCCTTTCATAGTTTTGATTCTAGCAACCAGATTTGAACACCCTTTGATGTGACAATCATAGTTCCATCAAGCTCACAAGGAGGCATTTGAACACCAGTGCAAAAAACACATCAAACTACACACACACTTCATCAAAAAGCTCATTCATGATTGAGTTATTGAAGTGTTATTTTTCCCTACATAATATCAAGTGGAAAACGTTTTCAAAAAGTCTCTTACAGAAGTGAATTTCTCCAAACTTCGATCTATGTCAGTAGTTCAGGAAGTTGTCATTAAGGTGGGACATGCTATAATTCCTCCTTCCTTCTCCTATTGTGTCATATTTGTAAATCAATCAATATTATCCCAAGTATTTCTTAAGGGAGTATGTTAGGATATTTAGAAACTTAGGAGTTAGTTAAGATCAACTTGGTGTAATGTGTCATTATGTAAAAAGTGTGCTTCTTTATTATGCATTACTATGCATTTGTAGTTAGGTAATTTGATGGTCATGATATATTCCCGACATAGAGTGATCCGATGGATCATATTCTCCTCAATCTTAATTACTACATTGATTTGTGGATTAATGCCCGATTGGTACATGATCTCTATTTAAAGAGAATGGAGGGTCATTTGCCAATGATAGATTGTGAGAAAATCTAATGTAAATATCTCTGTAAATTTTTATTTTGCATTAATAAATTTCTCCAATTGGCTATGTTGGTTGGGGTTGTGGATGTTTCCCAGTAGGAGTTTTACCACATCAAAACATCACTATTTTGATTTGTTTGTGTGAATGGTTACTGAAGTTGTTCATGATTTGTTGGAATACATGTGTTGTCAAGCAATGCACCATAGGGATGAACTAGGAGTTGAAGAGTTGAGCATCGAGATGCATCAAGGAGGCTTAGCTATTATTGGCCCTTCAAAAACATAATAGTGCAATGGTTGTCAAAATGAGATATGAGATGAAATGGAATGGGGTAGAGTGACCATCTATCCTTAAAAATGAAAATTATGTTGTGCATGCTTGAAATTGGTCATAGGAATAAAATGTGAATGAAATTGATTGGCAGAAGAAATATTATTTGCACACAAAATCCATATTGTCATTTAATGAAAAACCAAAGTAATAAAAACAAGTATCTTCCTTGTTTTGTTATGTTTGTCCTCCAGTGAATGTTTTGCATCCCTTTTAGCTCCTAAAATTCTACTTGTTTGTCCTCCTCTTGTAGATTTACCTGCCAATGGGTTAGTGGATGGAGTGGTTCTTATTGCAGCATGAGTTGGAGTGGTTGGAGTAGTTCTTCTTGTACCACCAAGAAATATTCCTCTATTATTCCTAGGTCTATTCATGTATTCTTAAACTATCATGATTTGAATTAGTGAAATAGAGACTCATCACATAATTCCTGTAATGAATGCATTGAGCATCCTACACTACATAATTTTTTTAGTGAATGTGTATTTGTGTCTTACTATCTATATTCCTTTGTTTTCATTTCTCTATTTATAAATGATTTCCTATGTATGCAAGAAAAACTTTGTTTAAAAACGGTTCAAAGAATATTGTCAACAATTTTTTTCAATGACAATTTCAAACTATGTTCCTTTTAAACTAAAATTACAAATTCCCTAGTTCTTTTTAGTATTTCCCTCGCAACGGTGAAAAAAATTTCATCCAATTTATCAATGTCTTCTTTAATTGCAAAGTTAACATATCTAAATGATGTTCATTTAATCAACTTGGCTTTGTAATCACTTGTGAAATACTGGGTATAATATATGTAGAATTAGATCCTTTGTAGTGTCTACTTAGTATGTTTAACGCTAATAGAAAAAAAATATTCAATGTGAAATTTAAATGTCTACTTTATTCTATCTTACTGGGAATAAAAATAGATTTATTCTAAATTCTTGAAAAACGAGTTGAAAACAAGATTTTAACTAATAATGAAAAGCTAGAAAAATCAACTTACAACTACTACAATCCATCATTGAATTATAACCTACTATATCCACAAGTGTTGTAATAATAGGTTGCAGTAAGTGATCAATATTCAAGATCTGAATCTTTCTACAACATTACTCTATTTTGGTATATTTCATAATATAACTCAATAGATGATTGTTTAATTAGTAAGTTGGTAAATTGAAGTATAAAATTTGCACACCACACTGGTAACTCAATATAAACTATCACACAATGAATCAAACAACAATAATCTTTAAAACATAAATGAAAACAATAAAAGTATAAATGAACAGTGTTATACCAGAATAGGGGGCCCTTCCTCTTCCATAATACATTGTTGAAAGTCAACTATAGAGCCTAGAGAATTATACCCACGCCAAGACTAAATCTGGAAATGTATTTTATTAACATGAAAATGAAATTGTTATTATAGCATAGAAAACTAACCCATGATGTATTATATTATTTTCTCTAAGCATCCCCCTCTTGTAGAGGTGAATGGTTTTTATTATACAATAGTTTTTCTAAGAAATCCCTCAACAAGATACATTAAAATCATGCTTGTTTCCTAGTTGTTAAAATAGAAAACAACAAAATAATAAAGCCATGATATTTGATCGCAAAGCTAGGTAAATTTTATTTCATATTTATAAAATAAATCTTTGTTGAGAACACAACCACCCCACCAAAACTATTATTTTTGGTGGAGACCCATACTACCAAAATTTTGGAAAGGCACTACTCTTTACCTACCTGATTGTGTATTCACTTACAAGCTTAATGTTTACATATGGTCACCGAAGCCAGAGAGAAGAATATCTTCATTAATTTTTAAGTTTATATTTTTATACCCGTCATACATTACTCAACAAGCTTCAAACCCTTTTCCAAAGTGAACCATTAGCAACTACAAAAATTCTCCCCCACCCCTTCCTTTTTTGGATTCAAATGACCTTGATCTTTGTCTTTTCACCATTTATTTACTTTCCACTCTTCAACTTTCTCAAAACCAAAATCCCAACGATGACGCATTTACAACATCGTCATCGAGGAAAAGAGATCAAAAGTAATCTTTTGTAAGTTTCCTTGAATCTGATGACGAAACGCCTATTTTTCAAAAGCCATATCATCATCCAAAGGGCACGACATGATTGGTTCCTAAGCCTATGTTAACACGATTCTTAATTTGACTGTAAATGAGTCCCATTTCCCCACCACTTCATGGTATTAACTCTATGCGCACACATGGTGATCTCCCACTTGTTGGTTCTTTTTGGAGAAACTGATTTCGTTGTTGGAAAAGGTGTTAGGTATGCTTCTATTCTTACCCTTACAAAATGTCGATAATGAAACTGCTTAAATATATCGCCAACGACCGAACCTTAATCTCATCCTACAAATGAGATATGTCTAGCGATCATCGACTACATCCTAGCCGTTAAAACTACATTTCTCCCTGACCTGGTCCACATGGATATTTTAATGTAATACCACAACGATAAAGGATAGGGTGATTGAATGGATAATTTTTGTAAGTCTATCGCAAGCCTTTATCACTTTCTTCGAAGATAATGAAAAACTTGAAGGTGTCTTCATCGGAATATTTCTCTACAATCTCTGTCAAATAGGCCTCGTCCTTATAAACTTCTGATGACAACGACATATCAACAATTTCTTCCTCCTATCAATTCCACTCCTCCAACGATATGATTAGCATCTATGATCTCTAGACTGTTTATGATAACACTTATGGCACCACGTAAGAATATGACCAAGTCATAGCTGTAACACATTTTTCATTAATTACACAAGGATTTGGAGGGAATTTGGGAAGTGTTAAAAGATTGTGGAGAATTAATTTACCTTACTTGTTTGTATTACCACCAAAAGGAATACATTCTACTGTTGCAAAAATATCACCAATTCCTCTACCGATTACTATCTTTGGTTTACAGGTAAGTGTTTCATAAGGCAATTTAGAAGATTTTACCTATATCATGGTGATAGTGTGCTTATTTGTTTTAATTGTATGGTTTATGCATATGGAAAAGTATCTTAGATGCTAATCATAGAAGGAAAAGTCGAAATACACGTTGTGCATGTTCATGTTATAGTTCCATATTCTTTCAATATCTTTGATACGAACATCTATGATGATTTGGAACATTACCTCAATTATCAAGATATGTTTAACATGTTTCAGAATGAAAGATTCCCACTTGATGATCCAAACAGTGACGAATACAAAAATATCCTCAAAAGAGGAATCCACATGACAATTGCTCGCCTAAAAATCTTTCCTTACAATGATGTTGCAAGGTGGTGTTTTTTACATTTACAGAAAGACATAGGGTTCATATTCAATGCTTCGTGCCTCCCAATTGCCTTGCTCAATACAAAAGACATCAAGGTTCAGTATAAGACCTCTAAACCCATTGTTTCGTTGAACGAGTCATTCTTGGACAAGTTTGGAATTGATCACAACGATTTGGAAACCCTGATGGAAGATTGGTTCGTTGATGAAGAATGGCCAGCAAAAAAGGGAGAATGAAATGTCTTGGCACAATATTTCAAAAACCCTTATAGAATTGTAAATTCTATGATTTGCAGACTCTACAGTGAAGAAACTAGTACCCATTTTAGGATGGAATCGTTTACTATGTCCTACACAGTGGTTAAAACCTTACAAGCTTTCAATTGGGAAAACATCCTATCGTTCATCATCACAAATCGAGTTATGGACCCTAAAGGTATGAGAAATCCTAGTTTCTACATGTCATCCTATCTTATAGATGTGATTTTTGCAGCCAATTGTTTCAATACCTTTAACTATACTTGGACCCCATATCAAGGCCCTATGCATGTGTATTGTTCTTAGTTATGGAATGCTAACTGCCAAGAGAATTTTAATGATATTTGTGAGCATTCTCTCACTCCCTTGCACAAGGTCATCTTTGGTTCTTACCCACATAGGTTATCCCCAAGAGCTATCAAATCCCTAAAAGGGATTGGGGACTCATACATGAAGAAGTATTATACCTATGTCATAATGTTCGTGGCCACGGGACCACCACATCTGTTACCCAAATATGTACCCGATAAACTATTGGAGAGAGAGATAGCCCATCAGACAGTAGAAAAGGGATATTTCTTATTTATCAGAGAAACAAAAAAGGTATTGGCTCATTTTTGCTCTTCACATAGGCCTATTTTCTCTGAAGAATAAGAAACAAGCCGAAAAGGAGGTTGAAATCCTAAAAGGATTGTGCCTCTATGTTGGGGAACCAAAATCTCATGACCATCGAAATGTAGTATATGAACATATGAGGGTCATTAAATTGGCACCACAGATTGTGCATGGATCCAATTTTGCAGAGGATATTTTTCAAGTAGCCTTAAGTTTTGAAGAGGCGGTAGAAAGACTCACCACTGAAGCAGTCCGAGAACAACTAAGGAAAGAATAAGACCAAGATGGAACCTTGAGGCTAGAACAATTTCAAACCCTACTCCTAAAAGATAAAGAAATACTGGAAACTAAAGAACATGAAAAGGAAGAAAAGGAAGCAGAACTGGAAAGAAAAGTTGGCAAGGTTGAGGAAAGGTACCAACAGAGAAAGAGGAAGGAGGCTGAAGAGAAATGTGTTGAGTTGTAAAACACTGAATCTAAGTATCTTTCCTCTAAAATAAATAATGAATATAAATCAATGGGTACAGAGCCAAAGAAGGAAAAAGAAGCAAGTTCAAATAAAGAAACATTAGTCACACATAAAGAAGCAAGGAAGAAGAGGGAATACGAAGAAAGGAGTAATGTTGTCAAATATCAGGAGAACATACCAACATATGATATCACAATTGTGATAATAGGAATTGACACTAACATATTCGACACCCTGATAGAAGAATGTACTCTATTGGCATCCATTCCGGGAAGTTTATTTGTCACATCTACAGGAATAAGGTTTGAAGGTGCAGTTGTCATTGTTGGTAACTACTACTACAACCATAAGACACGATCCCTTGAGAAAAGAACACCTAGGAGGAAAAGAGATAAATTTGATACAAGTCATGTTTTGGCACAGGGGGCGTCACAGGGTTCAACGCTTCAACAACGCACCAACAAAACCCTAACTACCAGCCCTTTCGGCAACACCTGCGAAGTAGATGAAGTCTCACCCGAGGTAGAGGCAGGGGGATTGTAGGAATCAAGTGTATACAACCTAGCTAGGACATAGATCTGTGATTAAAACACTTATCAGAGCACTTAAAAAATAACATGCATTAAGTTATGATTCTTATTCACTTCGCAGATTAACCCTAACTACAGATCAGCGCAGTAGTAATTAAGATCAAACAAATCTAATCACTTAGCACATAGAATAAGAGAATATCTAGCATTTATTCATATATTAAGCACTAAGCATCAATGGATCTACCTATCACACATCAATAAAATTTCACTAAGAAAATAGATACATAAACATTATGAACAATATTGCACAAAGCACATCAACACAGGATATACGTGGTTCACCCCAGTGTGGGGCTACGTTCACCAAATCTTCTTCTTATTTATTAATATCTTCCAATATTCTTACATGCACCAAGCCACAGATCCAACTCCACAAAGGACAAGATATCTCCACGCACCTCACCAGATCCTCCTTCCTCAAATTAGATCAGAGCATAAGCCTTACACAGTCTATCTGCATAGAGCCTCTTACAATCATTTACACGCGACCTCTAGTCATGCACTAAGCCAACTAGCCATGCACTAAGTCAATCAATGACTAGTAACTACTTCTTGCATCACCTAGATACTTATTTATACATTACAAAAAGGGGCCTAAGTATGGGTAAACCCATGGGCCGACATCCCATACCCGTTACATAAACCCTAAAAATCAACAAAAGGCCCGTAAAAGGGGCAAGATCCCATGATATCCGCTTCGCTTGGGTGCTCCGTCTTCGGCCATCCTATCAAAGTCCCAAAAATGGTCAAACATGACCAGCATTTCCTCAAAAATTGGTCAAGGGACAACATGCCCCCAACACTTGCCTATGACTTGTTCTGAGTCCCTCCGATCTGGGCAACTCTGCTTCGAAGGCCTCGAGCTTAGCTCGGGATGCCTCGACTTGTTGGTTCACTAGAGCCTCCTGCTCGACGAACTCTTAAAGTACCTGCTTGGTGACACGCCCTTCCAGGCATTGTTCCATTGTCACAACTACCTGTTCCAACTGTGATCCTTGTCCCTCGATTTCTTCAAAAAGTGTGTAGGCTTTGTCCTACACTAGCTGGAGTCTCTATGTCACCTCCATAACTCTGCTCTAGATGGTAGTGACCTGCTACTGAAGTGCGCATTGTTCCTGGGACCTTTTCATCTTGACAACTACGATAAGCAGTTTCATATGTGCTTTCACAGTCGACGCCTATTGCTTCACCTCCTAGAGTTGTGCCTCCAATATCCTCAGCTTCAGGTCTTCTACAAGGCACTTGTAGGTCTGTGCACTTCGATCACTAAGTTGCTTACATTCTTAGGCCAATGCCCTGATCCTTTCTACTATGCTCCTCTCAGTTTCTTCCCTTTAGTCTCGCACTTCTTGCAGAGTGCTCGATACTGCTTGAATTTCTAGCTCTGCTACTCTTTCTTGAAGTTGTTGAATGGCCTCAGCGAGCTTCTCCACTTGGATCTTGGTTGTCTCTTCTTCCATATGTGCTAGAATTGGCACAGAGTGAAGTGCTCTATTCACTGCATCTCTGACCATAGTCTGCTCTACAAGTAGCTGGTCTTTCTCTTTCTGTATTTTCTCTTTCTCATCTTCGAACTTCGCTCAAAGGTCATCTTTCTCTTGTTACGCAACCTGAAGTTTCTCTAAGGCCTCCTCCTTTTCTTGCCTCAAGGTCTCTGTGGACTGCTCCTTATCTTATTGGACTCGACGAAGTCGAGTCTCTCTTGCATCTGCTAATTTTCACAGTTGGGTGGGCTCATCCCCTAATTCTACATTCTCCGTTGAAGATGGCGCCGTGGACACTGCGCGGCTTGACTAGATAGCTTGATGGATGTCTTTCAGTTCTTTCTCAATCCTGTCATACAATGTTTCTTGCTTCACTTCATGTCTCTGCAGGATATCTTCTTAGACATCTTCGATAGTTGTGATGATGAGTTGGATATCATCCACTGTGAGCACATTCTATGACTGAGGCTTAGTGGCTTGGGATTTCTTCTGCGTTGAGGGTTTCTGCGGAGAACCCTTCCTTTTCTTTGACGTCTCGAACTATGTAAGGGGATCCTTTAGCGGTGTTACTTCACCCTTTTCTTGCTTGTCTTCTCCCCCTTCCTCCTCTTGGTTTACTTCGTCGCCTCCTCCTCCTGCAACTAAATCAGACACATTTTCCTCCGATGCGATGTCTTTTTCCTCACTGTCTATGTCCTGCACTTCCTCCTTTTTCTTCTTCTTCTTAGAGCTACCATGTCCATCATGTTTGACCCCAGTGATTAATGGGCTTCCAATGATATCAGGGTTAGAGATTTCTATATCTCCCACTGGTACAAGGAATTTGGTTGGCCATTCCTTGGTTATCTCCTCCATATCTTTCTCAGTCAATTTGTAGTAAGACTGCAGCTCCTCCTTGCTTTTGTCCCCACACGTGGTGATACATATGAAGTGTTGGTCTGTGTGGAACTTTGCTAGTGGCCTGAACCTATGGAGTGTATTCGACGTCATTCGGGGGAAGGATTCAATGGCTTGCTTCAGTTGTAGGTAGTAGGTGTGGAAGACAACATTCTTCTACCACTTCTTCACCATATCAATTGAATACCACAAGGTAGTGAACCTCGTGGCCAGTGGTTCTGATGGTTCAACTTCTAGGAATGTTTCTCCCTCTGGTATCTCCCAAGCAACAAATGCAATGAGAATCAGAAACCAATTGAAGTAAAATTCATAGCCTTGGTCCTATGCTTCGTGACAGTCCTTCTCCAACTCATTGACGAGGTAGCTCGCCCAGTTCATTTGCATCCCTTCAACACACTTCCCTGTGAGATCGAATACAAATCCTGTAACTTTCATAGGGTGGTTCTTTCTAACGAGATTTCCCACTATCAACTGACAAGCTAGGTGCACTATGCCATCCTAGATGGAGGCTACCTTGTAGCCTTGCTTCCCCTTCTCCACATCGTCATACGCCTCCTTTATGGGATACTCCAGAGAGTGATCTACAGCATTCCATGGGTAGAGTTGGTGAGGGTTCGGTCCCTGCATGATCAATCTAGTGATCAGGTGGATCAACATTGGATCCATAGTGATGTGCCTATCTAACCATAAATACCCTCCATGGAAACACGACAGGAAGAATTTGACGCACGCGTTAACCTCTTGATGTCGACTGAAGTGGGGGATCTTCATCACGTTCAATATTGTCGATCTCTTGATCTCCTTGATCCATGACTGGGGGGATATCTTTGGCTTCTTCCCATTCATCTTCATCATGTAGCTATGCGGTGTGAGCATCACATAATTCTTCTTGTCGCTGAGGTTGAAATCATTTATCTTGAGAATGGGGATCAATCCCAATTGTGGTCCAACTGTGTGTATCCCCTTCGGGAGGTACGCAGTGATGAGTGTGTACTTGAAATCCCATGGGATGTTGTCACGACTAATCGCGCCAGCCAAAGGTGGGATGTAGTCGGGCAAGACTGATGGGATCTGCTTTACATTCACTAGATCGTCGTGGTGCTTGCTTCTTTTCTCCTTCGTAGTTCGAGATGTCCCAGATCGATGTCCAGTCGAGGGGGATTCTTGCAATCCTCCTGTTGATGATGTTTGTACTCCTGCAGACATGAATTTCTCAGTCATAAGGTCTATTAATATCTCCTCTACAGACTTCTCTACTGCGCTACGTTTTCCCGAAATGCACACTTGTGATCAAATAACTCGGGTAGGCAAACAAATACTCAAGGTGACTGAATCAATGGCGAGTTCTAAACAACACAACGCGATATGAAATCATGTCTTTGTTTAGCTCAGATATCTCGGCTTGAAAAAAGTGATCCCATTGTAGCATGAAACAGATTAAATAAGCAATGTCATAACGGATTCCTCCAACGAGTAGGAATGCCTCAATAAATACGATTACATTCGTTATGGCATGGTTTCAATGGTCTCATGGCGATATTTTTGGAAATAACCATGTTTATAACTATTTTGGAGCGTCATTCTAACGGTCGGGATGCCTCCAACAGTCATATAGCTTCGACATGGAAAAGTTCCATTCTACGTTGTTCTTCTATTCTAGCGATGTTCAAGTTCTGCAAGCCTGCCTTCTACAAAGTCTTCTCTGGAGCTTCCTGTAGTTTTTATAACTTTGCCTTCTTCTTACTGAGCTTTCTTGCCTTCTTTCCTATGATTTTAGTCTCTGGGTTCCTTTTTCCATTCTCATTCTTATTTTCTCTTAGCGTAGAAACTTCACACTGCTGAGGGTCTTTCACAGGGTTCGAGTGTAATACTTCAATTCTTAATATTTCTGAGGTAGGTGCTCTTCTCTCCTGCCTGGATAGGTTTTTCAAGATTTCCTGTGTTCTTTCAACTTCGACGGATAACTCTCTTGCCTTTTGTTTCTTCGACTTGTCCTCTTGTTCTTGTGTTAGTCGCTCTATTTTTCTAGCCATGAAGTCCTTTAATGCTTTTTTTTTTTTTTTTGGTGACTTCCTCCTCTGCTTTCCTTCGGATCTGATCTTTCTCAATCCAGGTATTTCCTAACAAAAGTGCAAAAGGAGCATTGTTCTCAACAAACTTAATGACTTCAAACTCTTCTACGGTCAATGTTCCATGAGCAATCGTGGGTACATTAGTAACTCTTCCACACAGGGTTATCATTTTTCCTTTAAACAATCATATCCTTCCCAATGAAGGAATCGTAGCAGGCTTTCCCAAAATTTCCCAAGTACTTTATAGCATAAGATTCACATGTGTTTCCTCATCTAATACACAGTCTATGTTGAAGTCTCCTATTCTTGTTTCTATGCATTTTTTTTCTTTTAAGATCTCTAGTAAACTGATGTCTTTGTGATCATTCAGGGTTTCTTTCAGTTGTAATAACATAGATTATGATTATGTATGGTTTTCTAACATATCCTTAGTTTCTTGACCTTCTTCAGGGTTTTCTTGTCTCATGTTCATCTTTTCAACTTTAGCAATCATTCTAGGGAAATCCACAACCTCATGACCAATAGCTTTACAACAAAGACAAATAGGACCTACACCAGGGCATTCATTAGCAATATGTCTTGGTCTTCTACAGTTATAACATAGTGTGAATCCTCTCTTTCTTGTAAACGATCCCCAAACTTTTTTGTACTGCGCACTAAGATCACAGTGATGGACCTGCAATCTACACAAGTGCTTTCTAGGGTCCTGCATCCACTTGTTAGTCCAAAAATTATTTCTATGCATAGGAATAACATATCTTTCACTATCTCTATCAAATTATTCAGATCAAATCTTCTTTCTTCTATATGTGCCCTAGTTTTTAGACTAGGACAAGATCTAAGCATCAATGGATCTTCCTATCACACATCAAGAAAAGTGCACTAAGAAAATAGATACATAAACATTATGAAAAATATTGCACAAAGAAAATCAACACAGGATATACGTGGTTTACCCCAGTGTGGGGCTACATCCACCAACTCTTCTTCTTCTTTATTAATCTCTTCCAATCTTCTTACATGCACCAAGCCACAGATCCAACTCCACAAAGGATAGGAGATATGCATGCACCTCGTTAGATCCTCCTTCCTCGAATCAGATCCGAGCACAATTATTACATAGTTTATCTGCACAGAGCCTCTTACAATCATTTACACACGGCATCTAGTCATGCACTAAGCCAGCTAGCCATGCACTAAGTCGATCAATGACTAGTAACTACTTCTTACATCACCTAGCTACTTATTTATACATTACAAAAAGGGGCCTAAGCATGGGTAGACCCATGGGATGACATCCCATACCCATTACATAAACCCTAAAAATCCCCAAAAGGCCCGCAAAAGGGGCGAGATCCCGCAATCTCTGCTTCACATGGGTGCTTCATCTTCGAACAGCCTATCGAAGTCCCAAAAATGGTCAAACATGACCAACGTTTACTCAAAACCTGGTCAAGGGCCAACATCATGAGACTCTTGAAAGAAGTATCAAGTGGAAAGTAGATCCAGACCCTAAAGGCAATGCAATACAAGAAGCTTCAACACTTAGTGCCTTTGTCAGTGTAAATATTATGTCAGATCATGAAGTTGTAGGAGCTCTTGATACAACAAAAGCCATAGTTACTGAGTTAGAGACAACCTTGGATACTGTCAATGATACCATGGAAAGTGATTATAGAAAAGAGGCCCTAGAAATAGGACAAGTCCACATAGATGAGATATAGAAACAACTTTATATCCAAGAAAATAAGCTAAAAGCATAATTCAATAAGATATATTCCCTCAACTAGAAGGGGCATTTGGATGAGGAAGAAAGACTCAAAGATGCAAATTCCCAAGAAGTCACAAGACTCAAAGGTGAACAATATGACATCAATGCTTACAATGAAAAGATCGAAGAACAGGTTAGAATATTGCAGCAGGATAATGACCTCTTAAAGAAAAATGTAGAAGAGAAACAAATTCAAATAGTTGTTCTAGACATTATAAAAGGATGAGCCATCCATATGAATGAAGGAATTAGGGACACCGAGAATAAATTATTCTACGCACTCAAAAAAATGCATAGGGCCAAATTTGATCAAATGAAATTGAGTCTGTACATGAAGGATATGCAAGAAAAATACCAAAAGGACGAAGAGGCCCACACCAGAGTTAATGAATGGTATGATATTCATCAAAACTCGCCCGAAACTCTGCTTGTATATTCATATAAGAAAAGAATTATAGATCTCTGAATCTTGTATTTAGGGATGGCGATGATCAAATATATTAAGAACACATAGGAGCGGGTCAGTGTAACAAGCAAAGAACGAATATCAAGTTTAGTAAAGAAATGGGCGCCACTCAATTCATCCAAGAGGTCATCAATGACAGGAATGGGAAATTTATCTTTAATGGTGAGTTTTTTTAGGGCATGAAAATCAGGACACATGCGCAAAGAACCTTCTTTATTAAGGACCATGACCACGGGAGAAGAGTAGGGGCTCATACTAGGGAAGATAACACCTGCGTTGAGCAGTTCCTGAACCATTTTCTTAATTTCATTTTTTGGGGAAAAGGGGTGAAGATAGGGATGAATATTGGGAGGAAGGCTTCATGGGATAAGGGGAATGGAATGATCATGAACACCACAGGAAGGAGGGAGTCCCTAGGGAGTGGAAAAAACCACTTGATGTTTAGAGAGCATGGATTGGAGGTCCTACAACACAGAGGGTGTCTCAGTTGCTTGTATGGCATGGAGTTGGGAAATAGTGCCAGAATGACATTTTTTGAGCAACTTTTCCATGCGATGGGAAATAATGATCTCTGGGGAACCGACGATGATGCCTTGGAACTTATATTGTTTTCCCTCCTGGTTGAATTGCATGGTTAATTCCTTAAAATCCATGAGAATGGGACCCAAAGTCCTTAGCCATTATGCACCCAACACAATGTCACAACCGCTCATGTCAATAGAAAACATATGATATTTTAGGTGGTAATCACCAATTTGGAGACACATTTTCGCAACGCCCTCCACATTTCATGGACCTGCCATTGGAAATCATGATTTGTAAATTATCGATTGCATGGATATAGAAATTAGTTTCTTGGGAAATGCGGCGATGAATAAATTTATGGGTACTTCCACTATCAAGAAGAATGATGACCTTCCTATGCTTGATGTAACCAATTAGCTTGAGGGTTTGGGGAGCAGAGAAGCCAGTGAAATCATTTAGGGAAATGATTGGTTCTACTTCAGGAGGGTCTGAGGGAGGGGTTATGGCAGTGGGTTCAGGTGGCACGAACATAAGGGGAGCCTAAACATCCTCTTCTAAAACTTCCTCCAAGATGGCCATAAAAATATTTTGTTCCTTACACTTTTGTCCCGGAAAATATTTGTCATCGCAATTATAACAAAGGCCTTTGAGTTGGTATTCATCCATTTCGTCCCTGGTCAATTTTTGGATCTTTAGTGGAGTAGAAGGAGGAGTGGGATTTATTGGTTTAGTGCGAGGAATAAAGGAAGGTTTTCAGTTTTGAGAAGAGACAAACTATTGTGCTTTCTTATCTCTTTTAGTAGGCTCCACCCAACTCTGAGTTTGATCCATGAGGACATGGGCACGAATCTCATCCTTGAGGCCACTAATAAAACATTCTCGAAAAAAAGCATCAGACATGCCCTCTATATGAAAAGCCAGTCACTTAAAATAATCTATAAAGTCTTCCATTGTGCCATATTGTTTCAAATTTGTCAAATGGCCTAAATGGTTGGTGTTAGTTTCAAAGCATTCATAAAGCTCTGCAACAAAGTGTGTCCAAGAAACATACCCTTGGCGAGAATTTTTTCTCCATTGCCACCATTGCCAAAGTCCTTGATCTGGATGGAGAACACCATACCGAAGTTTGGCTAACTTATCCGTAATTTCCTACATAGAAATAATGTCCCATTTGAGTTACCTATCCAATGGGATATGAGCCATCAAATTTGGTTTCATCCACACACGAAAGGCATAGGTCATGTTGAAAGTGATGGGGCTGAAAATTCTGGGAATGAGAGGAAGTTTCACCTTCGGTATGCAAAGGTGAGTTAGATAAGGGAGGATCTGCAGGGATATGCAGCTTGGTGAAAATTATCGTAGTGACAAATTCAAGCTGGTTAGTAATGTCTTGTTTTAGCTCTTGCTTGAGTTCCTCGATTGAGGTGACGATGGAGGAATACATGTTTTTGTTGTTGGTGGAAATATTGGCACTAACAAACTTCTTATTGGGTCTATGTGAAATTAGAGTGCAAGGTATTGAGGCGAGCTTCCAAATATTGGATACGAGTATGGGCCATGATGATGAGGGAACCGAAAATGGGTGGGTGGGGTCACACAGAAAAAAATAAAAAGAAAAAAAGAAAAAATAAATAAAAAGTGTTGAAAAAATGATAGGTATGATTGTGATAAGGGCAAAGAGAGGAATCCAATGGAACAGGTCTCAAATAATGGTCTCAACATGATCCAAACTTTTTTTTTTACACTTGCAGAGTTATACTCTGATCTGAAGAATACTACAGTGATGAAATGCCCAAATACTTAACATGAATAAATGTGTATTAATTTGGCAAATCGAATGCAGGAGGCACAATTGCATGACAATAGATCTTGTATGTTCTATTTTTGTTTCCATCCCCAAATTTTAGGTATTCAATATTTCTATAGACAAGGGTTTTCCACGTGCTATAGCTCTCTGATATATGTGTGGGGTCCAACAGTAGCACTCGGCCCAATATCTCAGGGCACCAACTAAGGAGGCTAGATCGTTCCCTTAGTGGTACTACCTGACTACCCAGGTACTAGAGAGTATCTTCTTGAGTGTTGGTCTCGGTGACACTATAGAAGTCACACGGACGATCGGTTTATATATGGAGGGCTTCAGGAGATCTAGGTCGATCCATATACAGATGTTGTCCGATGCACTACCACTCGAAGGGGTACCAAAAGGGGTTATAAGGGTGGCCAAGAAATGTGCGCTTAAGTACCACTTGTATTTCCTGCATGTATGAATCTAGGAATGTGGGTTTATGCACATAACGACAGATCTATGTAGATTAAAGATGTCAGAATCCGTCTCTACCCTGGAAAAAAATTAACCCACAATTTTATGTCGAGGAAGGTGCTCTGGTACCATTTGTAATATTTCAGATATAAAAAAGTATGCAGAACAAAAATAAATAGCTAGAAATGGAAGATGAACAACAATATAACCAGAAAAACACCACATTAATACCAAAATGATACCAGAAGAACACCAGAAAGAGAACTTCGATTACTGAGAGAAATGTTCAGTTGCCTCTTTAAGGGGGCAACCTCCAGTAGAGAAGAGCTATATTACAATAATATCCAAGACAAAAATTCTCATACCCACATATAGAAAATCCCCTACAGCAGTTTTATGCATGTAACGACAGATCTTTGTAGCTTAAATACGTCGGAAAACGTCTCTACCCTGAAAAAAATTAACCCACAATTTTCTACCGAGGAAGGTGCTCTGATACCACTTGTAATATTCTAGATACAAAAAATTATGAAAAACATAAATAAATAGATAGAAATGGAAGATGAACAACAATATAATCATAACAACACCACAATAATACCAAAATGATACCAGAAGAACACCAGAAATAGAACTTCGATTACTGAGAGAAATGTTCACTTGCCTCTTTGAGGAAACCTCCAGTAGAGTAGAGATCTATTACAATAATATCCAAGACAAAAGTTCTCATACCCTCGACTCATATTTATATTAAATATGTCTATCAAAAGAACCTCTAGAGGAAGATCCTTCTCGAAGTGGAAGCTTCTATTAGGTCTTCTTACATTGGACTTATTCTTCCTTATTGATAGGCCTTATTAATATTGACCTTTATTACATTGGAATATTTTATTCTACCTGCGTGAGGGGTTAGGTCCCTAACAACAACCTACTCAGACAATTTAGAATGGATCCCCTAAGAAATTTAGATAATGCATCATTAACTCAAACAATGGTAGAAGATGTGGAAAGCAAGAGAAACCTCGACATGAATTCCATTGAAGTCATCAGTGAATTTAATGTAGAATTTATAGAGACAAGGTTAATACAACTCGCCAGGTTAATTTCGCTAATTGAATATTCCTTGCAATCTATGGAGCATAAATTAAAGACATAAATTATTACCCCCATCTGCAACAATGAAATGTATCTTGAAAGGACATAGCTATGTCGAGGGGTTAATATACTCAAGGAATTCAAGATATGGAAAATCTACATAGACAAGATGCAACCACCAAGGCCCACTTGATTATTATATTGTAATTGAATTTTGCAGTGAAATCATATTTTTGTAATCATTGTAATAACATAATCGGGAAAGAAAATTGAACCATCATCTTAGTCCTCTAAAATTTTGATAGTTAGAAAAATACGAAAAGATTCTTCATATTCTATAAAAGAGATGAATGTAAAGGGTAAAGGACTTTTGGTGCTTTTGTAATTTAGATGGTACTACTACTTTCATTTGAATAAAGAGAAAGAGTCATTTTGGAGATGGGTGATTATGGTGAATGTGTTTGAGATTTTTCTTAATGCTTTATCTGCTTATCTGTGTTCTATGATTTTAATTGTGTGAACTATTTCTATAGTTTTCTCTCGGGCATAGAATACCACTTGTTTCCTTGATTAAATACAGTCATGAGGTCATTAAACCTTAGCACATTTTTTTGTAATCATGTTTAATGATGTTACAAATTTATTCATCATTTGAATGTATGAATTATTTCTAAATTAGGATTATATCATTCTTGACTATATTTAATTTTCATAAGTTGGCTCCTAATCAGGACATGTTTAATTTAGTGTAGAAATATATCCTAATTTAGTTTTAGCTAGCATCATTTTAATTTAATTTTAGATTTTAATTCATATGAGAACCTTTGGTTCTCATATTCATATTTATATAGTTAATTTAGAGTGGCAGCCAGGCCAATATTTTGGTCGGAAATGATATCCAAAACAAGAGTGGACCTAATTGGGACCTGCCATCAGGCGTTCTCCCTTACCTGCTTGGACGGGTCATTTGGGATCGTCAACACTTTTGCAGCTGATATCCAAGGAGAAATGGATTGTGATATATTTGGAATATCTTAATTTTTACCAATCACAGTCACCATACGAGATGTAGTTGTCGAAATGCCTTTAGGACACAAGGAAAAACGATTTTGTATATGTGGCCTATAGAAATTTTCCCTTCAATATTTAAAAACGAATTTTTCATCTACAATTGTGATTTCATTGATAAATATACACAAAATATGAAATCTTTTTTAACATCTCTCGTAATTGTTGGAATCTCATTGACAAATTTGCACACAATTTGAAGTTGTTAGAGTCTCATACTATTGCTTCCTGACAATTAGAACTCTGTCTGGCTGAGCTAACTCCATGATATGATGCCTTCTTGAAATTCAGAATTAATTTGTTTTGATGACTTTGCAGAGTGTGTTTGCTTAACATATGGAGGATGTTGGACCATATACTCAAAGTTTGGAACATTCCCTACCTGCTCATCTTGACTTTTATGTTGCACTACTAGAGGTTTGAATGAATACTACAAACTTTTTAACATATTGAAGGAGACATAGTTATACAATTAATCTTTTGGTATCATTAAATGATCAAAACTAAGAAAACAATTCATTTTACCTTAATTCCTCCTCTTTAGTTGTACCTTATATAAGGTATGGAAAAGTGGTAATATACGACTATTTTTAACAAAAATGGTGAAGGAAAGATATGAAAAAAGACTATTTATCAGTGAAACATGATGCCAAATTATTGAACCAACACAACCCTGGGTTGAGCTTTACGAGAGTAGTTTTTCTTGTTGATCCATCTCAAGAAATTTTAATCCAGTGCTTATTGCTTGATTGTTAGTTGGCCTTAGGTTGTCTCTGTCTTTTTTCTTTTGAATCTTTGATTCAAAGTGGTTGACCGACCACTTTTCTAGTCTAACATCGCCGAAGGTATTTCTTTAGAAAGTGTGGAGCTATGTCCTCAAAGGAAAATTATTGGCAATACTAACTCTCCTCCAGGTAAGCTAGTAGAGGAGATCCAAGCTACATTATATAGTATCGCAAGGGAGGATCCAATACAAGAAGATTCTACTGAGAAAGAAATATTGGTTGATAGGTACTGAAGGTATCTGGATAGTCATGTGCCCATTCTCGATAGGGTTCCATCTCCTCCTCCACAAGATGATATTGATCTTGTAAGATTAATTGATCCAACTCTAGAAAATTATAATACACCCCTCAGAATTCCTCATTGTCCACTCCTTTTTAATGCTCATAACTTTGATAATAAAAGTCGCATAACAAACCTAAATCCTCTTTACACGTGGTCTACAATGGATAATCTCATAATACTTCAGGAGCTGGGAGCACCCATACCCCCACGTCAGTTGTGTTTGGTGGGGTAGTCAATCCACCCATTCCAAGTGCCCTTATGAAAAGTTCATCCCCATCCACATCTAGAGATTCAAGTGGAGGTACCTTCCCTCAAGTGATAACTCCTAACTGGGGCATTAGGACTCAACCCTCTACCTCATATGGTGGTGGTGTTTTCTCATTTGAGATGTCATCTATTGGAATGCCACATGTTATGGCCAGTATGCCACCTATCTTCCATGATGGTAACATGTCAACGGGGATTTCATCTACCCCTTTCCTTGCCTTTCTAATTGAAGGGGGTCATATCCTTGCATCTATTCCATCTATGGGAAGAATATATTTTCCAAATTTTGGCATGCTTATGGGAAGTACTCCTTTCTCGGGAATGGGAAACATGATCAGTGGAGGTTTTCCTCCATTTTTCCAAGTCCCAATGGGAATCCCACAAAACCATGGTTTTCAATAAAACACTCCTTTCATTCATGGTAATGGTTATGTGCCAGGTAATTCCTTCGTGACTACCAACCAAATGATGAGACAAAATCCAAAAATTTGGAACTCATTGACTCAAATGAAATTGCTCTTTTAGCAACGTTGAATCTCTCAAATTTGACGAAGCTTACCAATGACCCAGTGTTGCATGATCTGAGCTAGCATCTGGTTCCTACTAATATACCTTCAAAAATTCCAAAGTTTGAAGGGAAATATAGAGAATACCCTTTGAACCAAATCACAACATTCCATCTTTGGTGTTCATCAAACTCTTTGATGGATGACTCCATTAGGATCAAAATTTTCGAGCACACCCTGATTAGAGTAGCCAAAAAATGGTACATTGAGATACAATGATCCTCATTTCACAACTTCAATGCTTTGGAATTGACATTCTCGAATCACTTTTAGTTGTATGTCCTCTACAAGATAGGGACAAAAAATTTAACCTCATTTCAGCAAGACACTTCCACGCATATCTCCGACCACATCCAAGAGTGGCGGAGGATATATTGAAAGATCAAATCCCAGATCCCTTAAAAATTCTTGTTGGATTGGTTTTTGAAGTTTTTATTTCCTTATTTCACCAAGGATGTCACTCTATCAAGGGTCACGACCAAGGAGAAAATTAAATTTAAATCCCAACAATTGGATTTGGTTTTTTCAAAATCTAGGTTTATTTATATATTTTTTCCAATGCATCAATGGCATCAATAGTTCCCACTAAGCCCAAACCAGGACCACATGCCAATTGTGCGATCAGTTCTATGGAAAGTGTTGTTGCTAATTAGGTTACAAACCAAATCAGACAAATGTCTTTATATCCACCTATGGATGAACAAGGTACTACTAGTACCTTTGGCCCTATTCAATCCTATGATGTCCATATTTTTCATACATCTAACCCTAAGGGTAACCACCAACCCATAGGAAAGAAGAAAAATAAAAACAAGAAATGGATCGAAGGGGGTAACACAAACAATAACAATGTTTTTGAGGTTAATAAGAAGAACAAGATGGTCAAATTTACATGCAAGTTATGTAAAGAAGACCATATTACTCACCAATGCCCCAAGTTGGAGGATTCTCAATGCTTTTTGAAAAAAAAAATGCTCACCAACACCCTACCATCTTAACAAACCCTTTCCATCCACAAATCTAGAAAATGGTTGCTAGAATTCCTAAAAAACATGCACCTCCATGTAATATCCGTAATCCAAACCCCAATTGTAAATGTACATTTAGGTTGGTGAGTCATTGGCACCAAGTGTTGGTTCAGTGTTGCACACACCTGAAATTGTAGGTGTACATTTAGGTTGGTGAGTCATTGGCGTCAAGTGTTGGTTTAGTTTTACGTGCACCTAAGTAGTGTGCGAAGATTGCTTTCCAAAGAAAGAGTGCACACATTCCATAGTGTTGTGCATACCTAAGTAAGTGTGTGTGGATTGTGCACCAAGGGAAGGGTTCACACATTCCATAGCATTGTGTGAACTTGGATAAGTGTGCGAGGATTATCTAGAAGTGTTCATCGGATCGAGTTTTATATATGTATGTATGTATGTATTTGAGGTTGAAGAGCCTGTGTGGTTATTGGGTTGGTGAGTCAGGATGGAAAAACGCCAGTGCAACTGTCCATGTAAAATGTAATGACACTCAAATTATTAATAATATCACATCGTTTCATGCATACCTATCAGAAGAAAAGAGATGGAGGAATAAACTCCAGTGAAAAGGGAAAAGGGGGGACTTAAGTCCAAGGGAATATTTTAGAAAAGTATAATTTAGGGATATTTGTTTATCCTAAGTTCTTGGGGGATGGGAACGAGTCGTTAAGTGGCTAAAGCTAATTTTGAGTAGGGAACTCATTCCTTTTGGGGGATTCACTCATTTTCTTCATCATCCACATTATCTGAATTTTGGGTGACCATTACCATTTATGTAAAAAAAACTTGGAAAAGGGGGTTTTCCATATTGTAACTAGAGTATTTTTTATCGAAGGGGTAGGTTTTTAGGCCCGTGAGAATTCTCTCCAGGTAAGAGATTTTTTTTCGAAGAGGCAGGTTGTCAGACTCGTGAGCATCATCTCTAGGTGAGAGATTTGCTAGGAATTGTTTTGTAGTGCATTGAGAATTATTTATAGGTCTATGAGACTTCCTATCTGTCCTATTGTTGAAGCTCTGGAAGGGAAGTGGGTTAGCCGAGGGACTCTTGAGAAAAGAAGGGGCACACTTCCTAGGGTGGTACAGGCATGTGGGGAATGAGATATTGTAGGCTAGTTGCAACAGTGGCACCTTGGTCTAAAAAATTGTATTGATTATCAGACCTTAGCCTGGCATTAGGAATCATTTTTCCCTGGTGGAGTTTAATCCTTGGCACGTATGAACTCTACGAGTAGTTGGTGACTCTTTATAAAAATATAAGTGTCCTTTATGTGATTTTCTAATTTACTATGTGCTTAATTATTTATGTTTAATATGGATTTATTTCTTGTATGATGTTGCATATGATCAATTGTCATTATTTTATATATTGTTGTCTCCACATGTAAAGCATGATGTTGTTATTCAATGTTTTTTTTCACACATGTGGAGTATGACTATTATTAAGTTTCCTGTTAGTAAACTTTCTAATGATGGTCATGAGTGTTTGCACCCTCTTTGTCACCTTGGTGAGAAAATAAGAGGTGCTTACATGCCCAGTTGGGTCTTGTTGAGCATGACAGCTGTAGAGGAAAGAGTTAGAGAAAGAAAAACAAAACTATAAGCAAGAATTAAACTAATACAAGCTAAAATCATAAGCATATGGATAAAGAAATAACAAAGACAACAAGACCAATATCACCAATGTTTTTAGGCTGATAAATTGATGAAATCAAAGCACAATGAAGAAAGGGGACTATGAGTCCCTTCTTCCTCCAAAGGAAGGCTCTTGTGCCCTCACAAACTTGCTCTCCTTACAATAAGAAAAATGAAAATGATAGTGAAAGAACTCCCAAGCACATCC